>CM028383.1:44472114-44550349 GCA_013146195.2 Codonopsis lanceolata | reverse complement strand
CAAGACCTCGATCTGTTGAGGGTCATCGATCATTTATCAATAAAAGGCAGAGTTATTGTCACATTCTGGCTCAAATTTTTAAAGTTATCAATAATTGTTATACGCAATCATTTGTATTTGTTTGACTAGACTCACCTTTCGCCAGCTGACATTAGCGAGCCGATCCCAGCGATTCTAAAATCCTAGTATCTGTGAACTCAACCTCTGTGGGTGAGGCAGCCATGCCGGGCTCATACTAGGATGCTTTGCAGATCGTTCCTACAAGATGGCGATTACTACCCGGGTTCCTCATGTGGGCAACCTTGATGTAGTATATCTTAAAAGCAGGAAGATATACCAACAACCGCCTCGAACTACCACACGTCGAGCAAAGGCCTTGCCGGTTGTTGGTTGCCAATTGAGAGTTAGGCCTTGCCCGCTCGGCGATCTTACGGAAAGCGCACTCTCTCCCAAGCCTTGGCTGGGACCCAAGCAATCTTGCTCGGCGGTTGTTCGGGTAACATCTCAATCTAAATAATAAGAATGCTTTGATAATCTTGTCATTACCATAAGCCTTGATCTTGTTATTAACATCATGCATGTGATGCCCGATATGTTTTCTAGAAACACCGTTTCTTGTATTAACAAATGGCGGGAAAAGGATGCAAATGAGAAAGCGATCATTGATCAAGCAAGCAGATGAATCGAAAGCAAATGCAAGAAATATGTGGCAAGTAAAAGTAAATTCCATTGCGGTCAAATCGAGTCACAGAGAAAAAAGCCAAAAAATATGGGCGCGCAAGCGAGCAAAATAAACCTAATCTAAAGTTGGTCAAGTCTTGGCTGGAGGGGGTGGAGGAATGCTGCGGAGGGGGGTGGAGGAATGCGCTCGGAGGCGGAGGCATTCTTTCGGGGGAGGAAGAGTTGATCTTTGGCTTGATATTGCTCGGATATCTTGGGAATTCAAGGCCTTTCGGCGACCTCTTGCTCGGCTTTACGGGCCTCCTCTCTGCGACCAATTGGGCGGCTTTCTCGCCCTCAAGGCATCGATCGAGAGAACACACATTCTCGGGGAGTAGGTGGATTCAAGGTTCGCGGCCATTTTCCTCGTCGACCTTTGCCAAAGATTCGGCTCGTCGTGAGTATAGGGGACCAAATGATGGAAGCTGGCGGGCCTCCTCGAGTAGGCGTCGGAAGCGGCCCCACTCGGCCATGGTCTTCATGTCGATTACCCACGACCCGACTAGGCGCCTAAGGACATGATTGGCGCCATGTGCAAAATAGAGGCCTATAGCATCGCTCGCGGCCTCGTCAGCGGCGGTCAACTTAAAGTCATCCTCGAAGGCTATGGATTTCTTATAGTCTTCCACGGCGGTTGCTCGGCGTCCTTCAATCTTTGGGCGAGATCCTCCACATGCCTCCCATCTTTGGCGGCTTGCATCTTGGCGCGTCTCTCTACGAGCGGTCCCTTTGCTCATTTGCGGCGGATCGGTTTGAGCTTTTTCGAGTCGGCTTGATTCTTCTTCACTGGCCGACCAAGTCTTTCTTTGCGGCCAGAATGGGTCACGGATTACAGGCGACCAACTTCAGTGCGCTCGAACAATTCGGCTTCCTTCTTCTTGGCACGCGATGCGGACCTCGACTCGTCGGCCAGGCGAGCCACTGCTCAACCTTCTCTTTGGCAAGGCCCTCGTTGGCGGTGTCGACCTCTGCCTTCTTCTTTGCCTTCTCCTCGTTGTACCTATCATAGATATTGAGTACGGGTAGAAGCGTCTGCGGACAAAGGAAAGATAATCGGACACATGAGATAAGCAAAAGAAGGGACAAAACCAATTCAAAAGCCTTACCTCGCTCAAGCGTAGTCCCACGTTCCCAACTAGGGCGTGGCCGGCCGTGTCTCTATCAGGGCAAGATCATCATGTAGCGCCCTTTCAATTATACCTTTCCTACCAAGCGCAGGGCTTCCACGAGCATAAAGGTCGATGCCTCCCAATAATGGGGCATCGCCGAGAAATTTCTTTCACCGCGCCGAGGCGGCCTTGGTAGTGGAGGGCATCTTGAACCCGGCTTGCCTCAGTCGGCCCAAGAGGCGGGAGTCGGACAGATGGGCGGGAGGCGAAAAGGCGGGTCGGGACTCCCGGCCAGATGGCGAACCTCCCGGCGAAGGAGGAGGGAAAGGCTCTTCTTCCTTTTCCCTTTCCCCGGCATCTTTAGCGAGCGGGGAGGCACCACGAGAGATGTTGGCTTTTGTTTGCAGGCGGTATCCTCAACGACCGCTGCGGTCTCTGCTCGCACCACCTCTTTGCGCGGAGGGATGATGACTTTGGGCACGGTGCTTTCTTAGGCTGGGCTTGCGGCCTTGCCCAAGCCGGTGTTTTCTTAGGGGGCCAAAAGGCACTTTAGCGAGCCGAGGTCGTTCACCTTCAAGTCATTGCCGTGATTGGCTGTAGCTTCTCGCCTTCAACAAGGCCACGTTCTTCATCCACGAAACAAGGAGGCGAGAAATGGGGTCAATACTTAACAATGCGAGCTAGTTCTGACAAAAGCAAAAGCATGAAAAATTGCGTTAAAAACCATCATGGTCTTCGTAAAGGCGGCCGGCGGTCTCACTTGGGCCCAGCGTTGGCACTCAACACATTCTGCTTAAACATGTTGCCGTGGCGATCGCCCCAATAAGGATGGGGTCTCCGGGCACATGGATCGAGAAGGGGCTGCATCGGGGATCTGCGCCTCATCACCGGCCGGGCATAAGTTGCGCGGATTACAAACCGGCTCCTTCCAATCGAGAAGGAATTCTTGGCAGCGCTTCTCATTCTCTTCTATCACCCCACGGCGGCTTTCGGGTGTGGCAATCGGACGATTTCTCGAGCTAAAGTCTGTTTTGAAGCCTTGGGGATTTTGACTTCGTCGATGGCGGTGGGCATAAGCGGCCCGGTAGGCTCGGGATTCTATGAATAAGACCCTCCTATCCCAAGAGTCCACCTTCACGGGAACTTCGGAAAACAGCCTCAAAAAGTTAGAATTGGCTCTTACTCCGATCCTCCCACCGCTGCTCGGGGCAAAAACAAGCGACTTAGGAGCAAATACATGTCAGGTTCGGATCCTAGCGACTGCATGCTTGTGAAAGCGATAATGGCTCGGGACGGTGTTCAACATCGGATCGCGAGGAGCGACTTTTCGCCTCGAGCAAAAAGTCAACCAAGAAAGGCTCTAGTGGGAGGCCTTGATCCACTTCGGAAAAAGTCGGCAAAAATATAACTTCATTCCCTTGCTCACGGGAAAGTTTCATATTCACGAGCACGTCCATCTTATTCGCCCGGTAATAAGCTGAGTCGATCCCGAGGGATGTGAGCCAGGCGGTCACTTTATCCGCCGTGTCCAATGTAGCCCAGTGCGCGGCATAACGGCTTTCATCCGCGTTAACGTACCAGTCGGGTTCCTCCTCTTCTTCGGCCTCTTCTTGATTCTCTCTTCAGGGAACCACTACTTGAGGGCCACCCTTACAGTCAGAAGCGGGCAATGGGGACTCTATCGTGGCCGGTTTCTTCTTCGGAGGCCGCCTCCACTTGAGAGCGACGGTTTTCTTAAAGCGCCGAGCAAGCGGCCGGTTATGCCTCGTCGGCATCGAGAGGCCTCTCAGGCCAAATCTATTTGTTCAACCCTTGCTTTCGCCAGTGAATCCTCGCTGCTTCTGCTCGAGGCCACGCAGGCAGCAAAGCCACCAGTCACACTCTCCTCGCCTGAATCCTCCTCGCTAGAAGAATCAATCAGGTCTACCACGGGGTTCGCGACATGCCTTGAGCTGTCGGCCGGCCACCGAATCGACACCTCTTGGCGCTCAGCGCTAATTGAGGAGACTTCTTTGCTAAGCGAGTCATTCCTCCCACCATAGCGAAGGCCTCGCGGTCGTTATCGGACATGTCGGACATCTACAAAGAGATCGAGGAAGATGGCCGTTAGCATTACTGGGACAACTAATGAAGGAAAAGTAAAGAAACCACAAGTCTAGGTCAACCCCAAAGGGGTCACACCCGCCTAGCGAGCAAGACCACGGGTTCTATTCCTCGATCTCTACCTAAGGGCGATCTTACCTATCTTAAACCCTAATGAAATCACAAAGGAAGGAAAGAAAGAAAACCAGAAAGACCAGAAAACACAAATGAAAGGGGGTGAGAGCTTACTGTTGTTTTTGGGCGGTAAACCTTCAAATAATCAAGGCGACGTGAATCACGCAAGCGACACAGGGAATGGATACGAGCGAGGGGAAGAGGCTCAAATCTAAGAAAGGCACGGCAACAATGGAGAAGAAAGTTACTGCGAGGAAATTCTCTCTCTAGCAAGCGCAAATCTTGAGCGGTAAAAGGGGAAGAAGGAGTCGAATCGCCTTTTATAGGCGAGAGCGTAACGGTTTTGGGGAAACTTACAGGGGCCGGCGGCGCTCGGTTTAGGCGGCCCATCATGTGGGGGCATTAAATGCAACCCTTCGTGTTCGTGCCCGTCAATCTCTCAATTTCGGCGGCTCACGCTTTCTCAACCACAGCGCTGGCGCACCTCTAGCAAGAGGCTTCCTTGATACGCCTCAACTTTCCTCGACGAATTCTTGGCCTTTTTGAAAATTCATAAGTGTTAAAGCCCGGGCGAACGTTAAAGAGGAATACGCTCCCCGCTCCGAGCATAAATACTCGCCAGACAGGAAGCTAGGGGCCACTGATATACCCGGCCCAAACCGGGTCACGAGCAAGGCACGAGTTAGCACCACGTGCCAATCACGAGCACCATATCCCTGGGGCCCACAGCTCAACGAGCAATCTGAGAGCCAAGCGAACACCGAGCAAAGCATGACCTTCACGTAAACTTGAGCGGGCAAAGCCTTGCCTTGCTGTCCGACTGCAGGCCATGGCCAGGGAATCATCTCGGGCGTAACAAAGGAATCGGACTTACTTCACCCAGGACACAGTCGAGCACCGGCCTTACTGCCCGATCCGAGGCGACGAGTTCGAGATCAACACGAACGAATAATCAGGCGAGCCTTGCTTGCGCAATCACACATCAAGCCGGGGACGCTGACAGCTTGCTTCCTAAGGCAAGTCAAAGGATTCCCTATTTAGGCAGAACACTTGCCTTATCAACTCCTATGTCAACGCGGTCAACCGCTTATTTCGCCTAGAATCAAGGGATTTCCTCCTTGATTGTCTCGGCAGTTATGGAAACTGAATCCTAGACGGATTCAATCACCTTGAGGGCCTATATATACCTCTCCGTAATCATTAACAAGGTACACACACTTTCTTGAGCCTCGTTACTCTGTCAATTTGCTTCTTGACAATCACTCGATACTTACTCTCACACCGGAGGGGTTTCGCGAGGCCTTGCCTTGCATTTCAACTCAGGTGTTCTTGTGATCTTAACAGGCTTAGGGAAGGTGCTCACAAGCCCAGATATCCTACCCATTTCAAGGACGGCCCAAGCTGTGCACTTTTGCCACATCAGTTTGGTTACTAAACAGCGCACTAAAATTGGATGCTTCACAGCAAAGTTTTCTAGCCAAGGCAAGTAATATCTACTTATCGCCTAAAATATTTTTAAACTTGCCTATATTCACCTTCCTTTTTATCAAAGAGTTGAAGAAATTTATACGTTTACCTTCTAGTTAAACTTCTATTGAAAACTAAAACTTGCCCTTACTGTAGAAAATCATGATCTCGTATGGCCTAATATAAATAGGCGAGTTTGATTTAGATCACCCTGACATTTGAAAACACCTGTAAAGAGCAAGGAGGGCTGCCAGAAGTTATGCAATTCTGAAAAAATATTTGGCACAATATATGCTTTGATGTCAGTCATTGAGCAAAAAATAAGTGATTATAAAGAATCCAGACTTGCTGCTGGTTAAGGACGTAAGTAAATGTGGCACACACACACACATGGTACATCTGTGCTTAACTTTAAAAAAAAATTTATATAGTTTTTCACTATTAATGAAACTGATTTAATTTGGTTAATTAGTTTGAGATAAGTATCTGCATAAAAAAATTATAGGTAGAAGTTCAGTGAAGTTGGAAAAGAAATGAGAAAAAAAATTATCCGTCGTGGCTGACATCGAGGAGTCCAAAGTGGTTGGAGTCTTGGAGAGACCGTAAGGGTCCTACCCCTTAATATAAGCCCATAGTAACATGGGAAAGATAACCCAAGTAAAGACAAACTTTCACCAAATTTAAGTTTTTCACCTTTGATGTGATAAATATACCAATGTTCATTTTTATTAGACTCTATACCTGTTCACAAAAATGCCTAGAATGTTCCAGCCTTCCCTTATCTTTATTCTTGAGCAAAACTGGGAACTGATGATAGCAATGCTTCTTTAATTGTTTTATTTTAGACTTAGTATTCTTGCCCGTGCCGATAGCACGACGCCAGTTTAAGAATTTATCAATAAATGAAGCAGATAATGTGGAAATGAATTAATATTTACTTATAATTTGTCTAAGTTAATTATGATAACAGTTAAAAAGAAAAAAACAAATATTTCAAATTACAAAACTGATCATGCAAAAAATGTGGTGACCTTGTCGTGTCGTGTCCGGGGTGCCGAAGGTGACGTAATGTCGGGGTTGCCGGAGTCGTTGTCCGGTGGTGGCCGTCGCGGTAGGATATCTGGCTTGTAAGGTCTGCAAAATGAAACACCGTGAGTGGGTGGGGGTGTCCCCCAAAACCCTCCGATGTGATAATCAGTATATGTTGTGTATATCATAAATCATAGGTAAAATGGAGTGTGTGTACATATGTATGTAAACCCGCTGGAGCGAGAGATGAAGGAGAGTTCTTGTTGGCTCTTGTTGGAGGAAAAGAGTCTGTATCTTAAATATGGGGAAGTTTCCCCATATTTATACTAATGAGCTGTCTTCACATAATTGGTCTTGGGCCCTCCTTTCGGGTATGAGCTTGGCCCAATCTTCTGAGTATGTTTTCGGAGTACTCTTTTGGGCTACCTGTTCGGTCCTAATATTTTGGTGCACTTCAGTAGCCCCCTACTCCTTATCCGTCGTGGCTGACATCGAGGGTAAGGAGTGTAATCTGCTTGTAGTTTTTTCTTGTGATGCTGAGCTGGAGCACAATATGAAGCTCATGCCGAGAGTAATAGTTGATATTAAGCTGGAGCATAGTATGAAGCTCATGCCGAGCGTAGCTGCAAATGCTGATAAAAGCATGATGGACGCTAGGGGAGCGTAACATGCTAAACACTCATAGAAGCTCGTGCCAAGAGTAACTGTGATGCCGAGCTGGAGTACAGTATAAAGCTCATGCCGAGTGTAGCCGCAAATGCTGATGAAAGCATGATAGACACTAGAGGAGCGTAACGTGCTAAACACTCATAGAAGCTCGGTCTCGGTCAAAATATGAAGCGCCAGCAGACGCGTAATGGACTCGAGCGGGAGGACAATGTAGAGCTCAGTCGCTAGTAAACTCGAGCAGGGAGCATGCGCGCAGGTGGGCGTAGTGTATAACTCAGCTGCGAGTGAGCGGGAGGACCATATAAAGCTCAGCCCTGAGTAAACTCGAGCGGGGAGCATAATGTAACGCTCGACGTGTACATGTATGAAATATAATCTGCGGATTAGGCATATGCGCGAGCGTAGCGTGCTCAGCTCGGGTTCTGGCATGAGCATAATCTGAAGCTTAAACTCTGGTGTAAGCATGGCGTGTGTAGACACGAAAATAATAATCCAAGGCTCGGGCTTTGGCGCGAGCATAATCTGACGCTCGAGCTCTGGCGCGAGCATAATCAGAAGCTGGAGCTCTGTCGCAAGCGTGGCGTGAACGGGCACGTGAATAATAATAATATGAAGCTCGGCATTGGCGCGAGCATAGCGTGCAAGGGCACGAAAATAATAATCTGAGGCTCAGGCTTTGGCGCGAGCATAATCTGAAGCTTAAGCTCTGCTGTAAGCATGGCGTACACATGAATAATATGCAAAGATACTAAGTAATAGTCTATATCATCACTAATAATCCCGGTTAGTGGCCAATACGAATAGAAATGTCATGAATTTAACTATAATGACCGTGGGTCCCTGCCATATAAACAAATATGATGTAGGATCTCTCATCAGTGGTAGTGATAGCCCCCTACTTCTTGAGCATAGAAGTGTATATGTAGATCGAGAAGTAATAAAGATATGTGTTTCCTTCATGCCTCAGTACCAGCCCCCAGTTAATGATTGTTATTAACTGCAAGTAATAAAAATGTGGGCGCATGGCCTAAAATGTGACCTCGGCGAGGCGAGGTAGGCACGCAACCTTGTAAATAATCATGTAATAGTTTGTAGAAGAACAAATCGTGTTATTGATCGTGGTTGCCGAGGCTATGCTCGCTTGTATTTTGTACCTGATTGCATGTGACCAAACAACATGTCAAATATGGGTAACTGATGGATGCCGGCGAGTGGAGTGATGCGGTGCTTTCAATGGCGTATGGGAGCGTGGCATTACATTTGGAACAACTCAGGTGGCGTTGGACTCGTCATTTTCAAACGCCACTCATGGTTATTTCGATTTTGTATTCAGATACTTGTAGCACACTAGCAGAGCTTCTGATCCAACTGCCGATGCCAGATAAACAATGGAGTACCCACATGTTTCTGGCAGCGCGGGGGTACTTGAAACGTTTATTGGCAGCGAGTTTTGCGGCATTGGACTCGTATCCCCAAGACGTAAGCACTAATGATGTTTATTTTCTGCCCATATTCCGAAATGGCGCGGATCTGTTTCGCCGGAGCTCTGTCGGTGCTTCACGCACAGTACCGGTTTCAAAAACTTTCGGTGGTGCGAGGCGGAGCCTGGGAGGTCGGATGGAGGTGATTCTTGCACCGGTGTACTCGTCTGGTCAGGATGAATCTAACTGTGTTCTCACTTTGCTATTTCAGTTTCGTTTTCTTGGCCGAGCTCACAAGGACATTGTGTGTGGTTGTTGCGTTCGATGATGTTCTGGCACCCTTAGAATGGAACTCCGTCGAAGCTGACGGAGTAAGTGCCTAGAGGTGAACATGATGAAGTCGTTTCCCAGCAATGGAACCAAACTGCTCACGCAAAAAAAGTGGTGACCTTGTCGTGTCGTGTCTGGGGTGCCGAAGGTGACGTAATGTTGGGGTCGCCGGAGTCGTTGTCCGGCGGTGGTCGTCGCGGTAGGATATATGGCTTGTAAGGTTTGCAAAATGAAACATCGTGAGTGGGTGGGGGTGTCCCCCAAAACCCTCCAGTGTGATAATCAGTATATGTTGCATATATCATAGATCATAGGTAAAATGGAGTGTGTGTACATATGTATGTAAACCGGTCGGAGGGAGAGATGAAGGAGAGTTCTTGTTGGCTCTTGTTGGAGGAAAAGAGTCTGTATCTTAAATATGGGGAAGTTTCCCCATATTTATACTAATGGGCTGTCTTCACATAATTGGGTTTGGGCCCTCCTTTCGGGTATGGGCTTGGCCCAATCTTCTGAGTGTATTTTCGGAGTACTCTTTTGGGCTACCTGTTCGGACCTAATATTTTGGTGCACTTCAAAAACTTACAATTTTTTTTAAAAAAATTATTTGTATACGAAATTGCGTGTCGGAAAAAAATTAAATTGATTAAGTTAATTATGATAAAAATTAAAATATAAATATATTTACTTATAATTTGTCTAAGTTAATTATGATAACAATTAAAATATGAATATTTAAAACTTAGACATAAATTAAGTTAATTACAATAACAATTAAAAAGAAAAAAATTAAAATATAAATATATTTACTTATAATTTGTCTAAGTTAATTATTATAACAGTTAAAATATAAATATTTAAAACTTAGACATAAATTAAATTGAGATTCAGTTTCAAAAAATAAATTGATTAAGTTAGTTACGATAATAGTTAAAAAGAAAAAAAAACAAATATTTCAAATTAAATGAATTAAATGTAAAACAATAATGGTAAAACTGTAAAATGAATTATTACTTATGACTGCCTTTTTCTCTCTCGGGCTCCACAGAATAAGCCTTTACAGTTACAATTACAATTGGATTAACTGTCATTTACACATGCGACATGAGGAAGAAATTACGGTCGTAAGATTAAAATAAAATAATAAATCTCAACCGTTACTTATCCCAAGTCAATTGCACACGTATAAACTGAGCTGTATTGTATTATAGACTCTTGCCCGTGCCGATGACACGACGCCAGTTTGAGAATTTATCAATAAATGAAGCAGATATTGTGGAAATGAACTATTAAAAATATTATTTTCTTAAAAAAATTGACTTTCAAACAGGGTCTTTTTGCCCGGAACGGAGGGATTAATTAATAATTTGTATACGAAATTGCGGGCTGAAAAAAACAGGCTGGATAAAAATTATATTGATTAAGTTAATTACGATAACAGTTAAAAAGAAAAAAAAACAAATATTTCAAATTACAAAACTTACGATTTTTTTTTAAAAAAATTAATTTTTATATGAAATTACGGGTCAGAAAAAAATTGAATTGATTGAGCTAATTACGATAAGAATTAAAAATAAAAAAAAATACAAATACAAATTAAGCTCTATTGTGATATTATTTTAATGTAAGATTTGTAATGGGTAATAGTTTAGAAGATTAATCTCAGGGTGTGACTGCTCATAATATTAATTGTAGGAGGTGATTTTGTAATAGAGCGAGAGAAAATAGAAAGTTAAAAATGGATAACTACTCTCACACATATGAATGTGAGAGTGAATCCCAACCATTAAATTTTTTAAAATAATTTAATCTCAACCTCTAAATAACTTTAGTCAATTACACATGTATGAGAATGAGCTCTATTGTAATATAGATTGTTTAACTTAGTACACGAATAAAAAATTAATTAATTCACACATAACATTATTAGTTTTCTCTCTAATAAATTAAGTTTTTAAATAAATTAGTTACTTAATACAAACTATGATCACTAACCGTTGGTTAGGTTATTTAACGTGACTAATAACCTCACCTTATAGCTTATACCCAGATGGGTTTTACAATTTTCACCATCTACAATGTGGCATTTATCAAATACGGCCATTTGACCCGATGAATGAACATATATAGCCTTTGACCAAAAAACCAACCAAAATGCTACAGTGGTCGGTCTGTCGACCACTTGTCGACCACTTGTCGACCACTTGTCGACCGGGGATCGGTCTGTCGACCACTTGTCGACCACTTGTCGACAGTGGTCGGTGCCGAGCCACTTGTCGACCACTTGTCGACCGGGAATTTTCGCATGTAAATGGCGTGTATTTTTACTGGTTTATCGATAAACCAGTCGTGGTTTATCGCTGGTTTATCGATAAACCAGGCCATAAAAGAGTTTTTTTTTTAAGTAAGGCTAAAAATGACCAAGTCATCTTTGACTTGGCCATTTTTGTAAATACCCCATCTACAATTCTATAACAAGTCAAATTACAAGATTAACCCTAGTAACTGCCATCATGCACAATTACAATGTTACCCATTGATTAAGTTAGCTTAGAATAACTAACTCATCTAATCAAAGTAACAACAGCAAAACTCGTCTCCAAACATCCACTGATGTCCGTTTAACAACATTGAAGGGTTTCTGTAAATCATTCTTGATTGATCGACATCTTCTAGCATGATTTACACTCTGATCACTATTATGTTCAATACCCCCCCCCCCCCAACAAGGTGAAAGTGGAGAAAAGTTTGAAACTTTCAACTTGGAAAGCAGAAACCAATGAGAAACTTTCTTAAGAGGTTTGGTGAATATGTCTGCAAGTTGAAGCCTTGTAGATATGTATAAAGGTTTCAGTAGCCCTTGTTGAACCTTTCTCTAACAAAGTAGCAATCCAATTCTATGTGTTTGGTACGGGCATGGAACATAGGATTAAATGCAATAGCAATGGCAGCTGAGCTATCACAATAAACAAAAATTGGCAAAGGGATGGTGACATGCAAATCCTGAAGTAAGGCAATAACCCAATTCAACTCACTACTTACAGTAGATAAATCTCTATATTATGCCTCTGCAGATGACAGAGCAGTCACTGATTGCTTCTTGGACAACCATGCAATCAAAGAAGACCCCCAAAACAAACAATAGCAAGACACAGATCTTCTATCATTGGGATCCCCAGCCCAGTGACTGTCATAATAGGCTGTCAAATTGAGATCAAATAACGATGAAAGGAGAAGACCTAAGCCTGGACAAGCTTTGACATATCTCAAAACTCAGTACAAAGCCTTAAGATGAGTTGTAGTAGGGAAGTGCACAAACTTGCTAAGGACATGAGCTGCAAAGACCATATCACTAAGGATGGATCAATCAATTTCTTATTCTGATCCATGGGAATGGTTAGAGGTTTAGCATCACTAAGGCATCACTTTCAATCAAATCTAATACATATTTTCTCTAACTTAAATGAAAACCACGTGAAGATCTGGTAACTTCAATGCCAATATAGTATTTGATAAGGTCAAGGTTTTTGATACTAAATTGATAATCAAAGAATGTTTTCATGTGTTCAATGGCTGCAACATCATTGCCACGGACCAAGATGTAATCTATATAGACCAGAACAATAGTGAAAGAAGAATCCTTGTGCAGAGTAAACATTGAGTAGTTTGCATGAGACTGAATGAAACCAATTTGCAGATGAGACTCAATTAACTTGGCAAACCAATGTTTTGATGCTTACTACCATAAAGAGATTTCTGAAGTTTGGAGACCAAGTTGGAATTAACACCTTTGGAGTAACCTTCCCCATGGAGAAATGCGTGCATTGTTAACATCTAATTGATGAACCTGCCAATCCTTAACGGCAGCAACAGAAAGAAGGGCTCTAACAAAGACCATTTTAGCAATAGGAGAAAAGGTCTCTTGGTAGTCAATCCAGTGTACCCTTTTGCTACTAATCTGGTCTTATACCTTTCAATGGAACCATTAACATGATATTTAATTTTATAAACCCATTTACATCCAACTAACCTCTTTCTAGTTGGTAAAGGGACAAGTTGCCAAGTATTATTAGCCTCCAAAGCTGTTAATTCTTTTCTCGTAGCATCAATCAAATGTTGATTTTTAATAGCCTAGGTATATGAACTAGGTTCCACATGAGAGTCTAATGCATTTATGAAATGAATATGACCAGAATCAAATCGGTCATAATGAAGGAAAACACTTGAATGATGTTTGGACGGAAAATCAGAGGTCATGACAAAGTCTTTAAGTTTTACAGATGGAGTTTGACCCTTTGAGACTTTCTAAGAGGGACATTGACTGGAATGGGATCGGGATGCTGGTTTGGATCTGGATTGGGTTGAGGGTGAGAATCAAAAGGAGGAGTAAATTAGGGTTATGATGAGAGGGCGAAGGTGTGCAAGCAAGTTGAGAAAATGAAGGTGGATGCAAGGAAGAATGTGAGGGATGAACTAAGATTGTATTACTTGGGAAAATAGATGGAGGATCATCAACATGCCAAGGCAGGGTTGTAGAAACATGAGTAGGAGAAGGTGGAGAGTTGGATCGAAACATAGGGTATATGTGTTCATAGAAAATCACATGCCTGCTAACAAATGTTTTCTTGGTTTATAGATTGTATAAGGTGTATCCTTTCTGCCCAAACGGATAACCAATGAAAATTTATGAAATGGCCCTTGGCTCAAATTTATCTAAATCATGTACAGATGCATAGCAAAGGCAACCAAATGTTCATAAAGAATGAGGAAATCTATGGCACTAGTGGGAAGTCTATTAATAAGATGAGTAGTTGTAAGTAGGCAATATCCCCCAAAAGTGTTTAGGTAATCCAGCTTGAAACCTTAATGCTCTAGCCATTTCAAGGAGCTGCTTATGTTTCCTATCCACTATGCCATTTTGTTGTGGAGTATGGGGACATGATGATTGGTGTGTGATACCAAGGTGAGCAAGAAAGGAATCAAAGTCATGGTTGAAGAAGTTTGTACAATTATTTGTTCTATTATTTGTTTCGCTGGTTTTAATAGTGGTTTGGAAATGGCTATTCACATAGGCATTGAATGTTTGAAAGGTTTTGAAAACATGCAACTTGGTTGGAAGTAAATAAGTCCAAACACATATTGTATAATCATCAACTAAGGTAAGAAAGTACTTGTATCCAAATTCATGATAGAAATTCTATCACAACAGCGCTTATTGGAATTGACCAAAGCTATTTAGAGATTAAGATTAAATTATTTTTAAAAATTTAATGGTTGAGATTCACTCTCACATTCACATGTGTGAGATTAGTTATTCACTTTTAACTCTCTATTTTCTTTCATTCTGTTACAAAGTCACCCCCTACAATTAATATTATGAGCAGTCACACCCTAATATTAATCTTCTAAACCATTACCACTTACAAAACATTAACCTTACATTAATATAATCTCACAATCGAGCTCAATTGATTGACTGAGACTATCTGGTCATGGGGGTTGATTCCGCCGCAAAATCAAATGTTCACAGATCAGTTATATATAACTCCTTATAAATAATCCCCCTCAACTCTGGGTCGAGTTTGAATAGCGACTCTCAACTACCACTTGAAGTAATGTACTCCTCAATTGTAACATTTTTTAAAATCGCACCTTTTATTTAGATGTTGACGTTTCAATTGACGAAATTAGATATACTGGTACCGTACCATAGGCACGGACACGAACATCTAGTATATATACATCATTACTCCAACCAACTAACTCACCGACTATGAGGGGAGGCCTAGACCGAGAGTCGGAGTTTCAAGTTCAGGTTTACAAAAAAAATAATAATAATTGACTGATCATAAACAATTACAAGGTTAACCTCAGTAACTGCATCATGCAAATTAATAGGGGTGTAAGTGATTCGGTTTGGTTTGGTTTATGCCAAAACTATAAATTGAATTGTCCTATATTGGTTTTTAAAATTCCAAAGCGAACCGAACCGAACCACTATGTTTGGTTTTGTGGTTTATATACATTATTTTTAATTAAATTAACCAATATTAAAAATAACAATAAACATAAGATTTTAATTTGAAATTAACATCAAAATTAGGAAATAAGCTACTAACAACAAATTATCATAAGAAAACAATACAAATCATAAAATAAACACAAACAATAGAACAAATAATAGTTCTCAAACAATAAAGATTTTGTTTGGTTTAGTACGTGTCTATATATATATATATATATATATATATATATGTATGTATGAATAAATCAAAGACTTAGATTATGCATATAAGATGATCCAAATGTTAAAAATAGTTAATAAATGTAATATAATATATATTATATAATAAATAAATAAAAATATATAAATTGGTTTGGTTTGATTCGATTCGATACAAAAAATCGTGAACCAAACCAAACCAGACGGTTTTCTAATTATTGAAACCGAAACCAAACCGGCTTTGATCAAAACTAAATCAAACCGATTGATTTGGTTTTGTTCGGTTCGGTTCGGTTCGGTTCCGTGGTTTCGATTTACACCCCTAAATTACACAATTACAATGTTACCCTTGATTAAGTTAACTCCGATCTAATCAAAGTAACAGCAGCAGAAGTTCATCTCCAAACATCGACGGATGGCAGTTTAACATCATTGAAGAGTTTCTGTAAATCATTCTTGATTGATCATCAACATCTTCTAACATGATTTACACTCTAATCACTATTATGTTCAATAATATATTTAGTCAAATATACAATTATTTCTCTAATTTTCACCACCTTTAGTTGTTTTAAAATTTTCTTTTTTGAGGTATCATTATCATTTTACCATTGATTCGATTATCACTTTAATTGATCAGTCTCATTTCTTACATGAATATCCTTGAAAAATACATAATATCGTAATATTTATATTATACTCCCTCCGTCCCTAAATTATCGTCCTCCTTTCATTTTTCGTCCGTCCCAAAATAATTGACCAGTTTGAAACTTATCTTTTTAGAACATCACTTTTACCACTTTACCCTTACTTTTTCACCCTACTTTAATTATGGGCCATATACACATGGGTTTTAAAGGAAAGAGGGAATTTCAAGTGGGTACAATTTTGAAAACATGTTTTCATATAGAACCATCAATTTTTTGGACATTTCATGTAACTACAAATTGCTTGACAAATGACAAAATGCCATTAATGAAGACAAAACCGATCCCAAGATTTTGGAGGACCAAATTAATTCAGAAACTCGATGCTGCAAGTGCCGCATCAGTTGATTTAACTTGATTTTGGAGGACCAAAATTATTCCAGAAACGATGCCAATCCTCGGCATCGTAGATTGACTTGATTTTGGAGCACCAAAATCAATTCAGAAAGTTCGATGCCAATCCCGGCATCAAAGTTGCATTTGACAGATTTTGGAGCACCAAAATTATCTCCAGAAACTCGATGCCAACTCGGCATCGGGTTGCATTTGACAGATTTTGGAGCACCAAAATCAATTCAAAGTCTCGATGCCAATCCCTCGGCATCGTTGCTGCATTTGACAGGATTTTGGAGGACCAAAATCAATCCATAAACTCTGATGCCAAGTGCTGGCATCAGGATGCATTTGACACTTGACAGTATTATGCAGATCAAATTAATCCGTAAACTCGATGCCAAGTGCCGGCATCGATGCATTTGGCAAAGATTATGGAGGACCAAATCAATCCGTAAACTCGATGCCAAGGCCGCATCAGATGCATTTGACATTATGCAGACCAAAATCAATCCGTAAACTCGATGCCGAGTGTTGGCATCAGATGCATTTGACCGCATTATGCAGACCAAAATCAATCGAAACTCGATGCCAAGCCCGGCATCGATGCATTTGACGCTTATATGCAGACCAAATTAATCGAAACTCGATGCCAAGCCCCGGCATCGATGCATTTGACAAAGATTATGCAGACCAAATTAATGTAGTAAACTCGATGCCAAGCACTGCATCGGGATGCATTTGACAAAGATTATGCGGGACCAAAATCAATCAAGAAACTCGATGCCAAGTGCCGCATCGATGCATTTGACAAGATTTTGGAGGACCAAATAAATCCGAAACTCGATGCCAATCCCGGCATCGATGCATTTGACAATATTTTGGAGGACCAAATCAATCCAGAAAGTCTGATGCCAAGCCTCGGCATCGGGATGCATTTGACAAAGATTATGATGGACCAAAATCAATCTGAAACTCGATGCCAAGCTCCGCATCGATGCATTTGACAAGATATGCGGCACCAAATTAATCCGAAAGTCTCGATGTCAAGCCTCGGCATCGATGCATTTGACAATATTTTGGAAGACCAAATTAATCTGAAAGTCGATGCCAAGCCAAGCCTTGCATCGGGATGCATTTGACAAGATATGAAGGACCAAAATCAATCCAAAAACTCGATGCCAAACCCCGGCATCGTGATGCATTTGACAATATTATGCAACCAAAAATTCAAAGTCTCGATGCCAAGCCTTGGCATCATGATGCATTTGACAAGATATGAAGGACCAAAATCAATCTGTAAACTCGATGCCAAACCCCGGCATCAGGATGCATTTGACAATATTATGTAGTACCAAATTAATCCTTAAAGTCTGATGCCAAGCCCTGGCATCAGGATGCATTTGACAGTATTTTGGAGGACCAAAATCAATCCAAAAACTCTGATGCCAAGCCTTGGCATCAGGATGCATTTGAAAGCATTATGCAGGACCAAAATCAATCCAGAAACTCTGATGCCAAGCCCTGGCATCAGGATGAATTTGACAGTATTTTGGAGGACCAAAATCAATCCGAAACTTCGATGCCAAGCCACGGCATCGGGATGCATTTGATAGATATGCGTACCAAATCAATCTAAAAACTCGATGCCAAGGGGCATCGGTGATGCATTTGACAGTATTTTGGAGGACCAAAATGAATTCAAAAACTCTGATGCCAAGCCCTGGCATCAGGATGGATTTCACATCATTTTGCAGGACCAAATTAATTCAACATTTTACGATTACAAAACAAAATACAGTAACACAAACATGGAATAAACATAAAAATTTAATTATCATATTTTCAAACAAATTTGTCATTGTTTTTTGTTGTCCCCTTTCAAAATAAATGTTTTAGCCATCTTTACCCTATATTTAACAGCATCAATACTACTAGGAATCATTTGTCATTTGTCCTCTTAGCAAACATTCAATTAAAGAACATACAAAAACACCACAATCTTCTATGTTAGGATTTTGTTGTGGTGATTTTCAAATCTTCCAATGCCGCATTTGAATTTAGGCTTGTTCGGATCCTTGTGTTGTCCAGAAAGAAATTCACAAGTGTTTTCATTCTCTGTTCAACATAATTTACCTACAGAGAAAATAACCAATAAAACTTAATCTAAAGACATTACTTAAAAGACAATACTAATAAAACAAAATACATCACTAATAAAATTCAAGCATAGTGCTTACATGAAGGAGAGTGTGGCAAAGTATTAGGTGTTGAACCCGCGTCAACACTTGACATGTACCCCTCCAGCGTAGGTGCTTCCTAGACGCCCACCGCAAACCATTGTTCCATTCACGGGAAAGATGACCCGAGTTTTTGGTTGCAAAAATGTGAACCAACCCGACGCAAATAAACAATCAAATAGAAACTCTTTCAACGAAATTCCTTAGAACAAGCCTATGACGTCTTAGGGTTCAAGCAAAAAGCAAAAAAACTCAAAATTTTATTAAAAACTGCCCAAATAATGTTTAATAAGGTATTTATATGTCCTAACAATCCAAACCCTAAAAGGAAAAGTCTTAAACAAAAAAAATGAAAAAGCTCAAAAACTTCAAAGGCCCATAACAAGACTTAAACAGCTTTTTTGGGCTAAAATGAACATTAAACCGAGGTAAACCCAGTGAAGCTTGTAGAGCCGAGAGCTTCGATTTGATATGCTGTGGGTCCCGTAATTCATCCGGACGCGAAAGTTATGCTCCGTTAAAGTTCTGCCGACCGTTAGGTGCTCTCTACTATTGCTTAACGGAAACTAACGGAGAAACTGTCAAACCCAACTTTCAGAACTTCGAACTCTTACCAAATGTCAACCTTATGTGCCTCAGTAACAAAAGGACAATCTAATGTTGTTAAATAGCAGAAAATCAAGAAGAAATGCGATGAAGGAGATGAAGAAGTAACCTCTGAACCCTTTCGGCTTTCTTATTCGGTTAATCATTCGCAAGATAAAATGTAACACCAACAAAATTATATTTCATCAAAATATTTCAATTATTAATGGTACAACAGCTGCTAATTGCAAAAAATAAGAGTTGAATACCAATGTCAAAAGCAAAAGCAAGAAGCCAATAGGAAAAGATACATACAACAAGCTAGAGAATAAGAATAGTTGAGACTTGGAATTAGTCTCAATAGCTGACCTGGGAATTACTCCACTGAATAGTTGAGACATATCTTTTAGATATAGTCTGTACTGCTCGTACTGCTTTGCTTGCATGAGCTTCGATCGAGCTGATTAACTTTTCATAACTCTTGTTTTCGTAATCTGCAAATACATCCTGAAGCTTTAGTGCGTTATAAAACTCCTTCACTTTTGCAACACACCCGATTCTCTTGAGCCTGATTCTCCGAATTCTTTCCTTTTGGAATGACTCTTTTAAGAGAAAGGAAATGTCAAGAGCGGAGCTTGTAAATCTCAGATCTGAATCTATAAAAACGGATATCAGAGCTTCCTCACTAAAAGGTGTTCATATGGTTGGATAAGTGAGGGGTCGAGGCCCTTGGCGAATTGGGAATTAAGTGGAGTAATATTGCGGCGTGACGGGTGTTGGACGGCGTTGTTGGTGGAAGAACGACCGGTGGTGGTGGAGGCGTCGTTCGGCAGTAGCGGATGTAGAAGGAGAAGAAGCTCATGAAGAAGAGAGCAGTGAGGAGGACTAAGATAGTGAGCATGGAGGTGTCGAAAGGGCTACTGTTGGGAAGGTGGGGTGGAAAGGGCATTGATGTACTTTTTCTTTAAAATTGTATCTAAAAGATATGTCTAAAAAATAGGTGGATTTATTTGAAAACATGTCTTAAAAGATGTACCGACTTGTAATTATTCCTAAAGAAAACTACACATTAAACCAATATAAATAGGATAATGCTAGGGCCACTCTAATAGCACTCAATTTTAGGTACCAAATGATGTGACATCTTATGTGTCATATTGTTAACATAACTTTTTAACTTATAGTGAAGCCCATAAAATGCCAAATAAGATGACACATTGGAAACCATATCATTTGGTGCACAAATTTGAGTGCTCATTGAGTGACTCTAGCATTACTCATATAAATAATCAAGTCAATTATTTTTTCTTACACTGTACGTCGGATCAACTAAGACGATTATTTAGGGACGGAAGTAGTAGTAATTTTTTTTAAAAAATTGTATATATGTCGGGTCAAATAGAACACTCTTTCACGAACGGAGGTAGTACATGGATTCTTATCACCACAGGTGGGGAAAAAAACATTTATAACATGTCACACCGGTATATTTCTAACCGAAAAACCACCTAAATCTCCCCTTTTTTCTCCGGAGCAAGAGAAATTCCATGGAAAAACTCTGTCTCTCTCTCACACACACACTTGCCCATGATGAGATCTCCATAACCCCCGGGGTAAAAGAAATGGCAATTCAGCATATCTCCTCCTAATGAATTGCTTCCAAATTACACGTCCACCTGCACCTTCCCATAGCTTCCTTTGTTTTGGAGTCCTTCAATTTCGTGGAGGACTCCCCTCCTATCTTACATACAAATTTACTCGTCAACGCCACCTCCGCCACCACCACCCTATCCCCATCTCCGGCCACCTCCTCCAACATCCTTCCTTGTTCCTTTATTTCAAATTATAACAATTTCTTGATACATATATATATGTATATAAATGTAATAATCAAGATCAGATTTTGAATAATAATAAACTAAACTAAAATAAAAATAAACAAAAAGCATGAGTTGTTTGCCATGTTTTGGAAGCAAGAAATCAAATAGCAAAAGGGAGGAGGAGGAGGAGCAACCTCTGCCTGTTGCCCAAGCTAGAGAATTACCACCAACTTCCCCTACTCCTCAGACTCAGCTCCCCCCTCCCTCTCCCGGTATCACCTCCGTCCTCATCATTTTCATTTTTTTTCCATGCACATATGTATCTCTCATTGCATTGTTTTTGCATGGATCTTTATTATTTGATCTTTCGTTGGATCGGATAAATTGTTCTTATTTCATCTGCATTACGCACGGAACATATATTTTCGTTGGTCCGAGGTCTTTAACCTGTTCCATATTCGATTTGTTAATCTATGTACCTGGTATAATTTTATGTATGCAAGATTCTTCTGGTTTCTGAATAGCTTTAATCTATGCCGGTCTTACCCTTTTTATGGTACTTGGGTGTTTCCATTCCCTGATCACTTTTGATATTCGTCCACGTGCCAACGAAACTGAACATATATGTTCATATATATCCTAGGATTGAGCATTGAAAACCTACGATGAAATTGTTTGACATTCGGTTTTATGGGTAAATGACAAGTTCGTAATGGTTGGAATTATAGAACGATTCCAGTTTTGCGTCGCATTCTGGTGAAGGCATGCTTAATTTGTTCCTTTTTAGTGAAGTATGTATGAACAGCTGAGAGTATAGTACGTGTTTTTGGTGCAGACAATAATAATAGTACTTCTAAACACGCATCATCTCCTCCTCGAGAAGAAGCCAAAAACGAAGAAGACGACGACGAAGGTGTTGATGTAACTGAAAATGGAGCAAACGCAAAGACTTTCACTTTCCGGGAGCTGGCCTCTGCAACCAAGAACTTTCGACAGGAATGTCTTCTAGGTGAAAGTGGCTTTGGTAAAGTTTATAGAGGAACACTTCAATCTAGTGGACAGGTTTATAAATAACTCATCTTTGTTTGTTGCGAGTCATTTATTTCTCTTTCGTTTTCGTTTTCGTTTTCACATTCTGATCATCTGGTTTATAACATATTGGAGTACAATTTTTGGTGAACGATTTCATACAAGTATAGGTTGTGGCCGTGAAGCAACTAGACAGAAATGGAATGCAAGGAAACAAGGAATTTCTTGTTGAAGTTTTGATGTTGACTCTCCTCCATCATCCAAATTTGGTCGATCTTATCGGATATTGTGCTGATGGAGATCAGAGGCTTCTGGTATACGAATACATGCCGGGGGGTTCTCTTAAGACTCATCTACATGGTATTTCAACCCTCTCTCTATCCATCTATCTGTGTTTCCAACTTTTTGCTTGGATGGGGTTGGTATCAAATAACGAATTTTTTGAGTTGCAGATGTGACACCAGATAAAAAGCCATTAGATTGGAACACGAGGATGAGAATAGCGTCTGGTGCTGCACAGGGTCTCGAGTATTTACACGAAAAGCCAACCCACCTGTTATCTACCGAGACCTAAAAGCCTCCAATATCTTGTTGGATGAAGTGTTTAACCCGAGACTCACTGATTACGGACTTGCCAAGCTAGGACTTGGGAATAACTTGCTCCCATCTCAAAGGATGATGGGAACGTATGGATATAGTTCCCCTGAGTATGAACGAACCGGTGAGCTCACCATGAAATCAGATATATATAGCTTTGGGGTTGTTCTTCTGGAGCTTATCACGGGACGTAGAGCCATGGACACTACTCGCCCTACAGACGAGCAAAATTTAGTTAGTTGGGTAAATTACTTTAAGCTCTACCTTCTTGAAAAATATACTTCTTACTTGTTTTGATTTTAGTCTTTTCGACAAACTTGTGGGAAGATTCTTGTCCTTTTGAATCATGATGATATATCTCTTGTGGAAATTAACAGGCACAACCCTATTTTAGGGATCCAAAGAGATTTCCTGAGTTGGCAGATCCACTTTTGAATAGTAAATTTCCTGTGAGAAGTTTGAACCAAGCAGTTGGGGTTGCAGCCATGTGTCTTCAAGACGAACCGTCGGTGCGACCATTGGCTGGTGATGTTGTGGCCGCTCTTAGTTTCCTTATCAATGTTCCATCGGATGAGCCGTCTGCTTCCCCTCCTAATATTCCATCTCCGGCCAATGAACATGGAGACATATCGAATCACCAACGCAGAAGCAGTAGCAGTAGTAGTTCTTCAGATGATGATGATGGCGGTGCTGCTAAAAAACGTCAAAGCAGTAAAAAGGAGGTGAAGAAGTATCACGAGGATAGCGGTAGTTCATCAGAAAGCTTGTATAACGAAGACGAGGACGAAGACAGCGGAGAGGAAGGACAACAAGATGTTAAGAAGTCAATGAAAGGAGGCTCGAAATCTCGGACAAAGAGCAAGAAAAGGAATATCGGCAAATCGGAAGACGGGAGCATTAGTCGGAACTCATCAAGGCGAAGCAGCAATAGCAGTTTCAGTTCAGCACAGCAACAACAAAGGGGTTATTCCGGTTTGAGTCGCAAAGGCACCGAGAAATCCCGACATAGTAACAATGGTTCGGTTAGTTCAAGGAATAGCAGCGATGACGAAGAATCCTCAGGTCACGAAGAATCAAACTCGAGGCAGGATTCCCAAGCACGGAGTGTTTTCAGTTTAGATTCAAGATGTTACAGCAACACGGACGGACATGATGAATCTAACTCAATGCACCATGGCAACGAAGAAGAGGATTGATTTGAATTGATTTTTAACTGTCAAAACAACTCCAGAATCTTGCAATGCTGTCACAAATGACTAGAAGAATTAACTCCCAAATGTATTCTCCAAGCTGAGCTCCCATAGCTAGTGTCGCTTGGATCTGTTCATAAATACAAAGAAGAACGTGTGAATGACTTCAACCTCTTCTTGTTCTTCTTCTTCGTCTTTTTAAAATTTTCATTTTTTACATTGCTGTTGTAAGTTGTACATTATTCAGAATATAGCCATATTATTTCAATCAAGTTTTGATATATTTCGCTTCAAGTATAATATTTACTGATCTATCAGATGCAACTTGCAAGTATCTGATATAAACGAAGATCAAATGTCCTTCAAACCTCCATTGTTTTTGTATCTCAGTCTTCTGTTGGTATGTCTGAGCTTATGGTTAGCCTGCTAATACATTCTGTCCGAACCTCATCCATCCCATATTTTTCTGTACTGTTTAGCTAATAGCTAGTACTGGTTTTCTTGTATGCAGTTACCTGACCTGCAATTTAACTAATATCGGATTCAACACCCTCATCCGATGCCACTACTTCTGAATCATCGTCTCACACGAGCCTTAACGATGGATGTTCTGAATCAGATACATTCCTTTAGTTCCTTATACCTAGTGGTGGAATCGGGACGGGACCATACCCCTCATCCCGATCCCGTCCCGATAAAATTCGAGATTTCAATTTCCTTCCCGATCCCGTTCCCGATAAGTTGTCGGGACCCGACGAATTGGGATCCCAACAGTTCGGGAGATAAAAATCTCGTAATCCCGACTATAATATTTATGAACAATATTTTCTGACTCTAAAATATTTTTAAAATGTCTCCATCATGATTAAGATTTCATACTGTATATTTACAAGTATACTTGAATATTTATTTAATGGTGGGTGTTGTTGAATCTGTCATTATGAATAAAATGCATCTTTCACTCGCAGGAAAGGAGCTACACGCCTACACTAAGTGCAGAAACGTGATAGACAAAAAAAAACACACACAACAATGTGAAAATAAATTTAACAAACATCATTAAGTAATTATACCAAACACAAAATAGACAATGTTTAACACTCACAATATTTATAAAAAAAAATTAAAAATAAATTTAAATTTTAAAAATAATTTAAAAAATAGTCGGGACGGGTCGTGATTCGGGAATCCCGATGGGATTGATAGTCGGGACGGGTCGGGAATCCCGACGGGATTGATAATTATCCCGAATCCCGTCCCAAAATAAGTCGGGACGGGAAAAATCCCTACAAAATCGGGATCGGGATTTGTCGGGATCGGGAAATGTCGGGACGTGATCGGGTCGGGAAAAACGGGATACCTCAGTAGTTTCGGCTTCCCTTGCTAGCTTGGGGTAAGTACGTGAAATCCTAAACCGGCTGTCCACTGTCTTAATTAACTCCCTTCCTTAATATAATTCACACAAACTAAAGAATGATTAATGGCGAAATGAATCTCCTGATTGGCCAGCTTCCGGGCCACAACAAGCAATTAGGCATAATCTCCTTTCTTTTCTTTTTAAAGAACAGAATAGGTCAAAAGGATTAGCATTACACACACAAATATAGGGATGAGAGTTGAATTTCTATATAAATATACACTATATATATTTATATATGTATAATTAGAGTAGAAGCCTCCAGCCAGAAGCAAACAAATGAAACAAATAATTTCAGTTGCTGATCCCCTGCTGCCCAGTGTTGCCATTTGCAGCCCTCACTAGACTCATTCTTCCTCTTTGCCAACAACTCTTCTATCTTAATCAAGAAAAAAAAAAAAAGGAAAGAAAGAAAGAATCTTGACTGGAAAATAAATTCTTTCTGATCTAAAAGTCTGACATCACACTGTACCCTTAAGCTTACTTCTTTTTAAGCAGTTTAAAGATCAGAAAGAAGTTCAGAACTTGCCTACAGTGGAAATTCATGTACATGAACTAGAAATGGTTGGGGAGGTGATCTTAGTGGCAATTGATGCAAGCAAAAAGATTACAGATTATGCACTCGAATGGGCTGTTCGAAACGTGATCAAACCAACGGATTCGCTAGTGCTACTCGCCATTCTTCCCCCACTCAACTACATCCACCCTCCAGTTTCTGGGAATCATCAAGCCCATAGTCGTCAAACTGCTAAAGGATTCTTTTCTCGTATGACATTCAAGTTATTTTTTCTTTTCAGCTTCTGCATGAGCGTATGTTGAAATGATCGGGATGCAATAATCTTGTACAATATTTCAGGTCTGGTGAAGAAGAGAAGTAGTGTAGGGCATAATGATTCGTTGGGATTTGTCGATGATGAACATGATATACCTCAACGAATATACAGTGTTTGTGCACAAATGATTCAGCGACTCTTTGTTGGCCATAAAGTTTCCAAGGTATGGCTTTGTTTAATGCTTCTAATAAGTATTTAATTTCGCAATCTTTCATCACTATCAAAACTAACAAAGAACACAATGGAATCAGGTTGCTACTGAAGTGAAAGTCATTGCTTATGCTCCTATGGGATCCGTGTCCATGGCAGCAGCAGAGCACGGAGCGATATGGGTGATTCTTGATCGGTATGCCTTATCTACGCACTTCCAAAAATGATCAGATATGTTTCTCGACAACTTTTTTGATCATTAGTTTTCATACTGTTAAAATCGTAGACGCTTGAAGAAGGAAGGTGACTGCTGCTTAAAACAGTTTTTGAACTTCAATGTCATACTCATAGATCATGCCGTCCCCAAAATCCTTCGGTTGGTCAACTTCCCGATGGCTAAGAAGTTTGACCAGAAGCGAATCCCGAGAGATCCCACGGAGGCCGACACGCTTGAGGTGCTTCCAACTTGTAATCCTGTTAACAACAATGTGATAACTCCCATCAGTCTTGGATCAGATGGCCTAAGTTACAATACTCGTGAAACCACTTCGTCATCATCCACTTCATCTAGCTCAACCAAAGATAATTTTCTCACTCCAGTCCCAAATGTTGTGCCTGCTAATATCTCTGACAATTCAAGGAGTTCAATATCGTATAGTAAATCCCAACAATCAAACAAGGTTTCTGAATTTGGCATTGCAGCCTCTCACAAATCAATAGCCATCTCTACAGAAGAGAAAACACAAAGAAGTGAAAGTGTTTCAAATATTAGATATGGTAAGGCACTGGCTATCAGATCAGACCTTGATGATTTGACCGATATACTAATGGATTACTCAAACCTAATTGTTAACTTTGCTGATTTAAACAGATACAGCTACAAATGTTGTTGCCAAAAC
This sequence comes from Codonopsis lanceolata, assembly GCA_013146195.2. Lineage (NCBI taxonomy): Eukaryota > Viridiplantae > Streptophyta > Magnoliopsida > Asterales > Campanulaceae > Codonopsis > Codonopsis lanceolata. The sequence goes on along the minus strand of CM028383.1, from coordinate 44,523,367 downwards.
AACAGTGATGACACCAATTCCAGCAAGGAGATCAGTTGATTCTCGGAACTTGGGGCAAAAACCAAGGGATGAGAATGAGCCTAGACAGCCGATTACAAGAAGGGTATCGATTAGTAAGAAAAGATTCCAAGCTCTTGCAAACAACTCTACTCTACATCTGGATCGAACCTCAAGCGTTAGGAGAGACATGTCTCTTTCCATCAAAAGGCCACCGACGCCTCCTCCTCTTTGTTCTGTTTGTAAGCAGAAAGCACCTGTTTTAGGGAAATCCCCACGAAGGTTCAGTCACGAAGAGATTCAAAGAGCAACCAATGGATTCTCGAGCAATAATTTCTTGGCCGAGGGGGGATATGGCCAGGTATATAGGGGCATTTTAGCCGATGGGCAAGTTGTGGCTGTGAAGCAACACAAGACACTGAGTGCACAAGGAGCATCAGAATTCTGCTCTGAGGTTGAAGTCTTGAGCTGTGCACAGCACAAAAATTTGGTAATGTTGATTGGCTACTGCATCGACGTAGAATGGCTACTAGTCTATGAGTTTGCTTGCAACGGTTCTCTAGACAAACACTTATATGGTGAGAGTTGACATGATGAAGCAACTACATTATACATATTTCATCTGTCTGTGTGTGTGTGTGTGTGTGTGTGGATACAGTTATTCCCTAAAACTGAGAATTCATCTCTCTCTAAGACTTGGAAATTTAGGAAATTTTTGAACTTGAATCTGCAGGAAAGGAGACAAATGAGGTAATGGCTTGGAATAATAGGATGAAGGTAGCCATAGGAGCTGCAAGAGGATTAAGGTATCTTCATGAAGATTGTAGAGTTGGCTGTATAGTTCACAGAGACTTTCGACCTAATAACATCCTCCTTACACATGATTTTGAACCCATGGTAAGTAGGCCTATCTAGCTCTCTTTTGTCATTCAATTTCCATTTTATTATCGGCCACAATCTTTATAGTTTCCAGAAGCAGAAAAAAGATGGACTCTAGACTTCACGAATTTGAACCTACTCTTACAATTGTTATTTTGCTCACATTCTGTCTCGACTCGTTTAGGTGGGAGATTTTGGACTGGCAAGGTGGCAAGTAGTCGGGCAAGCAGAAGAAGAGACACGGGTCGTTGGGGCATTTGGGTAAATATCATCTTTTTTATATTATAAGATCAATTTTGAATATAAAGTAGGTGAAGAATACACACATTTTAACATGGAAATTTACTCAATGTTATATGTCTAGGTACTTGGCTCCTGATTACACACAGACTGGTCTGATAACAGAAAAAGCTGATGTATATGCATTTGGAGTTGTCTTGTTGGAGCTCTTAACTGGAATCAAAGCAATCGAATTTTCAAGAAATGCAAGACGGCAGTACTTTCCCGATCGGGTAAGTTTCCTTTTCATCTAACTTCTATCTATATCTAACTACTGAAAACAAAGGATAAAAAGAATCTGTGGGAAGAACTAGTCTTTGAAAGAGATAGCTTGGATAGAAGAAACAAACATGGATCGTCCACTGTATGGGGCCCTGGAAGAACCTAATGTACACAACCGAACCCAACAAGCAGTTGACCATGGTTGTAGTTCCCACCCCTGATGCCTTAGTCACCATGGGATTAACCCTAGCATCGTTCCACAGCTTGACCTTTTGGTTGCGGTTGAGTGCATACATAAAATTTCAACCAACTTAATCTACTACTTACGTATTGCAGGGCCGTCAGTTTCTAGAGAGGAAGGTATCCGAAGAAATGATTGACCGTCGGCTAGAAAACAATTACGTCGTAAAGGAAGTGGAATGCATGATGCATGCAGCTACTTTGTGCATCTCTCCTGACCCAGAGCAGAGGCCAAGAATGTCCAAGGTTCTATATTTACAAGAAAAAATGTTCCTTCTTTTCCATATTCAAGTTTCATTCTTATTCTAAATCATGGGCTTTATGCAGGTCTTGAGAATATTGGAAGGGGATCTGCCAACTGAAATGCCTCCTCGTCAAGAACTGTCAACCTCTATTACTCCAAATCCGAATCTGGACACCTACAATAGGGAAAAAAATTGGAAGCAGAAGCAAGAAAGCAGTACATATCAGAACCAAATGCTTCCTCAAAGGAAACTCAGAACATCCACACGAAGTCCACTTCAAAGGGAAAATCACCAAAACAGCATCTTCAAGCAAACAAAACCTTCTGGTGATCTGAATAATGTGGTGAACGATGACCGGGATTCCCACAAACAGGATAAGGTTGTCGGAGACGAATATCAAGAATATCTACAAGGGTCACTCGCTAAATATATTCAAGGCTTGACTGTAAAGTAAAAACATAGGAAATGAAAGGAAAATAAGAAACATAGGCTTCCATCATCCCATCGTATAAGCCATGGCGTTAACATATTAATTTAATTTTTGCGAAAATTGTATTGTGTTTCATATATTTTCATCTTTATTCAACGATTCACTACTTTTTTTGGTCACCTGAGTTGAGGCTTGTGAATTTGTTACGACTCGGTGTAAGAATAGTCAAATAACGTACTCTGCATCTACCAAACAACTTGGTCAGTCCATCAAGCTTATTAGGGTAGCTGGTTGATATTGCAAGATGACCAAAACTTTGAGGAGAGAATCAACTTTAAGTGACATGGCCGTCTTATACCCTACAATGACTGGAACCTCGAGCATTTACAATTTTTTTATAAGGGACTCAGCCGTTCTTTTATTTGAGTATTGCTATTATCATACATATATTTCTGTTACTAAGACTTACAAAACAGTCCAGGATTTCTCCACTGCTATAACTAAATAAAAACAGTTGAAATCCAAGATTGAAACCCTTCCATGGTAGTTAACAAAAAAACCAGATCATTAGGATTACAAACTGAAGTATCCTCAACTCAAGAAAATGTCAAATACACTCTCAAGAATCGGACACTTCGATTCCCCATTTTTTGTTGTGATCATCTTCTGGGAACACAAATGTTACCCTTGGGCCCCGTGATGTATATCTAGTATTCTTGGTTGTATGTTTCTTTAGGCACGGTTTCAAACTAGTCGTAACCTTGAGAGTACTCTTCTTAGGCTCTAAATTACTAGTATTTCTTCGTGTAGGGAAACAACCTTGAGCATCATCATCTTCAGAATTATACTTTTTAGGTAGGCACGACACCCTTTCCTCAACCAAGGATCCTACTTTAGGTTGTGGCCTAACTTTTTGCTTGTGATTTTTATACTCAATCATAATCAAGGCATTGTCAGCTGGGTATTTTTTCTTTTGATGCTTCTTTTTCAGGATTGGGTCATCATTTTGATCAGCTGGAAATGTTTCTTGAAAGAGATAACCATCCGAGAACTTGCTATTAAGACATCCTTTGAGTCTCTCCTCGTGTGTCTGACCAGCGGTATTCTCAGGGGAGACCCTAGCGAGGTTACGAAAGCTTGAAGGCTCAATCACGGGCTGCAGGCATGCATTCTTAACTCGCTCTTTATCATATTTTCTTGAAACCACCTCGCTCTCTGAGGTGGCCTCATCAGATTCTTTAACATAACCAGATTCTTCAGCTTTTGCTAGTGTCTCATTTTCTGTCTTGCTTCCCTTAACCAAGCCATTCAACTGAAGCAAGCGCCTAATCGTATGGCATGGAACAACGTAGAAGACTCGATCAAGACTCAGAACTGACTCAGGTCGGACCACGATCCACGGATACTTGAACACGTCAGGACGCGCAACACAATGTCTAGGATACATTTCCATGACTTGAGCTGCAGTAATAGGATGGTGGTGGATCTCGACAACACCGCCAGGGCGTACCAACTTGAGCACACCCTTTTCCCTCCTCACTCCACCCATTGCTGTGGTCTTACTTGGCTACTTTATGTACGTTAAGAAGGAAACTTTGGGCTAAAACAGAAAAAAATGGAGGAAATGAAGGAAAGGGTCGTCTTCCCTTTATGTAAAAACTCTTCCCAGTATGACAAATTTGGGATCGGTAAATTCAATGTAAATGATCTTTGGAATAAACGAAGCTAATTTGTCGTATAATTGGCATGAAAACATTAAATATTTAGGATTGGATAATAACATCAAAAAACATTGATGTGACGAAAACAAAAACGTGGGGCAAAATAATCAAAAATCTGCCGCCCACCAAGTAATGTTACAAATACCATGTCCAAAAATGAAGGTGGTTTTCAAGTCATTTTCATTTTATTTTTGTTCAGATCAGTGAAAAAAAAATCTCTAAAATATATCATTCCACATGTACTAAAACAATGTTCCGTTGCACTCAGATTAAGAAAAACAACCGACTTTTGCATTATAAATTTTAAGAAATGTATACCTTTTCAGGATGTCAGATGTAACTTTAAGAAAAAGAAAGACCAAAAAGTGTAAACCATTTTCCAAAATGGCTTAAAAAGGAAAGATTGACTTTTTATTTAAGAAGGGGGAGAGGAAAGGATTACACCAAAACTCTTAATGGCGTAAAAACTTAGGTAAAATATTTTTTGTAAAACGGATTCTCTTTACTCGATTAATTGTGTGTTGGTGGGTTGAGTTGTGAAGGAGTGAGGCTTCCTTTTATAAATTAAGATTCGTAAGATCGTCTTTACACAAGGCCTAACACCAAAACTACGACCAAACAAATGTTGGAACAGCTAGAAAACAAAAAACTCACTTGCAAGTCATTTTGGATTCTGACGTGAAAATTTTAAATGTTTTCACTAAAAAAATAGGTTTAAGAAGTTAAAAAAAAAAATCATAAGATCAACAAAATAGTAGGCGCCGGATACATATAAAAGTAGTTGTGTTTGTTTTCTAGTAGGAGTAAATGTTAAGACTAAGACGTCAACGTTGACTAAACTAAGCTAGGCTCAAACGTTGACTTTTGACACCTAGCTATGAGGGAGTTGATCAAACAAAGAGTGTTCAAATTATTGGATAACATTTGTTGCCCAAATTGCCATTGGCCTTCGGTGTATTGAATTAGTTAGGAATGGGGTAGTCTTTGGTCAAACTAATTTTAGGGTGTGTTTGACTTAAGAAATTTAGTGAATTTAAATTTGGTGTTTTGAAATTTGATTCGTAATGATCGAAGACAAAAGTAAAAGAGTGTTAGAAGAGAATAAAGAGAGAAATTTAAAACAAATCGAAGTCACCAATAATATGTTTGCTAGGCTGCAAGTTTTGAAATGGCTTTTGTGGATGCAAATACTTGAGAGTTACTCTATCCACATATGGATGGCAATTTCGACCAATTTGCAAATACTCGAACTAAAATTGACGGTTATTAAGTGGTTTAATTGAAATCAATACTTAATTTTCAAAGAATAATCGAAATACGCATGTACCCATTGTAACTTTACCTCTATACAAACTTATATTTACCAAACTAACCTAGTTATATGTATGGAGTATTATGTAAATCATAATTCTTAACATCTCATCTTTGAAAATTAAGGCTTTTGAAGTTTGAAAAAGTGACGATCAGCTTGAAGGTCTTGAATTTTTCTTCAATATTTGGAGTAGTTTTCTTGCTCGGTTCAGTGACTTGCCTTATGATGTTAAACATTCTCTCTTTTTGACGCTTTCGTTTTTTCTCTCATACTTTTTTTACAATCATTACAAATAAAAACACAATATTTAAAAAAAAATGATCCTAAACGCAACACCATTTAATATATAAAATGACATAAATACCTTTTTTAACATTTAATAGATAATCACTTTTTGTATACACTAACGGTTGTTTTGTCCGAAATCGAAAAAAAAAATACAAATCAACTGTTTTTTGTTCGTAATTGAAAAGAAAATCGAATTAACAATGACACGTAATCAAAATTACGTGAAGGGGAAAGGAGAGATGAGGTAGTATAGTTTAAATGTAAAAAGGGGTAGTAAAATAATTTTACCTTTTAAATAGTGTTGCGTTTAGGGATTTTAGTATTACGTTTAGGTGTTCTATATTTATTTAAAAATCAAATCACTAAATAACAAAATCAAACACAACCTTAAGACTTTTAAGAAGGTAATTTCAAGAACTTCTTGAAACTAATATGTTTGCAATTGCAATACACTCCCTCCATTCCAAAATTATTACCCTACTTTACCGTGAGTTTTCTTTTTAGGACAACACTTTTAACAATTAACCCTAGAAACAAAGGAAGTACAAAGTTACCCATGTATTTATTTATTTAAATAATTCCCCGTGCACATTTCATATTAACTACAACCCGTAGGGAATGGATATGGGGAAGAAACTAAATTTCCGGTCGGAAATGGGATCGGTACAAGGAATGAAATCGAATGTGGGGGGATAGTATTAGGTATAACCGTCCCGAACCACCCTATTGTCAATTTGTCATTCCTAATCAAAACAACAAACAATACCAAAATATAGCTGAGTTTTTTACAACCTGTCACAACTAGTTCAATCCTTTAAATAGTATCATTATCCATTTTAGAGATATTTCAAGTTGACATTAAAAATGCAGCACAACCTTACTATAGTATATAAAGTTTCTATTTTTTCTGATATAAACTCGATCATCAAAAAAGCACTGGATAAATGAATTCGACTTTGAGGAAAGAAGTGAAATGACATTCTCCCACCATTTACAGGGACAAGTATTGATGAATCTATCTTTCGTAAGATCTTCCATTTTAGTTGAACATACTGGGAAGTGGTCTAATCGCCATGAAAGCATCAACCATCTGAACAAAAACAAAAATATGTGAGTAATGGACAGTACATATCTTGTCAGAGCTTCCATCTTCCAAAAATCCCTTAGCAACAATAGAAACCTCTAGAAGAACTTGACGGACAATAAAAGTGTCATAAACTATAAGTCTCAAAAACACATTACTTAACAATGGTATGCACGGGATGCTCATAACTACAATCTGACAATGAGTCCCGACCATCACCACAAGTGTTGATAGACTCAGATGTTTTCTTTGCTCAAGATTACCCACAAAACATACCAGTTCTAGCCATGTTCTCTCTTACTCACCCTAACTCTTCCACTTTGAAACTCTCTATGTGGACTGCCATCAAAACACCCACACCACACATATACCATCTTAAGGGAATCTAGGAGGGATTCCTTGTCTTCTCTTGGCTCTTCTTCAAATTCTTTATGCAATTTCGATCGAGCAATTTATGTCAACCAGTCTTTTCGCACTATAAGCATAGCTTACTAAGCCTAACCACATTCCTGACCCGAACAACCAAAAGAAACCAGTATGACCCATATTCTAGATGACTGTTCATAATAGCGATCAAGGTTCTAAAAATCGCTAGGCGTCATACTAGCAAGCGCCTAGGCGGGATTAGGGGTGGCAATTGGGTGTTAATGGATAACTTTGAGTTAGGCCATTATCCATTGGTCTTGAGTTAGGCCATTATCCATTAGACCAATGGATAATGGCCTAACTCAAAGCTACCCATTAACACCCAATTGCCACCCCTAGGCGGGATATAGGCGGGGCCTAGAAATAAGACATTTATAAAAAATAAAAAAAAAGTTTAATGTGTAGTTTACTTTAAAGCCCATGTATATGTGGTTCATAATTAAAGTAAGATGAAAAAGTAAGGGTAAGTGGTAAAAGTGTTGTCCTAAAAAGGAAAGTTTCAAACAAGACAATTATTTTGGAACGGACGAAAAAGGAAAGTGAGACAATAATTTTGGGATGGACGAAAAAGGAAAAAGACGATAATTTTGGGACGGAGGAAGTATCACCTAATAATTTAAAAATAATGATTATATTATGATGTTAAATTTTAAAAGTAAAACTAGAAATTTAATATCATATAAGGTTCAAAATATTACAAAAATAGTCAACGGTTCAATTATCCATAGGTCCGTTGACAATTACAAATTTACAAAAATAATTTAATAATTTGAAATTGATACTCCCTCCGTCTCTATATAATCGTCCTAGTTGACCTGGCGCACAGTTTAAGAAAAAGCAATTGACTTGATTATTTATATTGGTTTAATGTGTTGTTTCCTTTAAAGCCCATGTGTATGTGGCTCATAATTAAAGTAGAATGAAAAAGTAAGGGTAAAGTGGTAAAGGTGATGTTCTAAAAAGGTAAGTTTCAAACTGGACAATTATTTTGGGACGGACGAAAAAGGAAAGGAGGACGATAATTTAGGGACGGAGGGAGTATTTATTATTATTTTAAAAACCCAAAATGACATTATTTAGGGCCAAAATTAAAAAAAATTAAAAAAAATGAAAAATCAGAAGTTGGCCACCTATGCCAATTTTTAGAACACCGGTGGCGAGACAAGCCTAACATCCCCCCTTCCCCTTTAGCCTGCCAGATAAATCTCTAACTCCCAAGTCCTAACCCTTTCACACAGACAACCCTCAACCCCATAAAACATGCCATAATCAGCCGTCCAATCCTACACTATTGCTGCTCTGCATCAGTGAATTGCTGACCACCATTTTTTTCTTCCCTAGAAGTCATGAGCTAGTCTAATAAAATGTCTAGATCACAACTTCAATTTGCAGAGTTCGCCCCTAAGGGGGTGGCCCAGTGGTAGACATGGGGCTTCACAAAGTGTGAGATCTCAGGTTCGATCCCTTCCCATGCCCCCCTTAGGAGGAAAAAATAAATAAATAAATAAATTTGCAGAGGTTCAATATCTAAGAAAATCATGAAACAGTAAACAATTCATACTTCCATATATCACTTTGACTCCACTCAACCTTCCCAGCTGCTCGAGATCAACTGCCTAAATCCTTTCAGCGTTCAAGCAAGATATAGTGAACACACATATTCGACGCCTGTGTTCATTTGGTCTTCCCTACCTCTAGCATTGTTGTTGATAATCACGTCATAACTCTTCCTATGTGGTACACCTGTTAACATTGTAACAGAACCATCTTAAGTAATTTTCTTTCATATTATATCACATTAAGACTACTTTACCGTCCCACAATTGGCACTGAAGTTGATTTTGGCCAGTTTTGTCATGCACCCATAGTAACAATCTCATTTCATCTTTTCTGAACATGCTCCTCAGTTACCCAACGTTTCGTACCACAATAAAATGAGTCTACATGTGTCCCACTCCCACACTCCTGTACAATTTTCCTTTTAACGTTCTGAGAATACAAGAATCACATTTAACTCCAGACATAGCTGTAATTATTTCCGACCGCAAACTCCCTCCCTCCAATAATGAGTGCACTTGAGCAACTGTTTCAGAAGCGTAGTAACATTTGGTACAAAAGACGAATTGTTGATTAGTCAATCAAATGATCTAGAAATAGTCGAACCTATTTATGAATTGTTATTATAGACAATGTCAAAAATAAACAACTATGTTGGTCCAAGAATACTCTTTCTAGTTTGCCGACCTATTTTCTATCTCTCTTTGTGATCCCTGCTACTATCCGGCAAAGACTAGAGAAATTGCAAAGAGACTTCCTGTGGGAAGGGCAGTCGGAGGGCTTTAAGTTTCATTTAGTGAATTGGGAAAAAGTTTGCTCCAGGGTGCAAGAGGGAGGTTTGAATGTAAGAAAACTTAAACATTTTAACTAGGCATTGTTGGGGAAATGGTTTTGGAGGTATCTCATAGAAAAGGAAGCTTTTTGGAGGCAAGTGGTGGTTTGTAAGTATGGGGCGGGGGGCCATTGTTGGTTCCTTAATGAGGTTAATTCTACTTTTGGGGTGGGAGTGTGGACATTGCTTTTGAGATTGGTAGCGGGGTTACCGTGATATTTTGGGGAGATAGATGGTGTGGGAATTCTAGCTTGAGGGAGGTAATTTATTCGAGGTCTCCATGGACAAAGATTGTAGAGTTAGCTCTGTTTTGTCTATGGAGGGTGGTACACCTGTTTGGAATCCCACGTCTAGAAGGAATTTTCATGATTGGGAGATTGATTCAGTAGGGCAGCTTTTGGAGAGACTTCATGAGCAAAAGATAGACAATGGGGATGATAAGGTGGTCTGGAAAGGTAAAAGGGATACTGCTTTTTTCTGTCAGATCGTATTACCTCAAGCTCCTTACAGTGATAGAACTTCTTTCCCTTAGAAAGCAGTTTGGAATTCTCAAGCTCCAAAGAGAGTGACTTTCTTCATGTGGGAAGCGACCCATGAAGCTATTCTTACGGGGATAATTTGCGGAAACGTCACATGGTTTTCGTCAATAGGTGCTATATGTGCAAGGCTAATGAGGAAAGTGCGAATCATCTGCTCCTTCACTGCCAAGTTTCTGAAGAACTTTGGAATTTCATGCTGGGGTTGTTTAAGGTGACTTGGGTCAGGTGAGATCGATTCTTGATCATATTAGGGGCTGGTTTTTTGGGTACAAGAATAGGAGAAATCGTATTTGGGAGACAGCTCCTTTGGGAGTGTGTTGGACTATTTGGAGGGAGAGAAACCATAGGGCCTTTGACAATGTGGAAACGTCTGTCCAGGATTTGAAGAATGTTCTGATTCGAACTCTGCATTTTTGGTGCTCCAAGGCAGCTCATTCAACGTCCTGTCCTAACACTACTCTTGTAGATTTTGTTTATAATATTGATAATGGATAATTCTTTTGGTAGGGTATACTTCTAGTGTACAAAGGCCGCATCACCTGCTTTGATGCTGTTTATATAAATTTTATTTTACTTTATCAAAAAAATAAAAAATATGTTGGTCCAAATGCTCCATGTTAACCATAAGAACACTCCACGATGTGCACAAATTCGCAAAGACTGCACGCACGGAGTGAATTCTCCATCTGATACTAGTAGCACCCCTTTGATAAATGCATTCTATTTCATGGTATCTATTACATTTCCAATTTTTGAATAAAAGCTTTTCACCCTCAGGTAGCAAAGAGAAACGCCAAGGGAATAAAGAAGATGATCACATTATTTTGATTCAGCACACATTAGCTATATAGATTCTTATGCTGACTTTGGAAACCCATGCAATGCGCTGTCAAATCTATCTCATTGTGAGATGCAAAATAACAATATCACACAAAAATAATAATAGAAATGCAAAGTTTAGTTCCTTGCTATTTATGCAATTGGAACTTTTAATTTATAAAAAAAAAAATTTTAAAAGATAAAACAAAAATACAAATGAAAAATTAAAAATAACATAATTAAAAATTGAAATAAACCAGAAGACAGATTCAACAGTTATTTTCTAGATGACTTCTATGTATTGTATTGTGGTGGGTAGTAAATGGCGATTGATTTTATTTTATTTTTTGATAAATAATTAACGATTGAATTTTACAGTCTTAATATCATTGCTCAAAGGAAATGACATTAACTGAGAAAGTAAAACAATGACAACGCCTATCCTCAAAGACGAGTACCAAAGATTCATATTCAATGATTTCTATAATTTTAAGCTCCAGAATGAATGATTGGGGTAATCCAGATGTGCAAAAGTTTAAAACAAAGAAATAGTGGATCAAGAGTAATTTTTTTAGTAGTAACAGATAATAATAATAATAATAAGTACATAGATTTGGGATGCAGCAATTTAGCTTTTTAAACTTCAAAACAAGGCATAAATCTTACAAAGATTAGGGTGAATTGGAAAGGAAAGATATCTATTGATTTTGGATTTACAGAAAATAAAACTGACATCTATATTATGATGTGATCCTAGGGCCAAGGATTAGCACTCTACAAATGGAGGGGCTCAAGTGTCATGTTTGGGAAGCTAGAAGACCTTTTGGTCGCAGCAAAAGGCTTGGAATCCAAACAATTCTCATGAAATCAGCAACTGAAGAATATGTCCCTTGCAGCCTGAACTTGGACAGCCTGAACTTGGACAGCCTGAACTGAACTTGGACAGTCCTTGTTTTCTTCTCCAAAGTTGGACCAGCTTTGAGCTTGATTAATCCCTTAGTAATTGTTGCATTTTTAAGCCCATAAAAGGCAGATCTAAACTCTTTGTAGAGATAACTTGGTGGATATATTAAAGCATAAGTTTTGTTTAAGTGTTCTTATACACTTGTGGTTCTCTACAATTGAGTTGGAAAGGAAAGATCGGAAGATCTATTGATTTTGGTTCCTAGTCAATCGCGACTAGCGGGTCGAGGGAGACTCCCTATCCTTTTCATTCTGCGTTCTTTGTCCGTCTACAAGGGTCCGTTAATCTTCGAATCGATCTTGGCTCGAATCCGAACCCGGATTCACATCATATTACATCTCAGATTTAGAGCTGGAAGTTTGGAGTTCTTGGAGAGCATGTACTTTTGCTATGATCTACATGATAGGATATCGCATGCTCTTTATGAGATCCGAACTTCGATCCTCAATATTTTGAATACTTAAGTAAATGGTGTATATATGTACACTTTTCATTGGTTCTTATCAAAACTATTCCAAGTTTAAATTCAAAATCAGTGAGCATGGTCTTTTTGTACACCCTGATCTTTCTAACACTTCCACATAAATTTGAAATTGAAAAACTTTGTGCTAAGTTTATAATTTGTATCCTTATCATCATCGGGTACTACTGCCGTTTTTTTAAATCCTACTCATTTGAATTGCACCGATTGCTGATTTTATTTGCTTATCAAAAGAGTAGCAACCAATAAATACAGATACACTCCCTCCGTCCAAAAGAGTCATAATAAAAATATTAAAAACATATAGTCCCACTTTGACTTTATTGGCCAATTTGATTAAACTTTGGCTAAAGATTTATAAAAAAATTACTTGTTCTTATGAAATTCTAAAATTTATTATTAATAGTTTTCTTAATTTTCTTTTGATGATTGAAAGTTTATAACCTAAAATATAGTAAATGTTCGTTAAATGGTAATTTGATTTTGTTATAGGTTGACTTTCTAATGAGGTAACAGGACTATTTATTTGGGACGGAGTATACATATGATAGGAGCAAATAAATACCTCATCGGTCACCGCGGCTCTAGCTCTACGATGTCTTTCCACTATTTGCGTTAGAACTTCAGTAAGTCGCTTCTTGACTTCACCTGTAAGCATCCGTCCCTCACCATACTCCTATAACGAATAAGCATGAACATTTTCAGAGAATATCAAATTAGTGTTCATTCTCGTGTAAAGCAGTTACGAAAGCAAACTGTATACATTTCGCCTAGGAAAAAAAAACTGGTTATTTTTAAGTCACTAATCTTACCTTCCTAATATGTTCAAGTTCTGCATCATCATCCAGAAAAAACCCAAGGTATTTAAATGGAACATCCACCTGAAGAATACACCAGATTTAGGGTGAGAGAGTGTCCTAGTCACAATAAAAGGAACAAACTCTGATGGCATACATGCATACAATATTCTATACAACACTGCTTCAAACAACATAACAAGTCCAAAAAATGTAATAAAAAATCAACTAAGGAAACGCAAGGCGAGGAACAGAAATGGAGGTGCACAAGTTTAAATAGACGAGAGACTTTATGGTTTTGGGATGAGGCATGAGGTGCTAGGAGAGGGCTTGGCTGCACCTCAAGCCTTATGTATAGAGATCAAGACGTGGAGGAATCTTAAAAACTCTAATAATCATGAAATTCTCTCAGGACTCTCAGTCCGCAGCTCTGAGCTGATACTCTGTCACTTAAAGCCCATCTGCTGCACTCTACTATTTTCCCTCAAGCATATTTACGATATGCATCTTTTATTCTTTTCCAGCAACTTCTACATTTCGTTTTCTTCTGTATTTTTTGGCATCTCTTCCTTTCTCTGTTCATAGATCATCTCCATTCAATGGTTTGCTCTTTTTGTCCTTTTCTCTTTTTTCATTCTTCTTTGTTGGTGTCGTTTCGGCTTGTACATCTTTTAACTCTTCTATGAATATGCTAACGAGACAATTTTTTCTGCATAAGCTAAATCTTGAAATAAGTTAAGTTTCTGAAATTTACTAAAGTTGCTAGTATTGATTTCTACTAATCCATAATGATTTGTTGACATGAATCCTACAAATCATTGAAATGTGTGAAATCTCAATTTTTTCACATGTGCACCTCACATCAATAAGGCACGCCCCTCGCCTTGCCCCTCAGGTACCAAGAGATCTTTGAAACTCAGTTTGTCTTTCCGATTAAATAACTATGGGCCCAAGACTATTGATCTTGCAAACTTGAAACTGTTAAAAAACTCAAAGCATACAAAAATACAGGCACACACACACACACCACATATACATGCAGTTCTTTTTTAACCATACATCTGTTCAAAAAATTTAGAGTACCTCGAGATTTGCTCCAAACTTCCTGTGATTCTCTATTGAATCTTGCCCACCAGAAAAAGCATTTCTGTTTACCTGTACCAAAATAGTAAACATTATTATCTGCAAACTTCAAGTAAAGGAGCACATCTGGTATGCATATATGAAGTTAAAGTGCATAATTTTATTGTGGGGCCCATTGATTATCTTGAGTTCATTCATAATGCTAGACTGAACAACCTTGGCCAATAACTGACAGGAAAACACTCACAACAATAAGAGTACACGATATCGTTCATGATTCAGAACTGGTTGAGCTTCTAACAGCAACATTATGGAACAGTCAAATAATGTATAACAGAAGGCTGGCATATGATGGAATTTAAAATTAGTCGCAAATTCATAGCTTGATGACTTCTAAAAATAACAGCACTTTGATACAATAGTCAGGTAGAGTCTTATTATAAGCACAATGTGGACACGCAGCCAAACACATTCAAATCTAAGAGCTTCAACGTATAGAAGCAAATAGATCAACTGCATCAAGACAATATAAGCATAAGAAATATTACAAAAGGGCGGTGGAGGGAGACCAGTGTCAGAGCTGGTGACAATAGAGAAGTAGAGGCATACTTCAAAACAAAGTGATTAGCATCATTGAATGAGGATGATGTGACGGGTAAAAAGAAAGGCAATTTCAGAGGAATCTGCTATTTTTTCAGTTCAATATTACGACATGAAGTTGCTATTACGATACAACTAGAGACAAGTCAAACATGTGTCAAAGAAACGTCAATTGCTAGAACCTAGTACATATATAGAGAATACCCAAACAGTTAATTTTAAGCAAGGTGAGTAATTGAACTGGTGGACACATCAAGACAACATCCCAGAAGTTAAACAAAGAATATGCACATGGTAGTAACCAAGGGAGACAATTCGAAAAGCAAAAGCGGCAAGAGCAGTTATGCACTGAATTTGGTGGGGTAGGCCAAGGTTTTGTCCTATTATCGTTATCAATTTGCAACATCAGCTGCTTGGAGACTCCTTTCCCTAAGCTTTCTTTTTTGCATTCCTCCATCGGTTAACAATTTCATTTGTTCCAATTATCCTATTTTGCATGAATGAATTAAGCTAACTTTGCACTGTTTTTCTTGTAGTTAAGTTACTTCTTGTTCCAACATGTAATTATTTTTCTTCTATAAGATAAGATTCGAGAAATGTGTGTTCTTTCTTTAAGCCAGATTGTGGATAGAGGGGAGGTTGTCAGTCAAAAGTCTCGGGAAGCTCTTGAAAGGAGGAACTGTTTCCTGTTAACAACAGAGAGAATAAAACACAGAAAAGAATAAAAGATTCTTCTTTGGCGGAACACTAGCAGTCTAACACTTGTACATCGAGGATGCAAGGAAAATAGTAGTCTAGTCATAGAGAGTTTACGAGGCTCTAATTAATGTGTTGTAGCACCGGTGTTATGTAAGCCTACAAGTGTTCTTAGCGTAGCCTGAGAATTCCAAGATATACAGATTGCACATCTGAAACTAGGAAAAAAATGTTTGAAACTGGGATCTGTTGATATATTCAGAAATGTTTTCTGTTTTCAATTTCAAAGATCTACAAAGTAGTTCTGAGTTCTGAAAATTATTACAGAAACAATTCTGAAATGCTGAAAGAACAGACTCTAATATGACCAAGACAGCTATTCAAATTGTTGGGAATAAAAGAGAATAATGCCCATAAAACTAAACAAGTTAACACTAACTACTACTCAGGAGCTGTAAGCCTGAGAATAAAATTGACTACTAATGTTGCTCTTCGGAATATGAATTGGCCAGAACAGATGCGTAAATGCTCATGATATGAGTAAGGCTGGAGTGCTTTTGCAGATTGCAACTGACACCAAGAAACATGAACAATAAAACCCATATGGAATGCATTGCAAACTTTCCATGGCTCTCAAGTCCAGACATGTAAAAGAGAATATACTCGTGGAATTGACACTCAATTAGTCTTTCTTTTAACAGGCTTCAAGAAATCATGTATGGTGAAAGATAAAATCAGTATCCTGTTAAATAAATCAACTCCTTTCCTTACAGACACAGAAGGAAAGGCATAAGGTAATTGGCATCTTACATTACCATTTGCCAGAAAAAGATAATAAGATACAGCTTGCACAATTTTTTAAAGTCAAATACTCTTCTCGCATAACTTGGAAAACATATGTAAAGAGTTCAAATACCTTGTTCTTAATATCATTTCCAGAGTCAGTCACATATATTGCAGAAGTTGAATCACTGGCACTCATTTTTCCTGATTCTCCCTGCAACAATTTGGAATCAGAAATGTGAGCAAGTGAAATCCCACACAAAAAAAAAAAGACATGCAAGTAAATCATGAAGGATTTGCAGAGCACAGCCTGAAGACAGTCGAGAATGGTGTTTGTAACAAGCCTAACTAATTGTTACAAGATCTAATGTCACATTCAATGCGTTTTGCCCACAGCCGAGGAGCTTCATCTCTCCTTATACTACTTAACCAAGTATTCTTTCTTGGTTTTCAAGATAGTGCTCATACTATGAAAATTCTGGAAAAGATGAAAAAATAAAAAATAAGAACATAATATGTTTTCTATTTTGTATTTTTTTTAATATATGAACCAAAACAATTCCAAATTTTAGTCAAAAATATTATAGAACAACTTGACTTCTTTTGAGTTGTGAGATTTGCCTACATATTGGACTTATTCTAGTATCGTAGGGACCAAGCTTGTTAGGTTTCTTAAGGCGGGTCTTTCGACTATGGACTTCTTCATTTCTTAATCTTTGGTCTACGGTTTACAATTGTTGTTGCACTTTTAGGTTGGGTTAGCCTTAGACGACTAGCTTTGGGGTGGAGTCTTGAAACATGTACTGATAAGTTTCACTCTCCTTTCCCAGCCCCTTTGGGGATTGTAAAATTTCTCTGATATTATTAATAAATCTGAATTCTGAACCGTTCACCAAAGTAAGAAAATCTATATTCATTACTCCTATGACAAAAGAAATACAACTCCATAATAACACCCAACAACATCATAAACACCTCAACAACCACCATTAAGTGCCCCCAAGTCCCCAACAACACCATTAAACCCTCAAATTGCAATCAAGAAGCCAAATTGCACAATGTTTACTCATACAAGTAAGCTCTACACTCTCTGATGTGGTACTACGAAATACACTCGTAAAGTTCTTGATTTCCACTCCCTTATATTTAGCATCTATCTAAAGATCACTATATGTACACGAGTTTCAAACCTATCACATTCATACATTCTTGGGAAATCCAACTCAGAACAAATGAGCTTGTCTTCAAGGGAAGAAGATCAGCAGTCACAAGCCGTGTTCATTGAATTTTGAAGCAAAAGTTATTAGAGTGTTAGCAAAACTGTTTGCAAACTACTAAGAAATGGAATCAAAGAAGATCGAGTGTATGCAGCTAGTCATAACATCAATGGCTTTCAATTATCCAATAGCCATTCGTTTTGTAGAATATCTCCCCAGAGGAACCTAGTTTACTGGATTGAGGTAGACTTGGATCACACATCGCAATCTAAGGAACAAGTGAGCAACTCCTAGTATTAGCCGAGGGAAGGGGGAACTAAACTGAGATTGATTACGCAAGACACAGGGTAGCGAGGGTCGCTCAAAGCTGTGGGAGAGATATACTGTAGATGCTCTATGTCTAATCAGCATCCCCCTTTTCAATTTTCAAGGATTCTTAATGTTTTTGGAATGACGCCAGGTCACTAACTCACTCTTCATAGTGAATAGTGATTTGGACAACATAAATTTCATATTCCTTGCAAGTTGCTATTATCCAAATGAGCAAAGAAGGATGAGATGGAGTTGAGGTAAACTTGGCATTACAGACCACAATCCAAGGAGCACTTGCAGTCTATGTTACATGAACCATGGTACGAGGCAAAATTTTAAGATTTTACACTAAATGTAGGTCAAATGGGCAACTGCCACACCAACACCCATGTCATGTCAACACGATTTACATTGGCAAAAATGATAAGTCCATGTGACACAGCTTGTAGTATGAGCTAGGAATGGAAATCAAGATTATTCAGTTAGAGAGACAAAGGGTAAACTGAGAGAGAGAGAGAGAGAGAGAGAGAGAGAGAGAGAGAGAGAT
Organism: Codonopsis lanceolata; assembly: GCA_013146195.2. Lineage (NCBI taxonomy): Eukaryota > Viridiplantae > Streptophyta > Magnoliopsida > Asterales > Campanulaceae > Codonopsis > Codonopsis lanceolata. The sequence continues at coordinate 44,505,017 of CM028383.1, read as the reverse complement.
TTGTTGTAGATGCTCTGTAGTCTGTATGTCTAACTACTATCCAACTTCTCAATTATTCTAGATGTCTAGGGAAGGAGGCACACGCCTACTGACAACCAAGTTTCATCAACTGCTGCGGACTCCCTCCTGGATATCCTGCTTCTCAACATCCGCCACACTGCTGCTTCTCAACATCCAGCATTGGGATGGTGATAACTTTTTTCTTCTTATAAAGGTGTATAAATAGCATCGACATAATTTGCATATATCATACTTTGTACAAATTATCTCTTTGTTTGTAACAAAGCATTAGCAATCCTCAACGGTAACAGCATTAGAACCACATTTGAAATCAGAAGCTATGCATGAGAAGAACCTGAAGGGCCGGAAAAAATATTGACTCGATCAATGCAGGCTTGGAATAACCTAACCGCGGAGCAACATCTCGTGTCATTCTAAAGTAAGGATCCTGAGAAAACCAGCAAATTTTGAATAAATACAAACAGAATAACAAGGAGAGGAAATATTCTAGATACTAATAACATACATTTAAAAATGCAGAAAATAAACAGTCAGTTAAATCAACATGAAATATGGCATAGTTGTCACTGACTAGTGGCAAAGGAGTTCTTCACAGACTATCATCGCATTCATGCTGAATTAACTAAAGAAAATAACATCAAACACAATGGAAATAACTTGAAGGAAAACCTGATATATTATCACAATATATACTACTTCAGCTATAATTGCACCAAAAAATGGTACAATCTCTCCTCCCAATAAATAGAGAGCAGGAGAATCTTTGTTAAGAGTGGTGTGCAACTCAACTCAGGGGCATCTTAATCGAGATGACAAGACCTGTGCGCATGCTTGGAATTCAATTTAGATATATGGCTTTTAGTGCCTCAAAAATACAAACCTCTACAAGCATAATTTTCCTGCCGTATCAGCCAGCATAGCCTTCTAAGAAATTTCCTAGCTAAGCACTCCAAAAAAGATGCAATCATGGTGATTTTAAAGATTTATAAATCATTTAGCTCCAAAAAGTCTTCATAAAAATTCAAAAGCACAAAAAAAAAAGAAAAAAAAAACTAACAAAATATTAGCTGCAAAAAAAGATTGAAATTTATCAAAACAAACCTGGTCAATTGCGCAAGGGATCAAGCAGCGGAGATTATCGTTGCCAGAGAACAGGTGCGGAAATGAACTGGGAAATGACGGAACAGCCTGCAGTAAAGCAATATAGCTAATTAAGCCGAACCCAAAGGAATTAGTAAGATAATGAATGAAATATCCGAACTAATAAATAAAAGCAACAAAAAAAAAAAGAAAATTTACATCAAGTTCCACTATCTTCAACCTTAAACCAGTAAATAAGAATTTAAGTATCCAGTTAAACTATAACATGCAGTGAATGATTTTGTTAAGTTACTCTTAAGACTAATGACAAACAAATGATGTAGAAGGAAGAAGGAAGCAATCCAACAACAATATATGAACTTCCTTAACCTTCAGGCTTCAGCACCTTAGACAATAAAGCACTATGCTTACCTGGATAGGCGGAAAACTAATTTTTCCAATATGATCTTCATCCTTGAAACCAAAAATACCAACTGCCTGCAAGCCACCAGCTAATGTCAATCTGGGTTTGATAGCTAGGACTAATATATGTGCTTAGAAGTTCCACAATGAAAAAGGAAAACTTTATTCATGTCTCCAATGAATATCACTAGCAGCACTCGCCTTATTGTATGTGACACATTTCGCGACCTTCACCATATTCTTGTAAAATGAACTGCAAGAATGGTCTCGAGTAAGGGCTAGAAGAGTTAAACAAACAAATAGAGCAGTACAATTCAGATAAGTCACTTTCCAAACAAAACTAAATTCATATTCTTTAATTTACTCACACTACTATCTCATTCCAAAGCCCAGAACTTTGTGCAAAAGTCCCTTATCTCTAAGAGAGTTCTCAAGAAGTAAGGGAAAATAAATAATAATAACGCTAGTATAAGTATGAGATTTAGCCCCTTATTGCATCAAGGATTTACTGTCTACTTAAGTCAAAAGATGCTACTTACCCACCGACATAATCAAAATCTGAGAAAATAAAGGTCTTTGTGATATCAAAACCACAAGCTATGATATCTTTGGCATTTTCACGAGCAAGTCTCTGGCTTTCCTCCACCGTAAGATTCTTCCACATGCACTTCTCATCATCAGTTAGTTGTATTACTAGAGGGACCTTGAAAGCATCCTGCAAATATCTACAACCAGCAGTACACTATGCTCAAAGTCTAAGTGGCAATCTATTCAGCAACACATTAATTTAGATAACACAGTTGCATGGTTCTATGTATCATTACAACTGACAATCGTGAAGCAGCAGAATACTATATTGGTCCAAGCAAGGGTCATTTTGGAGTAACAACCCGTCACATTGGAAAGTCCATTGTCTCTATTTTGGTAGTCACGTAATTTAAGGAATCCATTATCTAAAACTATCCTTACAACTTCCACGATAACCTAACCTTGAGCCTCCTAAATAAATTAATTAGTTGGGATACACATGCAAAAAAATGTTAGAAAAAACAATCCAAAAAAATGATTATAATTTTGAAAATGTTTTGATTTTGAAAAAGAGACCCCATGAAGGGAAAGATTATTTATTACTTTGGCACTATACAAGGATTACAATTGACTTTCTAAAAATCATAAAAGCAAACAAAAACTAGTAAATACCACCTGATGAGTGGCACCTGTGAGTGTTTAAAATACATTGTCTCTCTAACACCTAAACTTTTTTAAAGAATTCGAAACTTAACATGGTACTACGGCATCAAACATATGTTTTACCAAGATCTCGAATCATGCCATTCCCATGGCATTTAGCATACACCCCACCTTGTGCCACCCGATCTTCCTTCGATTCCTTTTTTGATAGAGAAGTATAGCTCATTGGTACGGGGATTGGAACCAAGGACCTCAATGTCTTTGCCTTGAGTGCCCTTGCCATTTCTCCCACCCCTTGGGAATTAATCTTCCTCTGATTCCTTATAAAAGATTTTCAAAAAGGTCAAATCTAGGTGGTGCCTTGCAGAGGTAGCACATGAGGGAGAATGTTGACATTTGATCAAAATTGGCCTTATGCTTTACTACAGAGTAGGTTAATTAACATTTTTTCAAGCAAAATTCATCCATTAGACTAATTTACCAGGTAAAACTCACTTATTTAGATGGGTTCGTAACATAACAATTTAGAGATGACTAAATTAACACGTAAAATTTTATTTAGTAGCACAAATGTGACTCCTTTAGGAACTTGCCATAGAGGTACCGTATACTTAACAAGAAGAGAGCATACTTGGTGAACATGAAGGGAACAAGATGGCCCAAATGCAAAGCTTCTGAAGAAGGACCTCTCCCCGTATACAAATAGAACTTGTCTCCTCTCTCATATGCATCCAGAATTTCGTTAAAATCCCTGTTCATTGAGTCAAGTAGTCGAACACATTATAAAAAAGAATCACCTCAATCTACAAACAAAGGATGAATTGAGTAAAACCTGTGAGCAAAGAAGACGCCGCGACGGAGGAAGACGTGAGGAAGGCGACCGGTGAGGCGATGAACTCTATCGACGATGGATTGGTCAAGTCTCTGACAGCCGAATTGGTCGATGAGCTTGTCGTAGTCAATTTTGCCGCCGTCTTTGGCTGCTACTTCCCACGGCGTCACCACCTGTTCTCCTCCCTCTTCTGCTTTCCGTTCTTCCCCCTCTTCGTTTCCCTTCTCCATTACCACGTTTTCCTCGCTTCCTCAATCTCTCTCTTTGTGGGGACTGGGGAGTGGGGACTTGAAACTGCTGCCTTCCACACTCCAGTGTGAGTGTGAGCAAACAAAAACCCTCAAGTTTCTAACTCAGCCGTCTCATTTCCTTTCTTTCCTTTTCGCTTTGAGATGGTAAGAATGTAAGATATAATTGAGCAAATTACTCAAATGGTCCCTGTTCTTAGTGTTCCATACCACTTTGGAATTGGTCCCTAAACTGAAATTCGAAAAAAATTAGGTCTTTGTCTGTAAGCTCACTTTAAAGATGGAGTTGGTGTTAGGTATTTTTCGAGGATCGATGCCGCCACTTTTTGTTTGTGATTGGTCCACTCCATCCACATTTGTATCTAAAAACAATTGAAATTCCCCCGCATCAATTCGATTCCATCGGTTGATCATTTTGATTTGAAGGGCATCGATGGGTTGGGACATCTTAAAGTTGCATCAAAGGCTTAGCCATCGCCACCTAAAGAGGTTACATGAAATGGGTTGGGTTGGTTGTTTAGGTTGGGCTCGTTGGACTAGCGCCATATTTTTGTGGGTTGGCGCCGCTTTGGCAGTTGGGTTAGCCCGCCCGCCAAATGGTGGGTTGAAGTGGGTTATGGGCTGGCTCGCCCCGCCAACCCATTTTGACAACTCTACTTGTACCGAGCAAGTCAAACACGGTAATTCCTTCTATCTAATTGCTTCCAAAAAATTTCCGTTAAGTTCTCACACGTACCTATCACATGAATTTGCCCAGGGGTAAAATAGTCCATACAATTTTTGATGAATAGACAAAAATACTTATAATATTTTTGTGTTTTTAACTTTTCGAAACATTATGATTTTATTTTTTATTTTTTACTGAAGATAAAGTGAGAAAGATAGCGAGAAAGATATATGACAAAAAAAAAAAAACTATATGACAAACAAGAGAAAACGCCCAAAATCACAAAATCAAAGTCATAAATCACGACGAAGAACTGACTATCTATCTTTTACAAGTGTCGTTTGATCCCTAATATCGTGAAGTAATCAGTTTTTAAGTGGTCTTACATTGTTCCTTCTAATATTTGTCAAATGTCCAAAAATTAAGGGTTTATTTCAAAAGTTATTATTATATTATATTACAAGTTTACAATTAATCCTACAATTTTCCTAAGAGCTAAGTCTTGAATAAGGGTAAAGTTATTTTTTCAAAATAATTTTGCTTAGTTGTAACATTAGTGTTAGGATAAATATATAATCTGGTCCCTGAACTTGTCAATTCTGATTTATATGGTAACTGATGTTGAAACTTTCATATGGTGGCTCTTCAATCTAACTTTGGACTTCATGTTAGCCCCTGGTGGCGTTAGGTTTGAAGGCACGTTAAATATTTTTGTGAAAAGACAAAATTGTCATCACTAATTCTAATGAACATTTATGAACTAAAATAAAATATATAAAGAACCCCCCCCATGCAATTACCCTACCCCCCCCCCACACACTTTGGTCGGTGGTCACTGTTTCTCCCACTCTCAATTACACACATCCACCACCGCCACCGTTATCTTCCGACATCCATAACCGCCATGCACTCTCAATGCTATATCGCAAACTCTGCACCTTTAGAATAGAGCATGGGTTGCTTAATTTTTCCATACTAGTAAGCTAAATAAAGCTCCAAATTAGGTATTAATTTCTCATGAACTCCCTCATGGTTTGACAAAATATGTTTACTTTCATAGTAAGGGTTAAATTTATATTATATTTTTTATTTTAGAAAGATGAAACTTATATTACTCCATTTAGAGTAACTTTGGGCTCGTCTGGTGGCGCGTTTTGGCCACCAAACGCAGTGTTTATGGGCGTTTCGACATAAAAACATTTCAATACCGCGTTTATAAACCTCTGCGTTTTGAATGCTCAAAATTTGAGCTTTTTCCAAAACGCTGCTGTGAAAACGCAGCTCTATTCGAGAATTCCCCAAAATGCCTACTCGTGTGTTGGGCTTTGGAATTGAGAAGAGGGCTGCTTGGATAGAATTGGCGGGGGTGCTGGAGCGAACTGAGAGAAAGAAGACACTGGGTCTGTGCGGTCGATGAAAAAGAAGAGAGTCGGTCGGATCTAGACTTGGGTTTGGCCTGGGGTTGGTGTTGCTGAAGACGGATATAAAGATGGTTGCGATCGGACATGGTGGTAGACTGAGGGGCTGGAATCAGAGATGGAGGGAGATGACAAAGAAAAGCTGGGGAGAGAGACTGAGAGGTGCTTGGCGTGAGAGAAATATGAAAGTTGTTTCCATTTCCCTTTTTTCTTGTCTTACTTTAGAAATATGAAATCTGTTTTATGAAAGTTGTTTCATTTTCCCTTTTTTCTTGTCTTACTTTTTCTTGAATTGTGCTGTCACTTTTTCTTGAATTGTCTCCTATCACTTTTTCTTAAATTGCATTTATGTGCATAATGTATTAAATTAAAGGTAAAACAATTTTATAAAAGGGTAGAATTGTCATTTTTAATACTAATCAATTTATGAAAATAACGTTTTGAAATAGTATCCCAAACGTGTTTACAAACAAAAAGCTGCATTTTATAAACTATACGTTTTAAAAACGAAGCGTTTTAAAAACACTGCACCAAACGAACCCGTGCACCTTCCTCTAGCCATTTTTCCATACTTTTATGTTATTTCCATAGTGTCTCCGGTTGTCTTACCATATATTTTTCACATGTTCTATTAACAAAATAGTATAACAGTACATTTGTATGATGCACGTGAATTATGATCGTAACAAAGGTTCCAAAACAATTTTTTCCTCTCTTTTTGTTTTAAAAAATGGAGAAGAATTATTACCGGAGAAATTTTCCGATGAAGAAAATTACCGAAGACCGGCAAACGGAGGTTTCGGTGGGAGAGAGAGAAGAGATAGAAGAGAGTAGAGATACAACTGTGGAATCCATAGTAGAAAGGATATGGAGAGGAGATGACTGACCGGGCGGGCAAAACTGTCTAACAATATTGTTCCGATAGTGTATGATATTTACATGTTAGCAGCAAACATATATAAACAAATGATGGCTCAAATAGTGGTGTTTCATAAATGGCTTCCCAGCAATGATGTCAGCCAGTTTGGTTTATAGATTAGTAATGGTTTGATACGTAGGCAGTCTACTCTTTGGTGAGCCTTTGTTGTAGTATTCTTGTTTGGCATCTGGTACTAGGGTTGTGTACTTTGATGTCTATATTTGGTATAGTAATTCGCTTTGTTGGAGCCCAAAAAAACAAAAAACAACAAGCGATCAATCCAGACCTCCAGAATACCAGGCCAAGTGGCCAGGTCTGTTCTTATTTTCTCTTCTTTTCTTTTCTTATAAACAGCTGACAAATCTATATGGTTCCTTCTTTCATAATGGTTCGACTTATGAACATATGTTGATATACCGACAATGATAAGTTCGTAATGCAAGGTTAGCAAACGTAGAAGAAAACCCGGTTGTGATTTCAAAGAACCACCCCAGCGAGCAGAAGCATGATAAACTAGCAAACTGCATTGAATCCAACATCCCAAGCCAACCAAAGAAAGAAAATAAACTCTCCAAATAACACTAACCAGCAACAATAACAGTCGGCAAACATTCACTTGACACCCACAATCAACATTATAAACCGAAGCTTATGATTGACATCCGCAATATCAGATGGATCCTTGAACGAGGCTGATGGCTCGATTGAAGTGAAGATGTACAGAGCCTCTAGTTCCTCTGCACAAGTTCAATGAGATGCAGCTTTATATCACACTAGTGCTCGCATTGCATCTGTGTTCCCGTATTTTCTCCTCTTTGAGTAATACCTACAGAACAGCTAACAAACTCAGAACCACAACAATTAACTAATTTACAATCTACAATAAACTAAAAGCATAACAGACTAGCAATAAGGGCCTATATACAGAAAGCACTGGTAAACAAAGTTATCAATGCTATCTTGATGTTCATTCATTTGTTCTTCGGTCTACGGCAGAGAAACAAATGTCAGTGTAACAAAACTTAAAAAGTAAATAAAAAGAGCATATGTTCAGTGACAAAATTTGATAGAAACAGCAAAATTTATAACGTGATAAATATAAATTAAAAGGGAAAATCAAGTTTATCACCAGAATAAAAAAGCTCAGGTTAAATTCACCATTAGTCCCTGAACTTTGCGAAAGTCCACTATGTACAAAGAAAATGCAGTAATGCACGCCAACGCCACGGACCAAAGATTGTACATTTTGAACACCGGTCGTCCCTGACCCTAACTTGTAGTTGAAGTGCTGTTAAGTGAGCATGTGCTCACTCACGTGCACCAACAAGAGGGCAAATGAGTTCTTTCCAACAAGAGAGCAAATTGAGGACAAACTAGTCTTTTCCATTTCCAAGAACCTAATAACTTCTCCCCCCCTCCCTCCTCACATTCGGCCCTCACAATAATCTTCTGGGATTGACCATTTTTTCGGCTTAATCCCTGCCTTGGATTGTGCGTTGCAACCTTTCAATCACTCCTCCACTGTTGCGCCATCTTCTTCCCTCTTCTTCACGGCGTCGCCCTCAACGATTACGCCCATGGAAAAGTCGACGTTATCTCTTTCTCCCTCCCCACTGGCGGCCCCACCTCCACCCCTCTCCCCCTATCCCTTCCCAATCCCCTAACGACAACCTCCATCCCCCTCCCCTCCCTACCTAGTTTCACTTCTCTCCAGTGTGCCACCAACATGCTCAAATTCGTTCTCCCCAAACCCAACTTAAAACCCCAATTTTTATTTCTTTTAAAACAGATTTTTCAGCTGTAATGATTTCCAGAATGTCGAAATGACATCTGGATCAAACTCCGGCGCAATTGACATCACATTCAAATTGGTTGTCGAATTGGACTATTCCAATTCAATTTTATTGGACTTGAGAAATTGTTGATTGAGTGGTGGTCATTTGGGAGGTGACTGGCGGTGGAAATGGTGATTTGGGGAGTGGGGGGAATGGGGGTCTGTATACAGAGAGAAAGATCTTCTCTCTCTTTTATTTATCTTTGTTAGGATATTTGTTCTTTAAGCGATTGTCAAAGGGTTGGATTATTTTGGTGATGGCGTTAGGAATAGAGGTGGTGGATGAGTTTAAAATCTCGGGATAGGGAGTCAATGGTGACTTGAAGAAAACGGTGGAAGTTTGAATATTTATAACCATCCCCTTATTTGAAGGTTATTTGACGGGAACAATCATTTTACCCGAATAATTGATCGCATCCTCAACACATGCGGACTTAACGGAGCTAGGGCAATCGGCATCACATTTAGGGACTACTGGTGTTCAAAATATGCATTCTTTGGTAGTAGATATGGTTTTTTCGTTTCAGAAATCAAAGCACGCAACATCCAGAACTGGAAGAAAGATACTAGGGAATTATCCAACTAAAACTTGATGTTCAAGAACTGCAACTAGCTTCTTATAACTTCAGTTTCTACCACATCCCATAGTTATAAACCAAGCATCCATCATTCTATCAAGATGTTGACCAAAATGAAAATAAGCCAATCCTCTAAACACCAAGAACCTAGGTCTTTCAGGCCTCAAAAACTAGAGAATAGCTCTCAAGTCCCACATAAGTATATAACTTATCCTGGTTCTGTAGCACAAGTTATTGAAGGACCAACAAGCTTTTAATCCCCTCGTGCCTGTGCCAACCACAACAACCACTCCTCACAAGGGATATCTGAAACAAGTTTCCAAGCGGAATTTCTTTCCCTTATTTCGCTACATATTCTTTTGGAAGTGCTATCCAGGACATCCAATATATTGACGTGCAGGCCAAAAAATCAATATGCAAATACGAAGAATTTAAATACCAAAAAAGGGAAAGAATAAAACGACAAAGGAAACAGGGAATGGAGGAGACAAAGAGGATGAAACTGTGTCTACAATCGTATTAATGGTTTCTTGATGAATACGCGGTAAACTGATGAAACGTGAAGAACTACTTGATCGGCACTATAAGATCACACGTGTTTAAACATTCACAACAGCGCACACATTGATGAGGTGCACCATGTCTCCAAATGCCATGCCGTGCCCTATGTTTTTTGAAGATTTTCATCTCCAGTGCCAATATCGTGTTGACGTGTTGTGTCTGTTAGTGTTGGTGTTCCCTAAATACAAAAAGCTCCTTCAGTAATATTACCCAAATGGTGTTTATAGCCAAAACCAGTAAGCTCATCATGCATCAACAATGGCGCTTTAAATCATCTAATCACCACCACCATCAATGCTTAACTTCAGAGGGGAGCAAAGAACATGAAAAGAATAATAAATGTGTCATTTGAAGCATGCAAAAGATCTCTTTTACCGAAATAACAAATATAGGGCAGATGAATACACAAAAGCTCCAAAGAAAAGGAAGAGAATATTAAAACTTCTAATTATTTCACTGACTCGAATGAAGAGATATGGGTGTCCCTTTGTGGAAACAAGAAAATTCAGGAAATATATTTGAAACATAGTTAGACGTGAAGAATATACAATGCTCACGTCAAATAGAAATATTCTCAACTCAGCTCAACTCGCCTTTGTTTGAATCACTTAGGGTTGGCTACATTAATCTTCAAAAAATGAAACAGCAATAATAATAGAAAAGAAAGGGGGGAAATAAATAATTTAAAACAGAGCAAACTGAAATTTCAAACCTTTCCGGAAATTGGGGACTTTAACACTGCATTAGAGAGATCATAAGATGCATAAATATAATGTAAGAGGGGAGAGAAAAGAATTTCAAAATGTATTTCCTCAGTTGTTATGCCCCTCAATCCAGAAATCAATATTAAGCAGCCAGAAAAGGAGAAGATCAAAACTCTAATGCAACTTGACCTACCCCATTTAGACAGAGATGCATCTATCTTCATGTATGCAGTTGAGTGTGCGTTTGCGATTAATAATGTGACAGTGTGACACACAGTAGCTAGTAGGTAATTAATAATGTGAACATTAAATAGCCAACCACAAAACTGCGCACAAGAAGTCATTCATATTTAAAAAGATTAATAATCAGATTTGATGATAAAGAAACTGAACAATTTTTTTAGAATCCACAGCTAAGGATTCACATCCAGTAGCTCCTGAAGCTGACTCTCAAACTTACATGAAAAGATTGATTTTTTTAAGCCATCCAACATTGAAGCCTTAGTTCAGCACCAACCTCGCTGGAAGGCGCTTTGTCTGCCTGCATTGGAATTGTTGCCTGGTTGGACTCAGATACCCTTCCTGAAGTGGTAAGGGCCAAGTAGTCTACATTCGCCTCAGCAGTATTATCTTTTAAGTTGTCATAAGCTGAAAATATAGTACAAAAATAGATGAGACATTCTTAAGACTAATCCAGCAAAAGAATTGACTTTCATACCCTTGATAGCAGAAAGATTACCTTCAAGGCTCTAATAAGCTGTGTAAGAGTTCTGGTGACTGGCAACATTTCGGTCATCAAACAAATTAAAGCCACTCTCATCAGCAATTTCTCTAATATTGGCATCTGCATAAATAATTTTTTCTCTGATTTTCTTTGAAGTGATATTTTCAGCTGCATCAGTGCTGGTGTTATCTGCGGCTCTATCTTCCTGCATCACCACTTTTTTTGATATCACAGGCTCCTTCTCATTTGATATTGTGTCTATATTCCCTCCAAAACTCTTGGCATTTAAAGTTCCATTCATGTCCGGAATCGTCTCCCCATTTCCTAAAACTGCATCATCAGCTTCTCCTACTTGCCCAACCTTAAGAGGAGTCAACCCCTTCCTTTCCAATTTTCTCATCAGTATTTTCTGGTTTCACATCTTCTTCCAATGGACTTTTAGTTCCTTCCACAGCTCCCTCGTTTGCAACTGACACTTTCACACTCTCACCTTTTTCACCAAATGATTCCTCGATAGGTCCAATAATACTGACATTCTTGCCATCCTCATCCTCACCAACTCAATGTGTTTCCCTTTGCATCTTAAGTCTCCTCTATTACATCACAACCAATGTTGCTTTCGTTCCTTATTTTTTCCAACAAACATGTACTCCCTCTTGCCATTTCTTCCTCCCCATTATCAATTGTTTCTTCCTTGTTTCCATTGCCTTCTTTAACTTCCCTTGCCATCAAATCTATCTCCTCTACCTCTCTATCATTGCCACTATAGTCTTCATTTCCAGGAACTAAAATTACAACTCTACGAATCTCAGTCGAGGACTCGTCATCATTGCTACTTTCTCCGACTAAAGTCTGCCGATCGCCCTTTTCTTTTACTTCAATGCGTTCCTCAGATCCAGTATAATCCCACATTTTATTCTAATATAAGTCCACCAAACTCTCAGGCATTCCTCCCACACTGCAAATCATGATATAGCCCATAAATCATTGACTAGTGCCAAAATACCGGTTAAGCAATTCCTTGGTTGGATTGTCTAATTTGTCATTTGCTAACAAATCAATAAACAATTCTGCTGTCTTTGCATCAGCCAAGAAACCATCACCTCTCATTTTTTCATGAAGTTGAATTGCCTTCGATATCTCACCAATTTGGATAAATCCCTTAATAATGGTATTGTAAGTAGATTCATTAGGCAAGCACCCGGTTTCCTTCATTTGGAAGAGCAACTCATTTGCTTCACTAACTTTACCTCCCTTACAATATCCATTCATCATTACATTATAGGCAATGATATCGGGTTTTAAGCTTCTAGCAGAGAGATTACGAAAGAGTTTCTTTGCAGCATCAGGCCTCCCAGCTTTCCACATTGCGTGGATGAAGATATTGCAAGTACTGATATTAGGAACCAGGCCACTGCTTTCCATAGTTTTCAACAGGCCCAGTGCCTCGTTAAGTCTATTGTGTTTACACAGGGAATCCAAAAGCGTATTGTAAGTGATGATATCAGGATTTTGACCACGGGTTCCCATTTCATCAAGAAGCGTAAGGGCGTCCCTAATCCTACCGATTCGGCACAATCCACCAATAATAGTGTTGTGTGTAACAACATTAGGAACCAATCCTCTACGAGCCATTTCTTTAACGAGACTCATTGCTTCATCTATCATCTCTTTCTTACAGTACCCATGAATTAAGATGGTGTTACTGAAAACATCCGGTTCAACGCCCCGGCTAATCATCACATCAAGTAATTTTGCAGCTTGAGAAACTTTGCCAATCAAACAGTAACCATCCATAAGTGAATTGTAGGTGACAGTATCAGGCACCTCACCTCTTTGGATCATCAGCTCAAGCACATTGTGCGCTTCTGCAACCAACCCTTCTTTGCATTGCGCATCGATTATAATGTTAAACGTGCGTACACTTGGTGAGATGTTATTGACTTTCATTTCGTGCAACAACCTCTCAACTTCTTCCCACCGATTGCAATCACATAAACCTTGAATCAAGCAACTGTAAGTAAAAACATTAGGTGGGATTCCCTTTACAGACATTTCCGAAAAGAGCTCTAGAGCATCGGTAGTTCGGCCGTCCTTGCAAAGGCTGTCAATGACTGCGGTGTATACCACTATGCCAGGTTTACAAGTCTCATGCATCTCCATCTTACGAAGCAAAGCAAGGGCAGCATCAATGTTACCCGATTTGCACAACCCATTAATAACAGTTCCGTAAGTAATTATGGTAGGCTGAAAACCTCTGTCCAAAAGTTCATGAATCAACTTAAGTGCCCATGGGAGGTTACCAACAGAGCAAAGCCCCCTTATGAGAGTATTGAAAGTAACACAATCTGGTTCAAAACCTAGTTTCATGATTTTACCCAACACAGAGAAAGCGAAATCCACCCTCCCCAGGTGGCAAAAACAGTTAATTATGATGGCAAAGGTGTAAATGTTAGGATTGACCAGAGGATTGAGTCCTAACAAAGTGGAACTGACGAATAAGAGAAATGGGGGCAGAATAATGTTTCATCTTAGTAATTGAAGATAAGATATTGTTGAATTGATGGATGGGGGGCAGAGGATGGGAGCGAGACATCTGATGGAACAAAGCTATAAGGTCATCGAAACTAGGAGGAAGAGGGTTGGGATTTGCTGGAAAAGAATGAAAGAAATTAGTACCTTTGATATTGTTGGCTATGGCGGAAGAAATTAGTATCATCTTATTCTTCTTCAGATCTCCGACGACTGCACTAACGTTAATTCCCCTCATTTTCTCTCTCTATCTTAGTTAAATCTACAAAAATCAATCTTGAAGATGGAAAAATGGTAGAAAAGAAGAAGGCTATGAGGTTGAATAACAGGTTGGAGTTTCTTCCAAAATGGCCTAGTCACGTCCAAATATGGCTCACACAGTAACACTTACTGGGAAACATCATTTATGGGCACTTCTCTTCCGAAAACATCAAAATACCCTTGCACTCAATGGTCGATAACCGACTTAAGGATAGAGATTCACGAATCGATCACCATCACTTAAAAGGTCAATTATGAGTCAATCAATTCATTTACTGAGTCGATTAAAGGTGAGTTGATCATCATCACTCAAGGATCGATTAACCTACTCAATAGTCGATAAACAGAGTTAATAGTCGATGAGCGTAGGATTTTGAATGTTTTGTTGCGAGAGATGAACCTAGGGTTTCGATATAAGATTTGAAGATGAGAAACAGAAAAAGAAAAATATAAAGAGGTGAGAGAAACGAACCTTCAACGATGACTTAAGGCGGACACGATGGCAGAAGCAACATTAAAGACAAAGAATCGAGTTCGTGTGTTTGTAAGGGACGTAGAGGGGGTGAAAGGCTATCTAGGAGCAAATGAGCAATAAGCAAACTGTGTTTCAATAAGGGGAACTCTTCCCCGCGGTCCCCACACTTCAGTCCCATGAGAATGTGGGAGAAAAAATTACGGTGACTCAGCTATTAAGCAGTTATATGGATCACGCCAAAGAGCCACCCCATAAGAGGATAAAACCCCCCACACTGTGATTGCTAGGACTCGATCATCGGTCCTGTTCCAAATCTACTAGTTATTAACTAACTAAGCTACGTCCGTGAGGGTAATAAGCCAACTGTGATGTGATTAGGTTTCGAGTTATCAAAAATAAATAAATAAATAAATCATATTTTACAAATTTTAAATTAAACTTTGTATTTTAATTTTTGACATTTTTAACCTCCACCATGTAATTATTATTTTAATCCAAACCTTTCGTCGGTTTGGCCTTAGGCCAACTCCAACCCATACCCCAAAACCCCAAATTGGGTCAAAGTTTACCCCAAATCCATTCCAACCCAACCCCCAAACCTTACACCAATTTGAGACCATGAATAGTATCACCCCAAATTTGGGGCAACACTATTCATCTAACCCCAAATTGGGGTTGATGGGACCCACATCTTTTTAAAATAAAAAATTGATTTTTAAATACAACAAATTGATTTTTAAATACAAAAAATTATTCATAATTTATATTATGAATTTAAAAATATTTTAATTGATTAATAACTAATAATAGCTATGTAATAAATATTAATAATGTAATTTTTTAAAAAATGACATTCAACTTGAAAATAAAAAATGACATACAACTTAAAAATAAAAAAATGACATACAACTTGAAAATAAAATATGGCATACAACTTTAAATTAAACATGACTTACAACTTGAAAATAAAAATTACAAACACCTTAAAAATAAAAAAATACATACAACTTGAAAATAAAATATGACATGCAAACTTAAACATATGACTGAAACTAAACTTAAAAGAAAAACGCTAAAACATTTAAATAACTAAACGCTAAAATATATTAAATTACTAATTTTAATATATAATTAATTATATAAATAATATTTTAAAAATAAATTTATTAGATATAATAATTATTAATTGTATAATCTTAATAATTACAATTTTAAATATTATAGTAGAAAATCAAAATAGAATATACTAAGGAATATTCTTTTTGGTGTAAGATTTATTTTGAAGGTTGGATGGAAATGGATAGTCTTCAAATTGGGGTAAGTTTGGACCCAAATTGGGGTTTTTGGGTTGGAGATGGTCTTAGAGCAACTCCAACCCATACCCCAAAACCCCAAATTGGGTCAAAGTTTACCCCAAATTCATTCCAACCCAACCCCCAAACCTTACACCAATTTGAGACCATGAATAGTATCACCCCAAATTTGGGGCAACACTATTCATCTAACCCCAAATTGGGGTTGATGGAACCCACATCTTTTTAAAAATAAAAAATTGATTTTTAAATACAACAAATTGATTTTTAAATACAAAAAATTATTCATAATTTATGTTATGAATTTAAAAATATTTTAATTGATTAATAACTAATAATAGCTATGTAATAAATATTAATAATGTAATTTTAAAAAAATGACATACAACTTGAAAATAAAAATTACATACAACTTAAAAATAAAAAAGACATACAACTTGAAATATTATTAAATTATATAAATAATATCAAATGGTTTGTAATTTAAAATATATTAAATTACTAATTTTAATATATATATATATATAATTATATAAATAATATTATAAAAATAAACTTATTAAATATAATAATTATTAATTGTATAATCTTAATAATTACAATTTTAAATGTTATAGTAGAAAATCAAAATAGAATATGCTAAGGAATATTCTTTTTGGTGTGAAGGGTTGGAGTTGGAATAGTGGATAGTGCTAAAATTGCCCCAACTTGTGGGTAAGTTTGGACCCAAATTGGGGTTTTTGGGTTGGAGATGGTCTTAGAACAACTCCAACCCATACCCCAAAACCCCAAATTGGGTCCAAACTTACCCCAAATCCATTCCAACCCAACCCCCAAACCTTACACCAATTTGAGACCATGAATAGTATCACCTCAAATTTGGGGCAACACTATTCATCTAACCCCAAATTGGGGTTGATGGGACCCACATCTTTTTAAAATAAAAAATTGATTTTTAAATACAACAAATTGATTTTTAAATGCAAAAAATTATTCATAATTTATATTATGAATTTAAAAATATTTTAATTGATTAATAACTAATAACAACTATGTAATAAATATTAATAATGTAATTTAAAAAAATGACATACAACTTGAAAATAAAAAATGACATACAACTTGAAAATAAAATATGGCATGCAACTTGAAATTAAAAATGACATACAACTTGAAAATAAAAATTACATACAACTTAAAAATAAAAAAGACATACAACTTGAAATAATATTAAATTATATAAATAATATCAAATGGTTTGTAATTTAAAATATATTAAATTACTAATTTTAATATATAATTAATTATATAAATAATATTATAAAAATAAACTTATTAAATATAATTATTATTAATTGTATAATCTTAATAATTACAATTTTAAATGTTATAGTAGAAAATCAAAATAGAATATGCTAAGGAATATTCTTTTTGGTGTAAGATTTGGTGTGAAGGATTGGAGTTGGAATAGTAGATAGTGCTAAAACTGCCCCAACTTGGGGTTAGTTTGGACCCAAATTGAGGTTTTTGGGTTGGAGATGGTCTTAAAGCCACAATGAAAACTGACTGAGATGTTGATGTGGTACCCACGCGGTAATAACGGGAGAGTTTGACTAAATTCCCTCCATTTCCTTCAAAATAATTTTATAAAAAATCTTGTACAATGGGGTTGATTTCAAATTAAACCTTATACACATATATTTCATCTTTTTAATTCCAAATAATTTCATTTTCTTTATTTAATTTTAATCATCATCAATACATGAATCTATAATACAATAACTTCATACGCATTATGCAATGACTAAAGTTTATTTAGAGATTGATTCATTTACTGAGATCCTAGGATCATTATCACTCCCTGAGTTCACATGTGTGAAAGGCGGTTGAGCAACTACCCCCTCTCTCTCTCCAACTCCCCCACTATTCATGGTTGGTGGCTGCTAATCCTTCCTCCATTAAACTCACGTCCCTTTTCTTTTTGATATTTTAATTAATTAATCAATTTTATGCAAAAAAAATAATCGTAAGTTTTGTAATTTGATTTTTTTTTCTTTTTAACTGTTATTGTAATTAACTTAATCAATTTATTTTTTAAAATTGAATCCCAATTTAATTTATGTCTAAGTTTTGAATATTTCTATTTTATTTTTTTTTCTTTTTAATTGTTATCGTAATTAACTTAATCAATTTAATTTTTTTCCGACCTGCAATTTCGTATACAAATAAATTTTTAAAAAAATCATAAGTTTTGAAATATTTGTTTTTTTTCTTTTAAACTATTATACAACTCATAGTCGCACATGTGCAATTGACTAAAGCTATTTAGGGGATGAGATTGATTCCTTTATTGAGATCCTACGGTCATTATCACTCCACAAGTTCACATGTGTGAAAGGCGGTTGAGCAACTGCCCCTTCTCTCTCTCCAACTCCCCCCCACTATTCACGGTTGGTGGCCGCTAATCCTTCCTCCACCAAACTCACATCTCTTTTCTTTTCGATATTTTAATTAATTAATCAATTTTATGCAAAAAAAAATCGTAAGTTTTGTAATTTGAAATATTTGTTTTTTTCTTTTTAACTATTATCGTAATTAACTTAATCAGTTTATTTTTTGAAATTGAATCCCAATTTAATTTATGTCTAAGTTTTGAATATTTCTATTTTAATTTTTTTCTTTTTTATTGTTATCGTAATTAACTTAATCAATTTAATTTTTTCCTGACCCGCAATTTCGTATACAAATAAATTTTTAAAAAATTCGTAAGTTTGGTAATTTGAAATATTTGTTTTTTTCTTTTTAACTGTTATCATAATTAACTTAGACAAATTATAAGTAAATATTAATTCATTTTCACATTATCTGCTTCATTTATTGATAAATTCACAAATTGACGTCGTGCCATCGGCACGGGTAAAAGAACTAGTCTATTATACAATAGAGATCATACTCGCATGCTCACCATTGACAAAAGCTATTCAGGGGCTGAGATTAATTTATTTACCAAGATCCTACGATCAGTATTAAAAGATAACTCCACACGTGTGAGGAGTAGTTATTCCATCGCAACCATGACCTGCCCTTCCCCCCCCCCCCACCCACTCAACCCATGTGTGAGGAAGCAGTTACTTCAGCGACATCATAGCTCTTCCAACTACTCGGTAAGAGAGAAAGAGGAGTGAGATGGCGGGTGAAGATGGTGGCGGCTAGCAGTTGGACTGTGGATGGATGCAGGAAAGGAGATGAGGCAAAGAGATGGGCCTGATTGGACTGTTTGGGGAGCAATCTGAGTTCGCTTGGCCGGAGAAGACGAAAGAGGCCGATGGCGACGAAGAATGCCGATGGCCGGATTTCACTGGCCGGACGGCGATTATTGTGGATGGATGAATGAAAGGAGATGAGGCAAAGAGATGGGCATGATGGATCGCTTGGGGAGCGATCTCGAGTTCGCTTGGCCGGAGAAGACGAAAGAGGTCGGTGGTGGTCGGGTTGGAGACGACGAAGAACGCCGCGAGGGTTCTTTGGAGAGCGGTGGGTGTATTTCACTAACCGAACATGACAGAGAAGATGAAGGATGGCGGAGATACGAGATTTCGCTTGCGATTGGGGATGGAGATAGGCACGGACTGAAGATAGGGAGAGAGAAAAGTGGGAGATGGAAGAGTCCCTGCAACCGTCTTTTATGTGATGGGTCATTCTTTCCTGCTTTTTTTTTGGGAGCGATCTGAGTTCGCTTGGCCGGAAGACGAAAGAGGCCTACCGATGGCGGGTTGGAGATGAAGCGACGCCGGCGGGTTCTTTGGATTTCAACTGGCCGGACATGATAGAGAAGATGAAGGATGAGATAGGCACGGACCGAAGAGAGGGAGAGAGAAAAATGGGAGATTGAAGAGTCCTGCAGCCGTCTTTTCTGTGCTGGGTCATTCTTTCCTGCTTTTTTTAAAAATAAATTTTAATAATGTAATCCCTTCAAACAATCGACTTAAAAGCATATTTAACAATAATAAATAAAAAACACAATTTTGTCTAATCAGAAAAATGGATTCAAAGAAGAGAAATTACTTCAAACCAGTACAGCACAGAGGAAGCAAACTCTCTTACAACTCTTGATGAGAAATACTATCTTCAAGACCTAATAAAGAAAGTCTTTTGTAATCTCAAACAGATTCATATACCTCTAAAGTATACATAATCAGATATACCAGGTATGATCTCCTAAAATTTTATAAATAGGTTGGATATATTCTTAATTAATTAATGGTAGCACATGTTTAAATTAAGAAGCATAAGTTAAAGTTATTGACAAATGTCAAATTTTTAAACGAAAAATTATGTACGGGCATTCATTTCAATGTAATATTGATATATATGAAATATAAAGAATGTCTCTCTATAACGTTTAATCTCACAATCTCAACCGTTTTTATTTGTATTTATATATTTTTTATTTTTAATTGTTAACGTAATTAACTTAATCAATTTAATTTATTTTCGACCCGTAATTTCGTATACAAATTTAAAAAAAATTAAAAAATTGTAAGTTTTGTAATTTGACATATTTGTTTTTTTTCTTTTTAACTGTTATCGTAATTAACTTAATCAATTTAATTTTTGTCCGGCCCGTTTTTTCCGGCCCGTAATTTCGTATACAAATTATTAATTAATCCATCCGTTTCGGGCAAAAAAGTCCGTTTGAAAGTCAATTTTTTTAAGAAAATAATATTTTTAGTAGTTCATTTCCACAGTATCTGCTTCATTTATTGATAAATTCTCAAACTGGCGCCGTGCCATCGGCACGGGCAAAAGTACTAGTCTATAATACAATATAGCTCATAATTATACATGTGCAATTGACTAAAGCTATTTATGGGTTGAGATTGATTCCTTTACTGATAACTTACGGTCATTATCACTCCGCGAGTTCACATGTGTGAACGACGGTTGAGCAACTACCTCTCTCTCTCTCTCTCTCTCTCTCTCTCAAACTCCTCTCATTATTCACGGTTAGTGGCCGCTAATCCTTCCTTCACCAAACACACGTCCCTTTTCTTTTCGATATTTTAGTTAATTAATCAATTTTAAGCAAAAAAAATTCGTAAGTTTTGTAATTTAAAATATTTGTTTTTTTTTCTTTTTAACTATTATCGTAATTAACTTAATCAATTTATTTTTTAAAACTGAATCTCAATTTAATTTATGTCTAAGTTTTGAATATTTATATTTTAATTTTTTTCTTTTTAATTGTTATCGTAATTAACTTAATCAATTTATTTTTTTCCCGGCATGCAATTTCGTATACAAATAATTTTTTAAAAAGAATCGTAAGTTTTGTAATTTGAAATATTTGTTTTTTTGTTTTTAACTGTTATTATAATTAACTTAGACACATTATAAGTGAATATTAATTTATTTCCACATTATCTACTTTATTTATTGATAAATTCACAAACTGGCGTCGTACCATCGGCACGGGGAAGAGTACTAGTATATATATATATATATATATATATATATATATATATATATATATATATATATATATATATATATATATATATATATATATATATATATATATATATAATGACAGAAGCACATAACACTGCAAAATAAGGTAGTTTCCCACCTAAAATCATTTGTCAAAAATAGAACATCACTTTTGTCTTATTTACCATGTGGGAATACGAAAATGTATATGACTTTTTATATCTCCAAAACCTAGATAACATTTAACCTATTAATAAAAAAAACATAAAACATTAATTTTCTAGGTTATTACCCGTGTGATACACGGTTGACTTAGTGCTGTTTCTGAAATTTAAATTTGTAGATAGAATTTACAAGCTATTTGAATGAACCAATAACAGCAGGATGTTCACTTAATTAATAGATAAATAAAAAAACGTGAGATCATATCGAATCATCAAACCAAAAATTTATGCGAATTTTGTAGATAAAATATGCAAGGTATTTCATATTGGTTGTTTTTGGTGTTGGTGGATCATGTTTAATCAAGTTGGATTAAATCTATTTTAAATTGATCGAGTTTTGGTAAAATAATAAAAATTAAAAAACTTCAACTATGAGAATTGAGGAATCATAATCAAATGAAACTTTGTTTAAATCAAATGTGATAAAATATATCCGGTACAAACCGATTTTGTACTAATCAAGTGAAACATGTTAAAATCAAATGTGATAAAATCTATCTGGTATTAACCGATTTTGACAACAAAAAATAGCAAAGTGTGTGTGTATATATATATATATATATATATATCATGTATAAAGGAGACACCGGTTTTAAAATCTATCCGATTTTAATTTTTGGCAACAAAAAAAAATTTATATAGATATATTTAGTACCATATGCATGTTTTTAATAGTTTTTTTTGCAAAATTTGTTTAAAATAAGATGATTTTCTAAACTTGTAATAAATAATTAAATTTTATAATTAGAATAATTTGAAAAAACCAAAAAATAAGGTAAATATTCAAAATTGATCATGTAGTCATGTAATTGAAAGATTAAAATACATGAGAATTGATAAAATCTATCCGCAAAAAAAAAAAAAAAAAAAACTACCATAAAAATTTGGAGTCCTAATCAAGTGAAATGCGTTTAAATCTAATATTATAAAATATATCCGGTATTAATCGATTTTGGCTGCACAAAATGGTAAAAAAAAATTACTATGTATAAAGGAGACAAAGTTTTAAATCTATCTGGTTTTTATTTTGGTAGAAAAAAATAATATAAATATAGTACCGTATGCATGGTTTTAGTAGTTTTTTTTTTTTTTTACAAAAGTTGTTTATAATAAGATGATTTTCTAAATGTAATAAATAGTTTGAAAAAATAATTTGAATAATTTGAAAAAAAAAAACTAAAAAGAAGGTAAATATTCAAAATTGATCATATGAATATGTAATTGAAATATTGAAATTTATGAGCACGGGTAAAATCTATCTGCAAAAAACACTTTTAACATGAAAATTTGGAATCTTAATCAAGTGAAATGCATCTAAATCAAATGTGATAAAATCTATCTCATACTAACTGATTTTGACAACAAAAAATAATTTTAAAAAATGTTTACCATATATAAATGAGGCACCGGTTTAAAATTATATTAGGTTTTAATTTTTGGTAGCAAAAAAAAGAAAAAAAATTACAAATTCACAAGAAGGTGACACGTGGAAGTACATAATTCCTTTAAAACTTTAAGCTTTCAACAAAAAGTCGTCATGTGTCAGCAACGACTTCTGTTTTAATAATAGTTAATAGATTAGTAATTAGTAATTAATAAATATAGATTAGTAGTAGAACAAATAATATAGAATTATCACGTGGATAATTTGTATAAATTAAAAATTATGAAAACGAAAAGAGATGAAAATTGAAGAGTTTCAGTCAAATTAAACTTATCTTAACAGAGAGGTCGAGTGTCTAAGCCCTACCAAAGTCACCCTGGTACTTCACTACTCTCAACCGAGAGGTCGGGTGTTCAAAGCCTCATCAGAGACACCATTTGTTCGAGCCACACCAAAGGCATCATATATATATATATATATATATATATATATATATATATATATATATATATATATATATATATATCAAGGCATTAAAATAATAAAAATTAAGGGTTAGGGTACGGTCTATGTCACCTTCAACCTTTGAAAAAAAAACTTATATAAATTATATAGGATAAAATATAATTTAATTAACTGATATTTGAAAAAATATATAAAAACAAAATCCTAAATATCTATCATAATTTTACTAGTAAAATTATATCATAAATCTGTTTTATCTTATCAAATTAGTTTTAGAAATTTTATTTTATCTAATTAGATTTATAATTTTTATCTTAAACTAATCGATTTTGAAAAAATGAATTTTTTTATCATTTCGAATGTGACCCGTGACAGCACAGAATCTCTTAAAAACTTTTAGCTTTCACAGAAGACCGCCATGTGGCAGCAGCAGCTTTTGTTTTAGTAATAGTTACTAGGTTATTACCCGTGCGATGCACGGTTAACTTAGTGTTGTCTCTGAAATTTAATTTTGTACATTTAATCTGTAAGCTATTTTAATGAACCAACAATAACAACAAGATGTTCACATAATTAATATATAAATAAAAAAGTATGAGATCACACTGAATCATCAACCCAAAAATGTATGTGAATTTTGTAGAAAGAATATGCAAGCTATTTTGTAGTGGTCGTTTGTTGTGTTGGTGGAACATGTTTAATCAATTTGGATGAAATCTATTTTAAATTGACAAAGTTTTGGTAAATTAATAAAAATTAAAAAACTTCTACTATGAGAATTGAGAAGTCATAATCAATTGAAACTTGAGAATTGAGAAGTCATAATCTATTTTTGTTTATTTAATTTTGAATGGATTGGCACAAAGGTTTTTTTATTTTCTTTTCAGATCTTGGTTTGATTAGGGTTTGCCATTGTCCCTCTGCAATTCTATGATTTTGGATCTGATGATGATGAGGCTGACAACTGTTGAAGCTGATGATGAGAATGATGAAGATGGGGGCAAAATAGGTATTTAACCTAAGTTAACGTCCATCCAAAAATTGGGTTAAATTGCAAGATAACTCTGGTACAGTGGCCACTCCAAAAATTTTGACGTCTCAGTGGCCTAATTGCAACTTTTGGAAAAGTACAGTGGCCCAAAGGTGTGTTTTGCCTTTTCTAATTGGCTAGTGTACCAGAGTTATCTTGAAATTTAACCCAATTTTTGGATGACGTTAAGTTCGGACGTTAATTTTTGTTAAATACATATTTTTCCCACGTCTTCTTCATCATCATCTTCTCTGATTCTTTTGGCATTTTGATTTTCAAATCTGGTCTTCTCCTGCAATTTCCAGATCTGGGTTTCGCCTAAAATCAAATCGAAACCTAGATCTAAAATCAAATCAAAACCCTTATCTAAATTTCACCTATTTGATTCTTGATTTCATCACCATTGGTGATACATACTCGGCGGGAGGGGCAGCCATGGCAGAAGAAGAAGAAGTGGAGAAAATCGTGTACTCCCTAAATATTCTGACTACCGAGCTCCAAATTGATATTTGGTGTAAGGGATTATGCAATGAAAAAAAGTAAACAAGCTATTAGTGACCACAAGTAGAATACATCCTCCTTAGAAAAAGGGGATACATCCTCCTTAGAAAAAGATTATGCATTGTGGAGTCAATCATTGAATATAATTAGCAGGAACTAACTTAACCAAGCCTTTGTTTTTCTTTGTTGCAGTTGTTGGGATGTTTGGTATAACAGATCCGGTGAGGGCTGAAACACAATCCACAGAGCTATTTCTTCTTCTTATTGGTTTACTAATCAATAATCATTTTGTTCGACTCAGTACAATGTGGATTCTTCGGGTTTGCGAGCAACTCTGGAATATTTCAAGAATGTCTACGAAAACCCTCCTATTTACATCCATGAAAATGCTCTCTCTCTCTCTCTCTCACACACACACACACACACAATGCTAAATGGATCAATTTGATTAGAGCCTTGTGTATAATTGGTGTTCATTTTAGAATGTCATATTAACTGTGTATAATTGGAGAACACCTCATCTGGAAATTTAGATATGTTCCACTGCTTCCTCTTCCGCCATGGCTGCCCCACTCTCCGAGTCTGTGTCACCAATGGTGATGAAATCGGGAATCACATAAGTGAAGTTTAGATATGGGTTTTGATTTGATTTTTAGATGTAGGTTTCGATCACTACTAGAAATCGTGCCTTCAGCGACGGAAATTCAGCATCAGCGATGGAATTTATCAGCGACGGAATTGATTATCAGCGACTGAATTTTTCGTCGCTGAAAATAAATTGAAATTAAATTCTGAAAACTTTCAGCGACGGAAAATTCCGTCGCTAAAGGCGACCTTCAACGACGGAAAATTCCGTCGCTGAATATTTCAGAATTTAATTTCGGTTTATTTTCAGCGATTCCGCCGCTAAAGGTCACCTTTAGCGACAGAAAATTCCGTCGCTGAAAATAAATTGAAAATTAAATTCTAATGAATATAAAATATCAATAATTTTTGAAATTAAATTAAAATAATATTTGAAATGTTAATTTAATAATATAATATCAATAATTAAAATGATTAACATCAATATAATTACAAAAATTAAAACATTCACATTACAACTTAGCTTAACGTAACGTAATGTTAACTTAAATTGAAATTAAATTAAAATAATATTTGGAATGTTAATTTAATAATATAATATCAATAATTAAAATGATTAGCATCAATATAATTACAAAAATTAAAACATTCACAATACAACTTAACTTAACATAACGTTAACTTAAATTGAAATTAAATTAAAATAATATTTGAAATGTTAATTTAATAATATAATATCAATAATTAAAATGATTAGCATCAATAAAATTACAAAAATTAAAACATTCACATTACAACTTAACTTAACGTAACGTAACTTAACGTAACGTAACGTAATGTAATGTAACATATCGTAACTTAACGTAACGTAACCTAATGTAATGTAACGTAATGTAACAGCACTTTGGCTTAGCAACTTAAGCGTGGCGTAACAGCAGCAGCGTGGCGTGGCAACAACGTGGCTTAGCAGCCAGCAGCTGAAACTTGGCAATGTAACATAACCTGGCAGCGTGGCGTGGCAACAGCTTAGCGTGGCGTGGCAACAGCAACTAGCGTAATGTGTGGCAGCAGCAACGTAACATAGCAGCAGCTTGGCGTGGCGTGGCAAACAGCAACAGCAGCAGCAACGTGGCGTGGCAACCTGGCAAGCGGGCGGGCGTGGCGTGGCAACAGCACTGGCAGCGTAACATGGCAACTTAGCGTGGTGGCATGGCAACAGCAACAGCAGCAGCAATGTAACATAACATGGCTTAGCGTGGCGTAGCGTAACAGCAGCTTAGCGTGGCGTGAAAGCAACAACAAGCAGCAACAGCAGCAACTTAGCAGCAATTTAGCGTGGCAAGCAACTTGGCGTGGCGTAGCGTGGCAAGCAACAGCGTAGCGTGGCAACCTGGCAACAGGCGTGGCGTGGCGTGGCGTGGCGTGACAACAACAGCAGCAGCAGCAGCAGCAGCAGCAGCAGCAGCAGCAGCAACCCAGCAGCAGCAGCAAGCAGCAGCGCAACATAACTGGCAGCTTAACGTGGCATAGCAGCAACTTAAGCAACTTAAGCGTAACATAATTTAACAGCAGCATTAGCGTGGCTTAACAGCTTAGCGTAATGTAACTTAACTTTGCCAACTAACTTAGATTAAGCAACAGCAACGTAACGCGAAGCATGGCTTAACTTGGCTTAGCGTAGCGTAAGCAACTTAGCAAGCGTGGCGTAACTTAACCTAACAGCAACAGCGTGGCAACAGCAGCAGCAAGCAAGCGTGGCAAGCAGCTTAGCGTGGCGTGGCAACAGCGTGGCGTGGCTAACAACCTGGCAACTTAGCAAGCAATGCTAGCGTGGCGTAGCGTGGCAACTTGCGAGCAACTTTGCTTAGCAGCAGCAACAGCAACATGATGTAAGCAACTGGCAACAGCAGCAACTAGCGTAGCAGCAAGCAGCAACTTGGCAACGTGGCGTGGCTTAGCAACTTAGCGTGGCGTGGCAACCTAACCAACAAGCAAGCAACAGCGTGGCAGCAGCAAGCAGCAACTTGCAGCGGTTTAGCAGCAACTTAGCGTAACATAGACAGCAAGGCGTGGCGTGGCAGCAACTTAGCGTGGCGTGGCGTGGACTTAACAACTTAACTTGGCAAGCAGCAACAGCAGCAAGCAACGCTTAAGCAGCAGCAGCAGCAGCAGCAGCAAGCAATGTAACATGGCAGCAGCTGGCGTGGCGCAGCAACAGCGTGGCGTGGCAAGCAGCATGGCGTGGCTTAACGGCTTAAGCGTAATGTAGCATGGGTAACTTAGCAACAGCAACAGCAGCAACGGCTTAACTTAGCGTAATGTAAGCAGCTTAGCGTGGCAACAGCAACCGTGTTACGTGGCCAGCTTAACGTAGCGTAACAACTTAACTCAACAG
This sequence comes from Codonopsis lanceolata, assembly GCA_013146195.2. NCBI lineage: Eukaryota > Viridiplantae > Streptophyta > Magnoliopsida > Asterales > Campanulaceae > Codonopsis > Codonopsis lanceolata. The sequence continues at coordinate 44,477,162 of CM028383.1, read as the reverse complement.
CGAAGCAAGCAGCAACGGCGCGTAACATAACATGGCAGCTTAGCAACAGCGTGGCTTAGCAACTTAGCGTGGCAACATAACATAACAGGCAGCAGCAGCGTAACATAGCAACTTGCCAGCAGCAGCGTGGCGTGGCAGCAGCTTAGCGTGGCGTGGCAACTTAGCGTCGTAACTTAACAGCAACAGCAAGCAACTTAGCGTGGCGTAACAGCAGCTTAAGCGTGGCGTAACTTAGCAGCAGCAACTAGCAGCAGCAACTTGCAAGCAACTTAGCGTGATAGCATTAACAACCTAATGTGAGGTTCAGGGGTGCGACCAGCGCCAGCGCCACTGGATAGGGAATGTGCGGCGTGCGTCGGATCGCGGGACACCAACTGCTCGTTCCACCCTCCTTGTTTAGGGGAAGGCGAAATCAAAGTGCGAGAGGGTCTCTTTGTCTATGTTAGCACGTTTGAATGTGCCTCGGTTGCCTTGAGTGGATTTTGTATCCAAAATGGGAACTAATGGTTTCCTCATGTCAAGTTATCCCTTATTTCGGGGATAACGGGATATGGGAATGCATTACCCTTCCATTCCCATTCTCCCTGTTTTCTTTAGGGAAAATAGAGAAGTGCAAGAAAGGATATTGCGGCGCCCACTATGGATTTATTAAAATAGCCTTATGGCCCAATCGGATCACTATGGGAGCTATGGGTTTCCGCATCAAGTTATCCCTTGTTTAGGGGATACCGGGATATGGGAATACATCACCCTCCATTCCGTATCTCCCTTTTTTAGGGAGAAACAGGGAGAAAGTGCAAAAGAGAGGTGTTGCGAGGCCCACGGATCTAAAAAGTCGCCACCTTTATTTTAAGGAAAAAATAAAGGAAAACCGGAAAAAAAAAAAACCGGAGATTTTAGAAGCGGGTTCGGGGGCTAAGTTACGAGTTGGGAAGGTGCTAGGCACCCAGCTCGCCCTTCGATCTCAAAACGTTTTTTGGGTGAAGTATGCTCATTGTTATATTTATCTAGCAAATAAATAAGATATTATTTTGACAAGGGAAATTTAAACAGATACATTCGTGGCTACATTATTCTGGGACTCGCCGGTAGTCTCCTTCAATAATTACAAACATATTTAAGAATATTTGGCCATTATAACGGACTCTTTTACATAATATTTCCTAATCTAATCACAGGCGACTGGCGGCTTATATTGGCTACATTCTTGTAGGATTTAAATAACAACTTTTGAAAAATAAATAAAAACAAAAAATACAAATGAAATAAAAATACGCTCTTAAAGGTATTACCTTTTAGAGCGGCGGTGTCTTCGCATTTCGTCTTTCGGGAGAGGGAGTCTTTTTGTTGTTTGTGTGTCTTTGTTGTGTTGATAGAATGATTGTTTGATTTTTGAAGTTTGGGCTTATCAACTCGAGGCGAGTGACAACTTTATTTGGGTAGGTTTTGGCCTTTCTAGTTGGGCGGAACCTAGACTTAGTTTTGACTTTTAGCTCGTTACTCGGGCGAGAATGCTTGACTTTACAGGATTTTTGAATTTGGGATGTGAGGTGGATACCTAACAACTAGGCTAGGGATCACTTATAACCTATGGGTTTTTGATTTGGCGAGTTTGGGCGGGGTTTGGAGACTATAGGGGCTTCCACTCACCTATCTCGCACCTCTCGTACTAATTGATATCGGAAGGAATCGAAGCGAGAGCTTATTTCTGCGATCTAAAATCGCGGAGGGAAAGTGTTGTCGTGCGTAAGCGGGAGCCGAAGGCTCTATTTTATCTTGAGGAGAGGCCATTTGGAATTCTTCAATTTGTTTCCGTGTATTGGCCGCTTTATGCGTTGCGCATCGGGAATTGTACCATTTAATTGTGAGAAGCGGCGCACGTTAAGAATTTGCATTTGGTGCGGCCAGGAGACCCGCAGTGCGGCACCAACATGCCTTCAAGTTTGAAATTTGCCACTTTACCCCTGCCGGTTCAGCATGTTTTGCGCATCTGCCTTTTCCTTCGCGTTTTTTGACTCCTGCAACTTGACATTTGTTAAGTTTTAACGGTTCTTGATATTTTATGTCGATCACATACGAAGTCGAGAATTGGGGTGTCTGAGCCCCCAGCGATGGAGTCTACGGGTAACCTTAAGGCTTCTTGAGTAGGCAGAACATCGTTGATAAAATAGACTCTCAATTTCGTTCATTTAAACGGGAGAATGCAATTGGTAGCGGTTATAATGCATAGTGAACATGCTATCAAACTCTATAACCTAGACATTTTTAGTCGGTTATAAAAAGTTATCGCGATTTTAAGCGAGATGAATTTAATGTGCTCGATGGTCGGACCTACTAATGTAGAGCGCCTCGTATTCCTGATTAAAGAAATCGGACCAGCGTAGTTCAGGCCAAAACCTAAACTACAACTAAAGTGAGGATGTCATGTCCCGGGCAGCCGGCCGAGGCACCTAGAAATTTTTGTGTTTTCGAAAAAGCATATTCTTCGGTCAGAAACCGTTGTCAAATACGGTATGAAGATTTGAATGTTTTACGTCACCACCTTTCAACAGGTCAATACCTTGTAGTTGAAGCGTGTTAAGAAGAATTTTCTAATAATATGTACGGGCCTTGATCGTTGTCTTGTTTCGGACATAACCCGAAAATTTTCAAATATCGAGGAAAATTGTGCTTGACTAAAGATCCGTCGCCGAGCACGGCAAATTGCTTCTGTTACCACATTTCAACCGGTCAATACCTTGTAGTTGAAAGCGTGTTAAGAAGAATTTTCTAAGTTATGTACGGGCCTTGATATTTGTCTTGTTTCGAGACATAACTTAAAATTTCAAATATCCGAGAAAATTGTGCTTGACTAAAGATCCATCGTAGAACACGGCAGATTGATCATTCTTCAAGTATTTTCGAAATTGTGAAGTGGAAAATATTCTTTCCTTCCTTTTTTCGCTCTCCTGTTTTTTTTTTTTCAAATATTCCTCTTTTTTTTTTTTTTTGAAATATTCCTCTTTTTTTGTTTTTTTGAAATATTCCTCTTTTTTTTTTTTGAAATATTCCTCTTTTTTTTTTTGTATTTTTTTTGAAATCAAAACTTTCCTAAAAAGGAAATTATTCTAAAGTCGAGAATTCGTACTGACTTACCTTTTTCTTGCCGGGTGGCTGCGGATTCGTGATTTTGAATTTCGCCACTCTTCTGGGAATTTATTCTTTCTTTTTTTTTTTTTTTTATGATGGTCGGACCTGCGGTGTAAAGGCTCTTTCAAGGAATCGGAAGGCGTAGTTCGGCACATTAGCAGGAACAAGTGTTGTAATGCGGACAAGTGTTATGCGGAAGATAGTCGTAATATCCATTACAACCTAGTGAAAATGCGCATATCAAAATGTAAAACCCATTGCATCGCAACACTAAGCATAATATCCATTGCGTTGACACAAAGCGAATGCAATATCCATTGCGAGGAAAGCGAGATGCAATATCCATTGCATCGGAACACAAGCATGATATCCATTGCGGCGACAAACTTAATGCAATATCCATTGCATTAACACGGAAAAGGATGCAATATCCATTGCATCGCCAAAACAAAACGCAATATCCATTCTGGCGGAGCCACGGACTTAATGCAATATCCATTGCATCGCAGCGATGCAATATCCATTGCATATGAAACCAATAAATTGCGCCGACCGCAGACTTAATGCAATATCCATTGCATTAACACGGAAAAGCGGATGCAATATCCATTGCATCGCAAAACAATAGCAATATCCATTGCGGCCAGACTTAATGCAATGCAATATCCATTTAACAAGCTTGATGCAATATCCATTGCATCGCCATGAAACAAAGCATAATATCCATTGCGTCGACCACAGAACTTAATGCAATATCCATTGCATTAACACGGAAAACGGATGCAATATCCATTGCGTAAAATCGAATGCGATATCCATCGCATTGACACGAAGGAACGGATGCAATATCCATTGCGTGAAACAACGGTGATCACGATATCCATCGCTTGACGAAAACCGGATGCAATATCCATTGCATCGCTTAGCGGCTGAATGCGATATCCATCGCATTGACATGAAACCGGATGCAATATCCATTGCATCGCCTTGAATGCGATATCCATCGCGTTGACACGAAGAGCGGATGCAATATCCATTGCGTCAGCAGCGGTAATGCGATATCCATCGCGTTGACCTGAAGGCGGATCAGATATCCATTGCATCGCGGCAGCGAATGCGATATCCATCGCATTGACCTTGAAAGAGCGGATCTGATATCCATTGCATCGCCTTATTGAATCACGATATCCATCGCATTGACATGGAAAAACGGATGCAATATCCATTGCATCGCCAGCGTTGAATGCGATATCCAGCGTTGACAACGAAAGGCGGATGCAATATCCATTGCATCGCAACCACGAATGCGATATCCATCGCGTGACGAAAGACGGATGCAATATCCATTGCATCGCAGCGGCGAATGCGATATCCATCGCATTGACCTTTGAAAGGCGGATGCAATATCCATTGCATCGCCCCGGCTACGACGCCATATCGCGCATTGACATGGGAAACGGATGCATGATATCCATTGCATCGCCGTGAATGCGATATCCATCGCGTTGACGAAGGGCGGATCTGATATCCATTGCATCGTAGCAGCTGAATGCGATATCCATCGCATTGACATGAAAGACGGATGCAATATCCATTGCATCGCAGCGTTGAATGCGATATCCATCGCATTTCTAAAAGGTAATAATGTGATGTATGTCTTTGTAAGGTAGTTTATCAAGTGTTGTTCATGAAGGCGTCTCTCGGGAGTCTTTGCCTTCGTCGGAGAACAAAACGCTTTCCCTCGATCCGGGGTTGTATGCCTGCCCGCAAAGAGAAGTTTTCAACCACGATTATTGATGTATAGAAAAATGGGTAAAATCACTTTTTCTTACCTTGGGTTTGCCATTGCGACTTCGTCTGTTGTTTTTGTTGTCTTGTTGCTTTTTCTTTGCATATCTGGGGATTTTGTTGCGAGTTCC
>CM028383.1:44253758-44472014 GCA_013146195.2 Codonopsis lanceolata | reverse complement strand
TAAAACCCCTACATCAAATCAAGCTAAAAAAAGAGTAGAAATGCAATTATCGAAATAAAAAAGAAAAGAAAATATTTTTGTGTGGGGACACTATTTACACCTCCCTACAAACCCACAAACTCTGAGGGCTTCAAAAAGTTTAACTAATATAAAAACATAAACTACAAAAGCAAATAAACTAATTAAAAAACATGCTCAAATTACAATCAACTTCGCTTGCGTACGATATTAGCAAATAGGAGCAAAATTAACGCATCTCTCGGCAAGATTACCCAGATCAAGTAATAAAGTACGTAAGTACGAGTCGATCCCACGAGGAATGCGCGTAATTTCACTCCAACTAAGTACCGAAATTATGCTAACTAATTATATTTGAGCGAAAAGAAATTAAATTAAAATCTAAAAAATATAAACAACCTAAGAAAGCAATTAAATCTATACTACAGCGGAGGTGGTTTGACAACAACAAATCAAGATAAAAATATAGGAATGCATTATTTCTAGTCTAGCCGGTGTTTAATTTAATCATCTTTTGCTTTTCTTTAACTCAAGTTTGGTAGTCGGACGCGCTTATTTTATTCGCTACGGGCTTTGCCACGTATAGCAAATCTAGCTATCTCTCAACTTTGCTTACTGCTCATATCATCGCAACACATAACACGGGAGAAAATAACCGCATGTGTAAACAAGCATCCTAAGACTATCACGCCACGATCTCCTTTCGGTCTCACGCCACGCAAACTACTATTGTGATTTTCTGAATAATAGGAAGGGCTTTCGCTTCAGATCCTATCATTCTAGTGATCATCTAATGGTTCGCTACGCCATTAAAAGCATGAAGCACACACACATAACCAAGCGCATGGGTAATACTTTGCAAAAGAAACTCTCTATATTTTTCTACAAGTCATGTTGGTAGCCGAGACAATTAAATTGGCTAACTACGGGCTCGTGATCTTATAGTCAACCCTAATCTCCCCGACCGCGAATAGCTAAGGTGGTTCGATCGCGTGTCAAACCTAGTCTCATAACGGCTATCTGTGTCACAAAACACCAACTATTAAATTGATTGGTCCGAAATAAATAGGTAGCTCTCATGATCCTAAATATTTCTAAAATCATTTAATTATTGGCCGATAATTAAAAGCATTAATTTCACAAAATAATAACCAACATGCTTGTGTACTAAATAAAGAGATAAATTAAATTAAATCACTACATTTGACATAAAAATTAATTGCATTCCATAAATAATTGAAGCACAAACCACTTCAACAATTACAAAATCAATCAACCCAAGAAACCATAACAAATATCTAAAAATATGAGTAGAAAGAATTGAACCGAAAATCGCGAATCCGGTTGAAATCTTTTGCAAGTGCGCCCTGGCCCTTGATTTGATGTTCCAAACCTTCAATGGTGATCAATCATCAAAGATTTTGTGATTTTGGTAGAAATGGGTGGTGCCCCATTTAGGCTTGCACCCGAAATGAGGCTTTCTCTTCGCGAATTCAAGCCGCCTGAAATTAATTGGGAAGACACAAAGGCCGGAAGTCGAGGGGTATTTTGGCAAAGACAAAGGGGATTTAAGGGCAAAATAGGGAAAGAAAAGGGGGCTGGATACGGCTGGGCATGGGCAGGAACCGGATGAAGGCACGCGGGCTACCCGGGTAGGAAACGGGCAATACAGTGAGAGAGAATGGGCTGGAAAGTGGGCTAATGGACTGGAATGGGCTGGAGGGAGCGCGGGTCATAACCGGATCCATCAGCTGCACGCGGGCCGCGCTAGTGGAGGAGAAGCGGCAGACGCTGACACGTGGCGCCAGCGGGTCTTCGACAACGCGCCAGGGACCTCTCTGCAATTGCGGCGGCCTCCCTGAACTTCTATTAATTGCTCCGGTGCCCCTGGAGTCTTGACTTTTAGCGCCGCCGGCCAGATTCGTCCCAGACTATCAATTTGGTCCTTTGTTAGCTTTTTCAGCCTCTGTTAGCCTCCTTTTGCCTTGGATCTCTTAACGGGCTTAACGAACTTTGACCAATTAATTCCCAAAACAACTTTTAAGCCCGAAATTGCCTCGAACTTCGTGCTAAACACCGTATAAAAGCTCGATTATGCTTGGAAACCTACATTAAGCACAAAAACACAAATAATAATATTTCCAACGCATAATTTATAAATAAATAGCACAAAATAGCAGAAAATTCCCGGGAAAATTCGTGGAAATCTTGCGCTCATCACACCTCCAAACTTAAGCTTTGATCGTCCCGAGCAAAGAAAATGGATTATGGAAATGCTCGAGAACAACATGAAATGAAGGTGGCGCTCAATTAAGATCCCACAAGCATTACCATCCAAGAGATTAACCAAAAGATTATAAACATGCATAATAGAGGTATGAAGTGATTCATATGTTATCAAACAATCCTCAAACAATCATTCATACCATAAAACATTTTTTTACCCAAAAGTTGCAATGCTCTAGCTTAGATTGAACGGCCAACCGAGATACCAAATGCGAGCCAAACCGAAAGAGTCATCAACAAATATATATTTTTTTTTCGCAAAGCAAGGCAAGAACACACGGCATGACAATATCAATAGGACTTTATAAAGCTTGTAATGTTCGGCCAAGGCTTGGGCTACAAATGAAGGATAGGAAAACAAGTCAAGAGAGCAAAGAATTTGAAGTCTTCACAATATGACTAGCTTCATGAAAGCACAACTCTTCAAATTAACCACAAACTAACTTCAACAACCCCTTAAACATTAAACTTTGGGTTGAAGAAAGCATCTCATCTACCACAAAAATTACGCACCATCCTTATATCTCCTTGAGAAAATTAAGAACAATGTCATTTTTTTTCTTTCTTTTGTGGCCACCCTTTACATTTTCTTTTCTTTTCTTTTCTTTCTTTTTCATTGCATTCCAAGGGGGCTCTTTTCTTTTTCATTTCATTTTTTTTTCACCACCATTCAACAACAATTTTCAAATCCCCAACATCAACAACAATAACAGCACAAGACCTCCATGAAGCAAACACTTCCCAACAAGATTACAAAAATAAATCAAATCATTCCAAATCATGCTCTCTTGAAGGGCGACAACAAAAGTGTATAGGTTCATGGGATAGGATAATGTGGGTATAAGAAATGAAGTCGAATGGGGGTCATTGTGTGCTCTAGGCACACGCCATTCTTTATATGAGCTCAACGGGGATACTATGGATTTTTATGAAATAAATGGGTAGGATAGAGAAAGGCACAAACGGTCCAAAGATGGCCTATATCATACTCTTGTCATACACACATGCCCAAACCAAGCTTTTTATCATCAACATATAACTCTCAGTATTTAGACTCACAATATGGTACTCTTAGACATGCACAACCATCACTAAAGCAAGGCATAAAAATATTTCCAACCAATACTTGGGCAATATTTATTATGAATGAGGTGATGCTACCACATGAATCACAAACATATCCTCAACTATGCATATAGTAATCTCAAAATTGACTCCAAGAAAATAATGCAAGCACAACTCAAAGAACACCAAAAAATGGAGAGATGAATGATCAAAGCATAAATAATTTGGGGCGTATAAGCACAAGATTTTCAGAATTTTCGAAGTTCACTAATCCAACCATACTCCCTAAACTTAAAGTAAAAGGAGAAAGAAAGGAAAGAAAACTCCCTCAAAGTTGATTTCGTATGAAGTCCGGGCCGACAAGATCCACTCCATTAATATCCACAAGCAACCTTTACAATGAAACGCTAAAACCCCTACATCAAATCAAGCTAAAAAAAAAAGAGTAGAAATGCAATTATCGAAATAAAAAAAAAGAAAAGAAAATATTTTTTGTGTGGGGACACTATTTACACCTCCCTACAAACCCACAAACTCGGGAGGGCTTCAAAAAGCGACTCAATATACAAAACATAAAACTACAAAAGCAAATAAACTAATTAAAAAAAACATGCTCAAATTACAATCAACTTCGCTTGGTATCGATATTAGCAAATAGGAGCAAAAATTAAATCATTCCACGGCAACGGCGCCAAAAACTTGATGTGCGCGAACCATCTCTGCAAGATTACCCCAGGTATCAAGTAATAAAGTACGTAAGTACGAGTCGATCCCACGAGGAATGCGCGTAATTCTCACTCCAACTAAGTACCTAAATTATGCTAACTAATTATATTTGAGCGAAAAGAAATTAAATTAAAATCTAAAAAATATAAACAACCTAAGAAAGCAATTAAATCTATACTAATGAGGTGGTTTGACAACAACAAATCAAGATAAAATATAGGAATGCATTATTTCTAGTCTAGCCGGTGTTTAATTTAATCATCTTTTGCTTTTCTTTAACTCAAGTCTTGGTAGTCGGACGCTATTTTATTCGCTACGGCGCTACGTATAGCAAATCTAGCTATCTCTCAACCTTGTTACGGGCTCATATCATCGCAACACATAACACGGGGAGAAAATAACCGCATGTGTAAACAAGCATCCAAAGACTATCTACGCGATCTCCTTTCGGTCTCACGCCACGCAAACTACTATTGTGATTTTCGAATAATAGGAAGGGCTTTCGCCTCAGATCCTATCATTCTAGTGATCATCTAATGGTTCGCACGCCATTAAAAGCATGAAGCACACACAATAATAACCAAGCGCATGGGTAATACTTTGCAAAAGAAACTCTCTATATTTTTCTACAAGTCATGTTGGTAGCCGAGACAATTAAATTGGCTAACTACTGCTCTCGTGATCTTATAGTCAACCCTAATCTCCCGACCTCGCGAATAGCTAAGGTGGTTCGATCGCGTGTCAAACCTAGTCTCATAACGGCTATCGGTGTGTCACAAAACACCAACTATTAAATTGATTGGTCCGAAATAAATAGGTAGCTCTCATGATCCTAAATATTTCTAAAATCATTTAATTATTGGCCAGATAATTAAAAGCATTAATTTCACAAAATAATAACCAACATGCTTGTGTACTAAATAAAGAGATAAATTAAATTAAATCACTACATTTGACATAAAAATTAATTGCATTCCATAAATAATTGAAGCACAAACCACTTCAACAATTACAAAATCAATCAACCCAAGAAACCATAACAAATATCTAAAAATATGAGTAGAAAGAATTGAACCGAAAAATCGCGAATCCGGGGTTGAAATCTTTTGCAAGTGCGTCCTTGGCCCTTGATTTGATGTTCCAAACCTTCAATGGTGATCAATCATCAAAGATTTGGTGTGATTTTGGTAGAAATGGGGGCTGGTGCCCCATTTAGGGCTTGCAGCCCGAAATGAGGCTTCTCTTCTCGCGAATTCAAGCTGCCTGGAAATTAATTGGGGAAGACACAAAGGCTGGAAGCTGGAGGGGTATTTTCGGCAGCACAAAGGGGATTTAAGGGCAAAATAGGGAAAGAAAAGGGGGCTGGATACGGCTGGGCATGGGCAGGAACCGGATGAAGGCACGCGGGCTACCCGGGTAGGAAACGGGCAATACAGTGAGAGAGAATGGGCTGGAAAGTGGGCTAATGGACTGGAATGGGCTGGAGGGAGCGCGGGTCATAACCGGATCCATCAGCTGCACGCGGGCCGCGCTAGTGGAGGAGAAGCGGCAGACGCTGACACGTGGCGCCAGCGGGTCTTCGACAACGCGCCAGGGACCTCTCTGCAATTGCGGCGGCCTCCCTGAACTTCTATTAATTGCTCCGGTGCCCCTGGAGTCTTGACTTTTAGCGCCGCCGGCCAGATTCGTCCCAGACTATCAATTTGGTCCTTTGTTAGCTTTTTCAGCCTCTGTTAGCCTCCTTTTGCCTTGGATCTCTTAACGGGCTTAACGAACTTTGACCAATTAATTCCCAAAACAACTTTTAAGCCCTAATTGCCTCGAACTGCTAAACAACCGTATAAAAGCTCGATTATGCTTGGAAACCTACATTAAGCACAAAAACACAAATAATAATATTTCCAACGCATAATTTATAAATAAATAGCACAAAATAGCAGAAAATTCCCGGGAAAATTCGTGGAAATCTTGCGCTCATCAGCCGATATGACCAAAAAGAACAACAAGTGATCGGTAGGAGTGGAAACAGGGGAGAGGTATTCTGAGGATTTGAAATTGGAGATTGAAACGATGAGACGAGGCCGGGCTGTCGTCCACAAATTCATTATCCCACTCGTAAGAATACATGCATAAAGGGGCAGTGACGTATTTTTGCTCCAAAATTGTACCTGAAAGTTATGTCTAAAAAATAGTTTGATTCATTTGAAAACATGTTTTAAAATATGTATCGGCTTTTAATTTTTTCTATTTTTTAAATTTCATTTAATTGATCTGACTCCCTTCCTCTCCACATGTTACGATCTATTGAAGAGGGTGTGGTGTGGAACGAGAAGACTGCACCCGAGATTCTTCAATTCGAGTTTCGAGGCCGCTTTGGTTCAAAGATCCAGGAAACAAATCAAATTTATTGTAAATTTTAGGGTATTACTCCCTCCGTCCCTAAATTATCGTCCTCCTTTCATTTTTCGTTATGTGTATGTGTGTATTTGTGTGTGTGTGTGTTTGTGATTGCGTGTGTGCTTGTGTCAATTAGTATGAATATTTGTATTCATTGTTTGATTAATTGTAAGGTAATCCATGAAATTTGTTTAATATGTACGAAATTTATTGATACTTATGATTTTGAAATTACTATATTAATTTGTTTGTTTTTTTCTATTTAACCATCAAACCGAATCAAAAACTGTCCGATTTGGTTTGATTCGGTTCCAAACATCACATGATTTCGATTCGTTAGTGAACAGACGCCCCCTCTCTCAAACACACAACACAAAGCCATACACTCCACTCCAATACTACTCTATCAAGCCAAATTAGAAAAACAAACTTTTTAATATTGTACTTTTACTTTATATTTCATTTAAATTGCACTGAAGTTAAAAAAAAAATTTGTAAGAGGTGTTAGATAAAAAAATATTTTTTAATATGAAAATTGAGAAAATATGGAATTGGTAACTTATATTTTTGAGATGAGACTATTTTTTAGACAAACAAAAAAGGGAAGTGGGACTAATTTTTTTGGAACAGAGGGTATTTCTTAACAAATTTCAAAAGAAAGAAGGCATATGAATTATATTTAAATTAGGATTTATCCAATGTACAAATTTCAAGAAGCTCTAGTGATACATTCTTAAAAGCATCTTCATTCATAATCTTCTTAATACATCTTCTTAGTTGAGTCATAATGTCACCTCGTTAATTTTACACTTCAACTAGTATTATACCCGTGCGTTAAACGCGCAGACATATACGTTTTTCACTTAAATATATACTTAAGCAAAACAAAAAGTAAAACAAATGTAAACGAATAAATTAAGGAAAAGTAATATTAGAGACAAGTATTTAAATATGACTTTAAATTTATATTACTAATATTATAAATTCTGAAAAATTTCCTTATACACAACATTTGTTGTTTTATTTGTTGATTTTTCATTTTCATCACATATCAATATTTTCATACCAGAACTTATTGTTACCTTAGAAATGGCGACATATAGTTGACCATGGCTGAAACCCGGCTTCTTTAGGAAGAGTCTTACATGAGACGGTGATTGACATTAACTTTTGTTAATTGTTATTGCATACGACACTACCAATGAAAATTGTTTTCTCTGGAACTTGAAAGACAATCTCACATCAAATGGAGTCAATGACATTCTAGGGATAAACACTTTGTCCTAAGTCCTAACATTGCTTCCATTCAAAATTTTAGCTTCAACAACATGATGCCCAAGCTTCGTAATGATTAGTCTTGTTCAATTACACTACCCTGCAGCATGATCAATGTTTCTCAACAACATCACGGAACTCCAATCTTAAGTGTCAATGCATAGTTAGGCAATCATGAACACTTTATGCAATTCAAAAACTCTGTAGAATGAATGTCATCAAACAATCTTGAATTCTTCTCTGCCCTGCAAATAGAATTTGAATTCAAATAAGTTATTACTTTTGAGTGGTTATTAGAAACCATGTACTCATTTATGGTATCAACAACATCAAGTATCGGGACAAGTATAGCTCTTCCTTGCAAATATGACACATCAGAAGTCTCTAAAAATGACAGATATGTACTTTCACCTATTGACTGGACCAAATTATATGATGCATTTACCAAACGATTATTTGGAACTTTTATTGTTGCAACACCATCATTTTCATCCCCATATGTCCCATCACCGATACTCAAAATCCACTCAGAAAATGTTTTTAGCTCGAGACCATGTTCATCATTGCGTAGAGCTTGTAGTCTCATATTTTTCGTAAGTCTCAAAACCTTGCATTGTGTCCATAAATATGAAGAGTTTATGGTTACCATAACAATATCTTCCCTACTCCCTTTCGGTATAACCGGCAATATCTGACAAAAATCTCCACTAACAACAATAGTTTTGCCTCCAAATAGTTGATTTAAGCTATCTGGATTCTTGAACCTCATTATATATCTCAATGTTCTGTTAAGAGCTTCAAAACAATATATGTGAACCATTGGTGCCTCATCCCAAACTATAAGCTTTGTTCTCACAATTAGCTCTGCGAGTGCACTCCCTTGTTTTATATTGCACGTTGAGTTTTCATCCAAATTTAAGGGAATGGCAAATCTTGAATGGCATGTTCGACCATTGGGTAACAAAAGAGAAGCTATACCACTTGATGCAACATTCAACACTATTTCACCTTTTGATCTCAAAGCAGCTGAGAGCGTTTTTCACACGAATGTTTTTTCAGTTCCACCGCAACCATAAAGAAAATAAACACCTCCCTTGCAACATTCAATATTATGCATAATTGTGTTGTAAACATGCTTTCGCTCATCCGTGCACGATTGTAACAACCTATTGTGTTCGTCAGCCAAAGAACTTTTGTCATACATCAACTCATTGTTGGAAACTTGTTTTTCAACTAACTTGAATAAGCTAGTCATGTAAAGGAAAGAAGTGGGAATCTCACATTAGGAATAAGATGAAAATAGTTTTACTTTATAAAGTAGAGCTTTGAGGCTTTACTTTCGGCCCTTGGGCCACTACACTTTTGTGTAGGAGGGAAGACCTAAGCTAAGTGCAAGTCCAAACATGCGCGCGGCGCCGCCTGCCCGTCCAGGCTTGCTTGCCTGACTGAACCTTATTTGTTTGCTACCAGTTTAGGGAGACTCACTGGCAGCAACATCCGTCCATTCCGCATACGGTGCCAGTTTTTGTCTTAATGGAAGAGCTTCATTGTCTCGAGGATCTTAAAACTACGTTGTACACGCACACACTGTCGGAACAGGAATCTCATCAGGCCACCCTGCTAACAATCTTAAGACAAAAAAATTTGGCTTGATATTTTCTTTCCAACAGGATTACAGATCTTCTTCTTCTTCTTTTATCTGATTCTGTCTTCTGTTATAGTCTGCTTGTGTTACATATTCAGACCTCTGTACTAATCTGTTTGTGTTACAGATTCAGACCATCATTTTGTTTAAATATAAAACATTGATTAGTTTGTTTTCAACACACTGATCAGTTTGGTTTTTGAGACTGATCAGTCAGACTCTATACAAACTGTAAAGGCCTGTTTAATCAGCCTGTTTCTAGAACTGGATAAAGTCTGATTACCTTATATTACTTAGCATTAATAATCTGTAATCAGCTTGCTTACACACTAATACTTATCTGTATTAATTGTAATAGTATAGATTGTAAGGAAAGTCTATTAATCTTGGTGGCTGATTGTATAGAAACAAAAGTGCTTCATACAACTTAGCATAAATACTAATCACTGTATTTTGTGCAGTATGGCTTCCAACACTGGAAAGGAACCCACTGATGTACAACAGCCCATGGCAGAAACTCAAATGATGCACGCCACCGTCCACACTCATGGTGAACGCCCGGAAAAGTTTGTTGGCTCAGAATTCAAACGCTGGCTGCAAAAGATGCTCTTTTACCTAACGACACTGAACCTGTCAAAGTGCTTGAAGGAAACAGCCCCTATCTTGAAAGAAGGGGAATCAGACCGAACCACCGTGGCTGCTGTCGAGTCATGGAAACACTCCGACTTCCTTTGCAGGAACTACATCTTAAATGGCCTAGATAACTCATTATACTATGTATACAACCCATTTAAGACAACCAAAGAACTTTGGGAATAATTGGAAAAGAAATACAAAATCGAAGATGCCGGCTCGAAGAAATTCGTAGTTGCTAGGTTTTTAGAATTTTTTATGAATGATTCTAAAAGTGTAATGACACAGAGTTCAGCAACTCAAACTAATCTTGCACGAGATAGCGGCCGAAGGAATGATTATTTCAGAAGCATTCCAGGTTGCGGCAATGATCGAGAAGCTACCTCCCACGTGGAAGGACTTCAAAAACTATCTCAAGCATAAGCGTAAAGACATGTCGTTGGAAGATCTGATTCTAAGGCTAAGGATTGAGCAAAATAACCGGGTCGCCGACAAGAAGCAGCTTCGCCCCATAGAAGGGGCACATGTGGTCGAACAAGAGTCCAAAAACGGGAAGCATAAAAGCTCCGGTGAAGGGACGTCTACACAACAGAAGTAGTATAAGTTTAAAGGGAAATGTCTCAACTGCGACAAGAAAGGCCACAAAGCTGCCGAGTGCCGAGGAAAGAAGCGAGTCCACCGAGAAGCCAATGTGGTTGATGAAGACATCAGCATGATCTGCGTGGTTTCCGAGACAAACATGGTTGGCACGGGTCGTGAATGGTATGTGGGCACCGGGGCCACACGTCACATATGCGGCGATGCGAAGATGTTCTCTCCATATTCAAAAGTGACGTCCGGCGAGAAGCTATTCATGGGCAACTCCTCCACCTCTGGAGTGGAAGGAAAAGGGCAAGTAAAATTGAAGATGACCAGCGGACGGGAATTGGTGCTTACCAATGTCCTCCATGTCCCGAATAATAGGAAAAACCTAATCTCCGGTTCCTTTTAATAAAGCATAGGTTCAAGTTGGTCTTCGAGTCCGATAAATTTGTACTAACTAAGAGTAGAGTTTTTATGGGCAAGGGTTACCTCAATGAGGGCTTGTTCAAGTGTAATATAATGGTGGTAACCCCACCTAACAGTAGTAGTATTAATAATACAACAACTACATCTTCTTCTTACTTGCTTGAGCACTTTAATATTTGGTATCTTAGATTAGGTCATGTTAACCATGAATCTATACAAAGATTAATGCAAATGGAATTAATTCCAAAAGCACGAATCAACACTAAGGAAAAATGTAAAATATGCGTTGAGGCTAAACAAACACGAACCTCCTTTCAAACAATACAATGTGACACTCGACCACTAGAGCTTGTTCATAGCGACCTATGTGATTTTAAATCCATGGAATCATGTGGCGGGAAAAATTATTTCATCACCTTTATTGATGATAGTACACGTTATTGTCATCTTTACTTGCTAAATAGTAAAGATGAAGCATTTGAGGCATTTAAAATGTACAAGAACGAAGTAGAAAATCAACTTGAGAAAAAGATAAAAATTCTCAAATCTGATCGAGGAGGTGAGTACGTACATCCATTTAAAGACTTTTGTGCAGCACATGAAATAATTCATCAAGTTACTCTTCCTTATACTCCATAATCCAATGGGATTGCGGAAAGGAAAAATCGTACACTTAAAGAAATGATGAATTCATTACTAATTCAATCAGGCCTACCCGACGAAATGTGGGGGGGGGGAGGCAATGCTCACAGCAAATTACTTGCTCAACAAGCTACCACACACAAAATTGGAGCAAACTCCTTATGAATTATGGAACGGCCGAAAATCTTCCTACAAATTCATCAAAGTGTGGGGGTGTCTGGCCAAAGTGGCAGCACCATTACCTAAAAATGTAAAAATCGATCCAAAAATCGTAGATTATATCTTCATAGGATATGCAGCTCGGAGTAGTGCCTATAGGTTTTTAGTGCACAAGTCTGACAATCCAAATGTTGAAGTAAATATAATATTAGAATCAAGAAATGTCAAATTTTTTGAAAACATATTTCCATTAAAAAATAATCATAATACTAATAGAAAACGCTCATTTCCTTGGAATACAAGCGAAAATGAGAACGAGGCCCCCACGGACATTGGTCCCATGGAAGAAGACCATCCAGCTGCACCGGATGATGAACCTAGAAGGAGCAAACAAGCAAAAATAACTAAAACCTTCGGACATGACTTTGTGACCATATTTATAGTTGACAATGAACCTCGGACGTTCAAAAAGCAATGTCTACTCCTGAAGTTCCTCAATAGAAAGAAGCCATTAATGGCGAAATATCTTCCATTATGCAAAATCACACTTGGAAATTAGTTGACCTTCCCAAGGGGGTGTAAACCATTGGGCTGTAAATGGATTTTCAAACGAAAATTAAAACCCGATGGTTCTATTGATAAATATAAAGCAAGATTGGTCGCAAAAGGATTCAATCAAAAAGAAGGTGTTGATTATTTTGACATTTATGCCCTCTGTAACTCGAATTACGTCAATTCGACTACTAATTGCTTTTGCAGCTCTGCACAGTCTTGACATACATCAAATGGATGTTAAGACTGCTTTCCTAAATGGGGAACTCGAAGAAGAAATCTACATGAATCAACCCGAAGGATTCATAGCTCAGGGCAACGAAAATAAAGTATGTCGATTGGTCAAATCGTTGTATGGATTAAAGCAAGCACCAAAACAATGGCATAAACATTTTGATGACGTAGTACTTGCAAATGGGTTCAAGATCAACGAATGTGACAAATGTGTGTACGCCAAAAATACACAACATGGTTACGTCATTATCTGCCTCTACGTAGATAACATACTCATCATATGCAGTAACGACAACATGATAAATGACACTAAGAAAATGGTGGCCAACATGTTCGACATGAAAGATCTTGGGATAGCTGATGTCATCTTAGGTATTAAAATATATAGAACATCCGAGGAAATCATATTATGAAAATCTCATTACATCGAGAAATTACTGGAGAAATTCAATAATGGTGATAAGAATATTGCCAAAACTCCGATTGACCCAAACTTTCATCTCAAAAAGAACCTACACGAAAGTGTATCTCAAAATGAATACTCTCGTGTAATTGGAAGTCTCATGTAACTCACGAATTGTACGCGACCAGATATCGCTCAAACATTTAATCGATTGAGCAGATTTAATAACAATCCCGGACATGATCATTGGAAGGCTATTGTAAGAGTCCTTAGGTATCTTCAATACACTAAAGACTATGAGTTGCACTATTCCCGGTATCCAGCAATAATAGAAGGTTACAGTGATGCAAACTGGATATCTGAGTGTTGTACGATAGAGAAAGGGAGAAATGAATTGTGGAGTTTGGTCATTCAACATTGGTGGTTGTGGCGACTTTAATTTTGGTGAGTTCTTATTTGTGGCGACCTTGATATCTGAGTGCGATTATCTGATCTTGAGTTTTATCTCTCCGATCTATGATATAATTCCACTCTATTTTTATTTATTTTTCTATGTAAAATTTGAATAAATGGTTATCCACTCAACTCGATTGAACCTTGTGAAATAAAGTATATAGATACAAGCGTCTGAACTGATGAGGGAAAGAAAAGAGAGATTGGAGTTGAAAATTGCTTCGATAGGCATGTGGTCTTCTTGGAAATTGTTTAACCTTTTATTGGAAATTGTTTCAATAAATAGTAAACTCTTTGATACTCTTATCAAAGAGGTACAACTCATCCTTGAGGTGGTCTCTTGTAAGGTGGTCTTACGAATCCTTATTTGTAAGACGGAACCCCATTTAGAAATTCGCGGGTTATAATAAATAAATAATACGTTATTAAAAAATCATAAAAATGAATATGTTAAGATGGTTTGCAGCACAACTCGTTTGGAAATTTGAGTGCTGATCTAACGGTTTGAAACTCCCCAGTTCTTTTTTTAAGTTTTATTGCCAGAGATGTGTCATTTTGCGCTAGTGCCCCTACACTTTCAAGGTTTGCCGCCGAAATTCTTATGTTTCTCACGCCTTACAGTTTAATCCTTTGGCAGCCCCGTTAGCATCAATTGCCTTGAAATACTTGACGGATCTTAATGGACTTTAACAAAATGTTAAATGACACATTTAAAGCCGAACGTGACACATTGAAAAGACAAAAGTGACACATTTTAAGGTTAAAAGTGACACTATAAAGGGAAGTTTATTATAATTCTCATTAAAATTCAAAGTGACACTCTTAATACTAAAAAGTGACACAATTCATATTAAAAAATGACACATTTAATACTAAAAAGTGACACTCTTAATACTAAAAAGTGACACATTTAATACTTGACGGACCTTAATGGACTTTAACGAAATGCTAAATGACACGTTTAAAGTCAAACGTGAAACATTGAAAAGAAAAAGTGACACATTTTAAGGTTGAAAGTAACACACATTAAAATTCAAAGTAATGCTCTTAATGCTTGAAAGTGACACTCTTAATACTAAAAGTGACACATTTAATTAGGGGTGGAAATTTATTACGTCATTAAATATTCAACACGTAATGCGATCGATTTATTTATGCCCGTTAAAAGTGACACAATATAAATAGTCAAAAGTTTAGTCATAAAAATGATAAAACCATGAAATAATCATGAAAATAGTTCGAAAGAAGTGAATCTTATATAAAACATATATATTTTAGTTATCGTGACACATTTCAAATACTAACAAAATGACTCTTAATACCCTATAAAAAGTGGCCACTATTAATACTAAAAAGTGACACTCTTAATACTAAAAAGTAATAAAAAGTAACACATTTAATACTAAAAAATGTTACTTTAAAAGTGACACATTTAATGCTAAAACTTGACATTTTCAATGCTAAAAAGTGACACTTTTAAGGTCAATAACGAAGATTTTTATTTATAAGGCAAAATGACACTTGTACTGTCAAAAATAACACATTTAATGCTAAAAAGTGACACTTTTAATGTTATAAAGTAACCCTTTAACGTCAAACATATTGATTTTTATTTATAAAAAAATGAGACACTTTTCAAAGTGAAAGTAACACATTTAAGACTAAAAGTGATACATTTAAGCCCAAAAAGTAGCACTTTTTTAGGGAAAATTTATAATTTTCGTTAAAAATGCAAAGTGACACTTCTAAGACCAAAAGTGACACATTTTATACTATAAAGTGACACTGTTAATAGTAAAAAGTGGCACTCTGCATATATAAAGATGAGGGGTGACGCTGTAATTTTCAAAAACTAAGGGGTTGCATTGAGATTTTTTAGTATTAATAGTGTAACTTTTTAGTATTAAGAGTATCACTTTTTAGTATTAAACGTGTCACTTTTTAGTATTAAGAGTGTCACTTTTTAGTATTAAATGTGTCACTTTTTAGTATTAAGAGTGTCACTTTTTAGTATTAAATGTGTCCCTTTTTAGTATTAAATGTGTAACTTTTTAGTATTAAGAGTGACACTTTTTAGTATTAAATGTGTCACTTTTTAGTATTAAGAGTGTCACTTTTTAATATTAAGAATGTCACTTTTTAGAATTAAAAGTGTTACTTTTTAGTATTAAATGTGTCATTTTTTAGTATTAAGAGTGTCACTTTTTAGTATTAAGGACAAGTCCAATGGTAATACTTGCTTATAGGTATCAAAACCAAAATTTGATACTTATTAGTTATTATTCATGGGCATTAAATGATCATCTCCAACTATAAGTATCAAAATGAAGGGTATTAAAATTAGGTGAGGTACTAAGGGAGGTATCAAATTTGGTACCTTTCCTAGTACCACACCTAATTTTGATACATTTTACTTTAACCATTGGAGAACCTAATGCTTTTACATATGTATCAAAATTTGGTTTTGACCCCTACCATTGGACTTGCCCTAAGAGTGCACTTTTTAGTATTAAACGTGCCATTTTTTAGTATTAAGAGTGTCACTTTTTAGTATTAAGAGTTGTAAGTCCAGTTGGCAACATATAAGGCTAGGGGGGGTGAATAGCCTTTTAAAAATTTTGAGGGTTGATTTGTAAAACTTTTAAGTTGGCAGCGAAAAATTGGTTTTTGTCAGTCAACTAATATTGGTCAGCTGGCTGAAGTTTTTAAAGCTAACTTAAACTGATTGTTGATTCCTATTTCTAGATTTGGTTGAGTCACGATTCCCTTTGGTGTGGCAACTTAGAATCAATTTGTTTAGAACTGTTTTAGTGTTAGTCTATTTTAAGCTTCTGAAGGACCAAATAGACTTTGAAGTTTGAAAATCAAAATTGGCCAAATCTCAAGATAATGACAACACCTATTTGATATTTTCGAAAATATCTAATCTTTATGTTAAAGAGTCAACTATTAAGAGTGACATTACTTTTAGTATGTAATGAGGCCCATTTTTTAGTTGTCCAAAGATCTCTTCCTAGTCAAGTCTTGAAGATTCAAGAATAAGCATTAAACTCTAAGAGCATTTGGTAAGGTTAGTTTGGGTGAAGAGAACAATTAATCATTGATTGGGGGATCCATTGATCTAAATCATAAACCTAGTGGATAAACAAGTGCACTTTTTCCAAAGCTAACCACTTTGGTAGTGGATGTAGGCACGAACCACTTCAAAAAAATTACTCTTATTAAAATTGTTCCGCAAATTTGATAAAATCTATTTTGTTTCTAAACACTTCTATTTAAACCTCTCTAGAAATCATTAAGAAGTGTTTACGAAAAGTTTTGGCTATTCAACCCCCCTTCTATTTAGATTGAGCCTACTTTGGGACCAACACAACGGACAAAATGAGGTTGTCTTTTAAAGTAGATCATTGTATATAGAGAAGAAACTGAAAAATAATTTATCAAAACAATTAAGCAAAAAATTGTGTTAGTAACTGGCTGACACTTAATCAGTTGGAAAACTTCTTAAGTGTTAGGTCAGTTTGTAAGGGTATAGATAATAACTGACAAATCAATTGAAGTGGTTCACAGTAAAACTGCTACGTCCACTACCAAGTTGGTCAGACTTGAATTTTTGAAGTGCAATAATTTTATTAAAAATCTAGTTGATCTCTAATGGATTAGTATACAACAAAAAACCGGTGTTTATAGAGAATGATTGAGTAACAATCAAACTTGTGAGACAAACTAACTGATTTCTAAAAGTATGAACTGAATCACTCAGTGTTTGCCTAAACAATAACTAGAAAGAAATATTCAAGGTAGATTATCTAGCTATGGTTTTAAGAAGACTAAAGTACATAGAGAATTTCTTTTAGAATTAGAATGCTTCAGACTTCTATCTTCAAAAATGCTTCCAGTGGGTATTTGTAGGTGAACTTCAAGAGTAACCCGTTAGGAACATATTTGAATTCAAAAATGTGTTTGGCAGAGTGTACGTATCTTCACAAGATCACAAGAATCCTGTTGGAAAGATTATCTAACAGAATATCTACCAAAAGCACAAAATGAGAAAGTGTCAGTACAAGTATTAGTTCAATCAAATGAGGAAAGAAAGCTGACACTTAAAACGTTATGGTCAGTTGAACAAGTAACTGACAGATAATTTCAAGCTGACCAAAATAACTTAAGGCTTTTAGCTGACAAACAAGTGGAATGATTTTAAGCAAATTTTAACTTAATGCAAGATTCAACAAGAGTGTTATTTTTTAGTTTTAAAGTGACCATTTTTAGTATTAAATGTGTCACTTTTTAGTATTAAATGTACCACTTTTTAGTATTAAATGTGTCACTTTTTAGTATTAAATGTGCCACTTTTTAGTATTAAGAGTGTCACTTTTTAATATTAAGTGTGTGACTTTTTAGTATTAAATGTGTCACTTTTTAGTATTAAGAGTGTCACTTTTTAGTACTCCCTCCGACCGCTAATTTATTGTCCTGGTTGACCCGGCGCACCGTTTAAGAAAACATATTTGACTGGATTATTAATATTGGTTTAATGTGTAGTTTTCTTTAAAACCCATGTGTATTGGCCCATAATTAAAGTAGAGTGAAAAAGTAAGGGTAAAGTGGTAAAAGTGATGCTCTAAAAAGGTAAGTTTCAAAGTGGACAGTTATTTTGGGACGGACGAAAAAGGAAAGGAGGACGATAATTTAGGGACGGAGGGAGTATTAAGAGTGTCATTTTTTAGTATTAAAAGTGTCACTTTTTAATATTAAGAGTGTTACTTTTTAGTATTAAGAGTGTCACTTTTTAGTATTAAGTGTGTGACTTTTTAGTATTAAATATGTCACTTTTTAGTATTAAGAGTGTCACTTTTTAGTATTAAGAGTGTCATTTTTTAATATTAAAAGTGTCACTTTTAGTATTAAGAGTGTTATTTTGTATTTTAATAAGAATTATAATAAATTTTGCATTTATAGTGTCACATTTAGTATTAAATGTGTCACTTTTTAGTATTAAGAGTATCATTTTTTAGTATTAAGAGTAACACTTTTAAGTATTAAATGTATTACTTTTTAGTATTAAGAGTGTCACTTTTTAGTATTATAAGAGTGTCATTTTTAGTATTAAGAGTGTCACTTTTTTGTATTAGGAGTGTTATTTTGTATATTAATAAGAATTATAATAAATTTTCATTTATAGTGTCACTTTTAACATTAAAATGTGTTACTTTTGTGTTTTCAATGTGTCACGTTTGGTTTTAAATGTGTCATTTAGAATTTCGTCAAAGTCCGTTAGGATCTGTCAAGTATCCCAAGGCAATTGATGCTAACGGATGGCTAACGGGGTTGACAAAGGACTAAACTGTAGGCGTGAGAAACATAAGAATTTCAACGACAAACCTTGAAAGTATAGGGGCACCGGAGCAAAATAACACATCTTCCCAATAAAACATAAAATGAGGCTAAGGAGTTTCAAAACATTGACGCCACGCAAATTTGCAAACTTAAAGAGTTGCATTACCATTTGGCCAAATTTATTTTTATGATTTTTGTAACGTATTATTTATTTATTATGACTCACAAATTTCTAAATGGGGCTCCGTCTTACGGATTATCGTCCTACACAAGTCTTTGCCCTCATCCTTATACCTCAGCAACGCATCGTGATACTCAATTTGTGCACAAATTATGCATCGCGATGTATATAATCGCAATTGAAAATGTAAAATTTTGCATCGCGATGCACAATTTTGTGCATCGCAATGCATGATCGAAAGGTTTGTGCACCGACCTTAGTTTATTAAGAATATATTCGTTCATTCGTCCCAAAATTGTCTTTTACCGGTTACATAATTATGGAGGACTTTAGTGGTTGAAAATTGGGTAGAAGCGACCGGCCTCATTATCTCCCTAAAAAAGAATAGTATTGTAGCGATTAAAAACTTCAAAATGTGGACCGCCATACAATTTCTCCTAAATTTATTACAAACGGATCCAGTAGCATTTGGATTGTTTCAAATGATAGTTTTCAAGGTGAAGCTTAACTAGTGTCGTAGGGTACTTACTAGCAAAATTATAAATTAAAAAAAAAAAACAAAAAACCAAGTACTATGTTAGTGATGTTGAGACAGTTAACTATAAGTGAGACAACTATAATTGAGACTAGGGGTGTGTAAATAGTTTGACTTGGTTCGACTTGAAATAAAATATGAGTTGAACTGTATGTCATCGATTTGTAAAAAAAGCCAAACCGAGCTTAACTGTTTAAAGTTTTGAGTTGAACTGAACCAAACCATGATAGTTTGACTTGGTTCGATTCGGTTTCGTGGCTGAGTTCCGTGGTTCGGCCTACTTTCAAAAAAAAAAAATTTTTTTTCAACATTTAAGCAAACCAAAAGAATAAAAAAGAACAAATTAAAGAAAATACCAAAAATTCAAATGTAATATGAATACATAATATTTAGATGTTTTCATGCAATCTCTAAAATTTAAATAAAAACACTTTGGAATAAAGGAATTCACACATGAACTCATGAAACATTTAATAGTCAAAACATTGAATCCAAAAAATATAACAAAAATACAATAAAAGTACTTGATGTCAAGCTAATTTTTTTTAATGTAAACTTAAAAATACTAGAGTGAAAATGTGCTTTAAAAGGGCTCCCCATATGACGATTAGAAGAGGATGAGAGAGTAGAGGAGACCGGAGAGGACGAACAAGGATATGAGTCTAAATGTCAGAATTCTAAAAGATTGATGCTTTGGCTCGGTGGTTCAGCTCAAAATGGTTTGGTTCGGCTCGGTTTGACTCGACTCAAAATATCGAGCCGAACCGAGCCACTCAGCTTCTCAAAAATACAAACCGAACTACTCGATTCGACTTGACTTGTGGTTTGATGGCTCGGATCGACACCCCTAATTGAGACAACTATCCCAAGACTTCTCCCTGGCTATGTTGTCTATGGGATATCGGAGCAACAAACAAGAAAATTATGACCAAAAATAAAATAAAATAAAATGAAGCCTTGGGTTGCAAATCCTGTGAATGGACCTTCATATCTGTGCAGAAACTATAGCCAGCAAGAATGGCTGTCAATTGGTTTGTTTCTCGTAGCAGAATAATGTTAATCATGAAATACGATTCTGATTCAGAAAGGAAAAACTTCAAATCTGATATCAGAGAAAGAGAGAGAGAGAGAGAGAGAGAGAAGAACAACAGGAGCTTGAAAATGTAATCACAAGATCCAGTTTATTGGTTTCTTTTTAATAAATTTGAAAAAAAATAAAGTTCCCGACACATTATCACCATTTTTTTTGACAAACACAAAAATAACAATGAGAAAAAAAAAAGAACCTATCTGTCTAAATTCCCCTATAGAAACATTCAGGACCATAAACTCTTGAGAGATCAATTGAAGATAAACTCTCTTATGGAGGCATTTTCCCACACAGATAAAGAGCAAGCTTCTCTCTCAAAATAGAAGCATCCTTGTCATTTGAGTCACAAATTTGTTGTCGATAATCTGAATCATGTTGACTAGAATAGCTTATTTGATTTTGTACTTCATCCTCCATATCAATCAGTATGTTGTGCAGCAGACAGCAAACAAGAATAATCCTCGGTAACCTGTTCTTATCGGGCCTCCACATCACTCCATGAATAATCTTGAAATTCTCCTTTAACCTTGCCAATGCCTTTTGAGCTACCAGTCGCGTTGTCAAATGTCTCTTATTGAAGTTAGACTGAAAATCAGAGAGTTTCTTTCCGCGATAAGGGGCTTGAAGCCATGGCAATAGGGGATACCCCGAGTTCCCAACAATATACTCCCTTAACTCTGTTCCTTTTGTGAGTTCCATCGTTCCATTTAGTCTCCTCCCTTCTTCGCAAAGCTTAAAGAAAGTCGAGGTTTGGAGTATGACCGAGTCGCTCAAACTTCCTGGCCACCCGGTGACAACGTCCCGGAATCTTAAATCAGGGTCCACAATTGCTTGAAGGACCATAGTATGATTCTTCTCTCTGTCACACCAGATTTTACTTGAGCGGTCAACTGTGGAGAGACACATCATGATGTGTGTGGTGTCGATGACTCCACAACAATTTGGGAGGCCTCGTATTTTCTCGAATTTGGACTTTAACTCATTCATCTCTGTTTCAGTTGAAGGCCATTGGAGATGGTGGAGCCCTCTTTCTTCCATGGCTTCCACAAACCGCCAGGTTATTTGCGCAACAGTTGTTTGGTTCATACCAAAGGAATCACCAACAACCATTAACGAATCACCCGAGCTCAGCCTTCTTAAAGCAACAGCAACTCGATCATTTAGACACAAAAGCTGACCATTAAGGTCCATGAAATTTGAGGGCCTCAACATCATCTTTTCCTTGACAAGTGAACAGATGTACTCAAATGTTCTCCTTGACATCTTGAAGATAGTTTCAAATTTATCTGCATCCTTCAACTGAGACAACGGGCCTGAGAAGTAACAAAAATAACATAAATGGTAGCAAATTAAAGTCAATTGATGCACACCGGAGAAGTAAATAAAAAGTGTGAATCATAATGTAATAACATGTGTTAACAAGGCATCAAAATGAATGGAATGGATTAGAATAATGTAACTATTCATTAATGTCCCTCCAACAAGCTATACTCGAGATTAAATTATGCCAAAATTAATCCATTGAAAGACTTGGTAACCATATATTAATAAATTATGATAAAATGAATAGATCTGAGAATAAATATCCTCTTATAGATGTCACTCTTAGCAAGCCTCAACTCAAGATTATCTTCTTCACTGTATGTCATACCTGCAAGCCATGTCAAGCCAGTCTTTCAAAGTAATAAGTCACTATATGCATGTTAACCAAGTACGCAGTTAAATAGTCATGGTCCCGTGGAGTCCACATATCCAAGCCAAATAGGATTACGACATCCTAAACCACCGTTCCTACTTCCACTGCGCCCATATGGATAGACCATACCATTATATTTTCTTTCTGAAGTGCATCCAGGAAAAAATTTAATTTGAGACAATTCCAAAAAATCTCCACCTTGGCTCATTTCCATCAAGCCCCCTAATCATCGTCATTGCCGATGCTCGACTCTATGTCCCTCGAGCACAATCAAAGTTTCAATCACCAACCAAGCCCAAGCCTTGCTTGAGTAGATCCATGAAGCCACATATCTCGAGATAACCATACCTGAGAGAGTCAAACTCAAAAGTATTGACATTCACCACACAGGAACAAGGAATCTCCTCTGCTGTATTGCCAAAACCATCCCCCTTACACTATCCACACCATCATGCTTTATGGAAGCCAACATCATAAATGGGTACTATTAAGGTTTTGCAAGGGCTCCATCTTGAAACATGCTTCCTCTCAACACTTGGGCATTAACCACTACATTCTCCGTCAAAGTAAGCGGATACCTCAAAGATTTCCATCACTTTACGACTCACGGAGTAGTTACACCTTTTAGGGTTCAAAGAACCCCCCCCCCCCAAAAAAAAAAAAGCAATAACAATAAAAAATCCATATACAAGCATGTCTCCTGTCAATCAATATTTCAGATTTCACCACAATATTGTGGTCTTGATCTTGGTGGCCCATAGGCCATGTACCTTGCATGTATTTTTATTCCCCTTCAAGGCAAGCACTTCGTAAGTAGAAAACCAATGTCTATAGAAGTACTTATGATAAGAACATCCCCAGTCAAGACTCCACTTATCTTGAGCATGGTCTCCCATAGTCAAGACACAGCTAGCTATTGTATGTGCCTCAGAATGCCTCCATCTTTTTTTGTTCTTGCACTTCTTTCGATAAATGATTAAGTTCTCGTTTTTACCCACAATCTCAAAAATTACTGTCTAACAATCCTTTCATTTGATAGAATAAAAATATCCTTAATGTTGCTTTAACTCACCTATGTTTCATTTCTACTACTCTCAAAACCTATTATTCATGAACTTCTATTGTCTTCTTACAATGCATCAAAGTACTTACAAGGTGTTTGAAGGATAGAGGTACTTACCTTACAAGGTGTATGCATCAAAGTACTTAAAATGCACCATCTTCATCCTCAACCATGGCTCCGATATTTTTCAGTGGAAATCAAGAGATATCTTTCCTTCCATCATATTAAAACTGTATAGCTCCATCTTATGTATTTGGTTAGATGGAAATTTCTTCATATCAACACCTTATAGTTGTGGCCAAATTCCAACTGAGGATGGGTTTTTTACGTCAGCCCCCCTTGCAGGATTGCAACCTGACTCTATGCTACTACTTTCCCATATATATATATATATATATATATATATATATATATATATTTATAAGACTATTCTCCCAAATATCCTCGTATAAATTTACGTTTGCCAAACATAGTCATTTGGCACCCAACGCCTAGCTATAAAAACCCTTTGAATATCATTTTCCATCATGGCTGGTTTTGCTGCTTCCCCATGCAACAGCTTGTGAAAAATTTATTGAACAAGAATATTCAAAAGCTTAGAGTTCGTTCGGTGGTGCGTTTTGGCCACAAAAAGCAGCTTTTTTCACAAGGAAGATGGTTCACTACCGCATTTCTTAACTGCAGATTATTGTAAACGCAGCTGGATTATAAAAGTTGGAAAACCTAGCTTTTTCCAAAACGTGGGGTAGAAAATGCTGGCGATATGTATTCTTCCTTTCCTTTCTTTCTTTATATATATATATATATATATATATATAATACTAACAAGTTCCAAAGGGTCTCCTCATAAGAGAAATCCCAAAAAGAAACTTAAAGAGAATTGTGAACACTTGTATTCATAGATGAGAAATGAGCATAGATCAAGCTAAATATTCAATGTGGGAAGTAATCAAAATTTTGAAATGAAGAAAGAGAGGGAAATTGAAAATTTTATTTGCATCCAATTTTTAAGTATTCTTGAAGTCCAAATAAAAATGGATCCATTATCGAAAATGCTATTCTACAATTGCCTATTAGATAAGTTATTATGTTTACCAAATAATAAATATCCATTATTGAGATACTATCACTAAGTAAGTTTTGGATAACTCTTGTTTGATTGGAATTATTGAACAATTTAGACTTTATTTTAGATTAAATAATTTATTTTGGACTAGATAAGTATGCTTAAAATATTTTTAAAATTTTTTTAAAAATAATTATACTTGATCTTTTTAATTTAAATTCAGTATGACATAAGTATTTCTATAACTATATATTTAAAGCCATATGTATAAAATCAGAAGCAAGAAATATTCTTTATAAAAGGGTAAAACTGTCATTTTTGACAGCTACTCGGTTTACGAAAATAGCATTTTTAGATGGTATCACAAACACTTTTATAAGAAAAAAGTTGTGTTTTGAAAACGCTCCACCAAACGGGCTCTATATCTTAATCCGATCCTAAACCTTTATAGTCAATATCCGATCCATGGATCATATGTATGTCAAATTGTCGATCCATATTCAAATCTGTTACTAGTCCGATCCGAAATTATGTACATTTTGGATTATCATTTTGTTCAAGCATCAACTTGGATGGTTAGCATGAAATAAATAATGAAAATTGGATATATAACTGAGAAAATGGAGATTGATTGGATCAAGAACAATGGGATTATAAAAGGGCACTAAAAGGGGGAGATCGGAAGACGTCTATACATTAGTGTATATACTATATATGTGTATAATAAATAAGCTATTTTCAAATTTGGTCGGGTTCTTAACTGATCGGATATAGGTAAATCCATATCCGATCCACTAAGTAAATAGATTATTGGATTGAGATCGGATTCGGATTCAGGTTATTGGACCACTATTACAAATCCATATCCAAAATTTTGCATCAGATTCGGGTGAAAACGCTTAATCCCAACAACACAATCTCTTTGTGAAATTTCCTCAAGCTTATGCTTCAATACCACTTTGTTGTTAAAGATCACCATAGTAGGAGCCAAGTTGGCAATAAGAAGAATGGACCAAACACACAAGACAGTATTTCAACTTAGTTCACCCTACAAACCTTAAGTGCGTCTACAAGTGTCCGATATATATATATATATATATAAATGATGAAGTGATTACAAAAGAGAGCCCATCACTAGATATATAATTACAAATGCATCACTAACATACTCTCTCCATAAATAGCATAAATCTCTCACTATTATCTCACTCAATGGACCTCACGATTTCCCCAACCTCTTAAACACCAACCAATTGTCAAGTCACACCACCTCTAAAATACCCGAGGAGCAGACAGCTCATAGGCCTAGATTTAGGATTAGGATATCCTAAACCAACTGGAATCAGGAAGAACTCCAACGCCACATGCAGGACTTCCTTATGGATCGCATTACCCTTTCTAACGTAGAATTTTGCTCATAATTGTGGGCCCCGTATGCATGAACCATATCATATTTCCTTTACAAAAGTGGATTCCACACCCAATTCAAGTTTGAGACAATTCCAGTATGACCTCATAAACAAGCTACAATTTTTAGCTTCACCCAAAAAGTAACATAAAAATGGCTTTTTTGACCCAAGTTTTAACTAAACCGCTTCAGACTCAATTCTAGTAACATCTTCAAAACCTTTTCAAGACATGAAAAGTATGTAGAACTAAGTCCAATATTTTCTTTGATCAGACATCCCCATACTTTTTTCTGACTATGCTTTGTATAGATTCAAAAGTCTGAAGTCGGACTGACCAACAGCTTTCCTAACTGATAATATACTACATGCATATACAAGTACACATTTGCTGTGCCTTTCATTTATAAATGATTGTTAGCTTCGGCATTTTTGTCATATTAGCAAGTCTATTTCGAGTCTCTTTTTAGCCTTGTCATGTCATGCAGAAGAGGTACCTAATGTTTGACAAGGTTGCAAAACCCTTCCGACGTGAATAACAGAATCATAACTCCATGTAACATTCTTTTCTCTCGCAGCTTCACCCCCCTCCCCCCCCCAACAAAAAAAGGGTTGGCGAGGTGGGGGTTAAGCTGCAGTCGCATACTGGATTTTGGGATACAAATTGTCATAATATCAACCAAGATATCTGTCACAATATTATTGGAAGGTTGAGGTCCACCAAACTAGAATAATCCATAAATTATTTAGCAAGAAAATCAGTACATTCGGACTCCACCAGTGATGGATATGAAGAACCTTATCTCCCCTCATGCTATATATATTCTCATTTAAAGGATATCATCAGTTCATCACCCTTACATTCCCAATCCCTGGTCCGCATTTCCTTGCGAACTTTCATCACCTCCATTTCAACTATATAACAGCCCTTTGGATCTGATTGAGAATGAATGATATCTGCATCTAGTTCAACAATAATTATCTTCGCACCACACTCCCTAGCACCTTTAGACCTTTTCTAACTCCCATGACCTCTGCACTCATGTTGGTATTTCCCTTGGAAATTTATTTCACAAACACTTGGCTTCATCGAGTATACTATAGCAACAGCAAATAAGCCGAGCCAGACTGAGGTCAGCTCTACTCATCTTTATTTCTACCCATAGGAATGAAATGAGATAACGAATTCAAATCGTATCCAAAGAAAATACAATTATGCAATAGATAAAACACATAATGAAATATTTACATATAAATGGTAATGTATTCAAATATATATACATACATATATACACACACACGTTAAACGAGCCGCTTGCAAGCTTGCTCAAGACTAATTTGATATTCAAGCTGTTTCAGTTAACAAAAAGTCCAAATTTTATACCAAAGCGCAGTTAATCACTAATTAAACAAGCCCAAGCCTGTTCATTAACAGCTCAGTTCATTTGCGGCCATAAATTCACATGAAAGGAACAAAAATAGGTCCTAACATGTACACAGAAACTCATTGATCACCACAGCACTGCCCATGTTCTTACACTAGTTGCTTTCTATAACTTTGATCCCATCTTCTAAGGTTCCCAGTGCCCCTTGAGCCCCTTAAATCCCAAGCCTAGACTGTAACCCAATACTGGTTATATGCCTACAAACAGCATCATAGTTCATGATAAAATGATTCACCAGAAATTTATGTCAAGGCTGCAAATGAAAACATCCTCATCATATCAGTCTAACAAGGTTTTACGGGAGGCTGAAGTCACACGTTTAGAGTGTACTCTGGCAGCAAATCACTGACCCAAGAAAGTGAACTCATTGTCCTTAACCAAGTAATCATCCATGATGACCCATGAACCATTGAATATGGGAGTTAAGCTCTAAGAAGCACCAACGCCAACTCGCTAACACAATCTGACACAAAAGTAACATGCTGACACGAAGTTTTTATAAGAATATGTCACATCGTGACTACATTTGGGAACACATTAATAGATAATTCATTTATACAATTTACATACACAATTATATACCAAGTATGTATGTATGTAGCTTAGCTTTCAGCTGACATGAAGAGGAAAACAGCTATGGAGAATTAAGATGTATCAATTGTTCAAAAAGGCATCATTCATGGAATTCTCCAAATGCATTCTCAATACTCTTTAAAATTATAAAGCTACTTAAGCCAATTGGTTCACTGAAGCTGGGTCCGTGACCACGCACCTAACGAAAACTTAGAATAATAAATTATCTCGAAGCAATTTCAAGCCTTGTTAAGAAGGAAATCAAGGAGAAGTTTTGTGAGAACAGAAAAGTTGGTGAGTCAGTATGTTAAGCCCGGTAACAGATTACGGGGGCTTATACCACAGCACGGCGAAGACACTCCTACAGAAACGTGGACACCACCTGCAAGTAGAAGTCACTGCACACTAGAGACTAGAGAGTACAGCTAGACATGCCTTATCACCCAACCATGGAGATAAGTGTGACATGCCATAATTACCACCAATGTAAAACTACCACCAAATTGATTACAAATGCCACAAAATCATTCAAGTCATTTCATCGCAGTTAACAATTCGAAAATAGTAATACTATCCAAGTTTGGGAAGTTTTTTAAGATTGGTCTTGACTCTTGATGGAATTCTAGCAACAACCAAGAAATCAAAGAAGCAGATGGACAGTTTCCTACATAAAAGTGCATATAGATAATCAAGACATATCAAACAATTATTTGATATTTTTTCTCGATAAGCAAATTATATTGGCATCAACAACTCTCTTTTTTTAATATAGGTAAGTGTGACCCCTTGCGTATAGGAGTTGGAATCAAGGACCTCAAGGTCTTTGTCCGACTCTTACAGCATGGTATGAACCCACATGGCAACTAGAAGACCTCTGTTTTTAGAAAATTTAATACAGAGAAAGTGAAACTTGCTATAGAGGAGGACAAGATGTCTACTACAAGCTAACAATCTAAGGGAAAAGCCAACCAAATATGCAGCGATGAACTAACCTAGAGCCGCTATCCACTTAAATATTGAAAATCAGTATACCCCTAAACACTTCCAGTCCTCACTTTATTTCACTTTGTCATCCTTGCTAAATACTACATCAGCAAGCCGACATCTCCCAAAAGAACTTTGCCATAATCCTCCTACTGCTGGAACATTTCCTCTTCAAAACTTCCTCAATCCTCATAAACAAACACAGAAGATGAATACGGGACTGAAGAAAAAACATTAAAACTATAGAGAGAGATCAGAGAAATCGAAGTTACATAAGCACCCATCGAGGAAAAAGGAATATGATAGGCTTTAAAACTGTTAAGCATCATAGTCAAGTAGTCAACTACTTATCCTCAGCAGATTTACAAGGGAGTGAACCACCCTCCATGTAGCTCTTGCGTGATCTCTCACCAAATGCATCATTATCTATGGAGTATAGAGGTAGCCACAAACTTCCTTTACCACATATGCGAATCCTCAACTACAAGTCTACACAGCAGTGGAGAATGGCAAGGCAGATACTATGGACGACTTGCTCCAATACTCAAGCTTAGAAAGCAGGGCTCCATGAGATTGAAGTGGGAGCTGATGAGACAGGGTCCACAGGGAGGTATAAGGAATGCATATTGAGAGACCCACCTCTTGCTGCTAAGGAACTGACCACTACCCAAAAAGATGAGAGTCGTCTACAATTCCATATTCCTCGCTCATGGAGGACATCAAGCACCTTGTTGACTACTTTACAGCCCATATTGTGTAAAGGGAATGCTTTGATGCATGCGGATGGCGTAGGAATAGCTTATGCTAGAAGTAGTTAGTTGTTGTCTTCTTCCTTGTAACCCAAAAAATTAAAGTAAGTCTACAACAAGGCTCCAGAAGTAACTGCCCTAGTTCTTTTACAAGATCAAGAAACGCTTAAATGATCAAGTAAGAGAATCCACTTGAATGAGCATATATGCAAGCCTTTGAACATGTATACATGTTAGTTCCACCTCTATAACTCTAATACCAGTATTTATAATATATATATATATATATATAGTCATAACTAGCAGCTATATTTATAACGTTCAAGAAGTGATATTTAGCTGCCTCGAACACCAACACCCTAGTCCTTCTAAGTATTTTCTAGCAACCATTAGCAGTCACGTCATTTCACTTTTCTGATCCTTATTAAACCACACGTTATCACAGCTGAAATCTCCCAAACAATCTTTCCTATCACCGTTCTACTACTGCTGGAATCATCAAGTTAGCATATGTCTCTAGTGGTGATCAACCTGCAGACTCGTTTACTAAAGGCCTCAGCCATCAGCGCTTCAATCTTCTTTGCTCCAAGCTGCGTATTCGATCACCTCTGTCTAGCTTGAGGAAGGGTGACAGCCGTAATTCTCGAACAGCACCACAAGGAGATTTGCAGCTACAATCTTCTTCCTAATTTAGAGATTCTAATATGTGTAAATAACAATAGTTTGTGAACAATCCCAATTCATCTGGTATAATTGATTATGTAAATCATAGGCTATCATTGCCTAAATTGCGTAACACGTTTTGTATATATACAAGGAATCACAGCAGCCCCACATTGTCTTAGGCATTCAAATAATTCAAACTTCTTACAAATTTAACATTATTTCTCCAAAACACCCTTGGTTTTAAGGATTAAAATTACTTTTCTGATTTAAAGTTTATTGTAATAAGAATACATTTGGATACTCACATAAACTTTACAAGCTTAGTTTTTGAAACAAGACTCTTTACGTGGAACGTCTCAAACTAGAACATATGACTCTTTGCTAACGAACTAGAAAATAGGAGTATAGGACTCAGTATTTAACAGAAAATAGCAGAAACCCAACAGCATTTTCTAGCAATCAGCACCCTTGAGTGAATGAAAAACCAAACAATTGACCATGTCACAAACAAATGGATTTGGACCATGTCACAAACAAATGGATTTGACCCATGTCCTAAAATTGATTAATGAACAAATAAAAACCTAACAAATGCCCACACAAGCTCCATTTCAAGTAAATCCAGTAC
Organism: Codonopsis lanceolata; assembly: GCA_013146195.2. Lineage (NCBI taxonomy): Eukaryota > Viridiplantae > Streptophyta > Magnoliopsida > Asterales > Campanulaceae > Codonopsis > Codonopsis lanceolata. Next base: position 44,441,096 of record CM028383.1, on the reverse strand, counting down.
AAGAAAGGACATTGTACGGAATCAAGAAAAACTCAACAAACAAGAAATCAGGAAAATCAAAATCAAAATAAAAATATCATAAAAAGGGTATGTGTACCAGTAATCCTCTTGGAAAACTCTTGCCACCAGTCCAAGGGCGGGGGTCGGGAAGAGACCGAAGCATGAGGGTCATTATGGTCAACTTCCTTCTCTACCTTCTTCCTCCTCTTGAACCCTCTAATGGGTCCCATGGAAACCCAAAAACCAGTTGAATTGAAGTTAACACAACCAAGCTATGGTGGTGTTTGGTAAAGGTGAATTGGGGGGGTTTGTTTTGATTTGGAGAGCATGCAAAGCAGTGATATATATATGTGTTTGAGACTTTTGAGTTTAGTGTTGTCGAAACTTGGAAGGCACCATATACGTTCTCAAAGTTTTCTTCTGTTTCTTTCTTACGGGTTATTATTTTCTTTTTCTTTTTCTTCTTTTTTGGCTTTTTTCATAGTTTTTTTTAAATTAAGACACGAGATTGTTAATGCACCATGTGCACTGGATTTGTGAATTGTGAATGGGTGATTTTTTCAATTAAGATTTGGATTTACATTTTTGAATTGTCAATATAATTCGTATCGTGATATTATCGTAGGAAAATATTATCGTTGGCAACACGTCAGTATAAAAAACATGGTACCACGAATGAGATTTTGTCAAATAAAAAAAATCAAGCGAGATAAATATTTAGAAAGTTTAAGAATTGCATGTCGCTAGTGGCAACCTCAATAATCGGCGATAAATATCATGTCATCACGGTCATTTGATTGCGTGTTTACTTTAATGCTAGAAATGTACGGAATGAATATCACAATTAAATATTTTAATGATAACAAAATAAGCAAACAATCGGATCGTAAAGCTTATGAGTTTGATGTATATAAATTGAACAAATAATTATAACACAAAAATTAAGAATGAATAGAAAACCGCATAAATAAATAAAAATTATTATAAATTTTAAAATACTTAATTAAATGCATTATTTGTCGTTAAACTTGTATGATTTGATAAGGCGATGCATCATTTTATGTCTCTAATACACATCGACCTTTTTTTTTTTTTTTATTCTTACCTACAATATATATATATTTTGCTAAAAAATATATGCTTAAAAAAAGTTCAAAAAATGCATGTCAACACCAACCAATCAAATAATTATCCATAGCATGAGTTGCAATCTCACTAAAATGTGATAGTAGTACCGGTACATCACAATAACATAATTTCACTACAGTATTAAATATTTTCTCATATGGAGTATATCATTAGGGTATCATATAAAGATCTTTTTTTTTTCTTTTTTGTTATTTTCTGTATTCCTACTTACATGTATATAATGTGAGAAAATAATGAGAATGATATACTACGATATCATGCTAACGCGATACCAGTAACGAGATTTATATGTACTAAATACAACACTTATAAAATACTTAATATAACACTTTTTGAAATTTTTTTGACCAATTTACCCTTTGTTCATTTTATAATTAAATGAAAAAAAAACTATTAAATGAGATTGGGCGGAGATGGTGGTGGAGGCTAGGCGGGCTGTGTGGGGGAGGGACTGGGGGAGGCCCAGTCGGTATTGGGCTGGATGGGGGATTAGGCAGACGTGGGTTGGGGCAAGGGGAGGGATTGAGCTTGACGCAGTCGGTGTGGGAGGGTTGGTGGATGGGCAGGCGGTGGGCTAGGGTTGGGGCTGGGATTGGGCTTGGCCCAATCGGTGTGGGAGGGCTGAGAGAGGGACTGGGGGATGGGCAGGCGGTGGGCTGGGCAGACGGTTGGGCGATCGGTGGTTGTGTTTAATTTTTTTAAAATTTTTTTTGTTAAGGATAAATGGATGATACAGTATTTTTATAACAAAAAGTACTGTATTAATTATTTTATAGGTGTTATATTAAACATCCCTCTTAAATAATAATGAGTGTCATAAGTTGCAATTTAATTCATTTGTAATAGAACCACATCATCACAATAACGTTTTTTTGTTCATTTTTGCATAAATGCTTGCATACAAGAACAAACTCAACTTAATCCACCACCTCAAGGCTCACATGATTCTAAGGACAATGCGTTGGGGATCAATCACTTTTCCATATGTTTGGCAAAAGAATCAAACTAAAGTGGATAGATTTAGAGCAAACTCAACTATTACTAAAATTGACTCTTCTGGTTATAGATGCATTTTTTAGGCTTAAGCATAATTAATTACACTTTAACATGTGGTTAATTTGTACAGTTGTATGAATTTACTTCCCCCATATATCATCAAATCTTAGTGCGTCTGGTATCGCTTTTTTGCCAAAAACGCTACAATATGATGGAGCGTTTAGCTTAGAAATTGTATCACAGCCCTGTTTAAAAACGGAACGTTTTAGAAATTTGGGGCCGTTTCTAAACGCCGGATTATATGCATGACAATTTTTTTTTTCTTTCTTACTAATTTATAGTAGCCTTATGCATAATTACTCTTTAAAGTTCATTTGGCTAACTTGTATTCAAATTAAATTCAAAACATGGTAAATTTTGTGGTGAAGTTAATAAAAAAATATACTCCCTTCATTCCGGGCAAAGAGTCCCTATTTGAAAGACAATTTTTTTTAAGAAAAAATATATGATATTTTTAGTAACTCATTAATAATAAAACAGTAAGTTTATGCTTTAATTTTTGAAAGTAGAGTCTTTGACCGGAACGGAGGGAGTATAAGTTTTATTGCAATTTTGTGTTTCAGTTACATTGTTAGTGAATAAATCTGAATTTTGTTGATACAACTTTCATATATATTTTTAATGGAACTCCTAAATGCTAAGGATGTTCTAAAATACATTATTACTATTTTAATTATAACGATTCATTAATTTATCAGTTTGATTGTTAACAAAATGCACTAAGTTTTTGAAAGCACATCATTTTCAAGAGACAATCTAGATGGATATGTTTAAAGGTTTTGCTTAAAATGAAGTTGATGCTTGCTTTTATTTATATGTGTAAAAAGTGGTAAATATATATTTATGTGTCATACTCGCATTTCTTCCTTTGTTGATTGTATGATTGGTTTGTGAGAGAGTCTAGAAGTATATGAGTGACCACATAGAGATCCAAAACCTTGTTGATACATGTCTCATAGTTGTTGACTTGTTAAAGTCACACGTCGTAACTCGATGATAGTCGAAATGCGAATCGGTTGAGAGTTTGCTTGCGTAGTGTGTATTCGTGACCTCGGTTAGGCCCTAGGTCTTTATATTATTGTTATGGACTTGTTAGATGTGTTAGACTTCAAGTTGGAGGTGTTCCTTAAGTCTATTGATGGTTTGGAAGATTGGTGATAACATTTGCCTTTATCGCGTAGTTCGAGATTGAATCCTATGATTGTCACTTGTTTTGGAATCCTCATTCTCTTAGTTGTTCTTCAACTTCCTAGAAGTATTCAAGCCTTTTGACTTGCAATAAGTCTTAAATTATTGCTCGTTTGATCGCTAGTTGATTCGTCATTCCGTTAGCACGTTGTTACACCTTGTTTCGGTTTGGCCCCGGGTTGTCTCGGGAGTTGTTTGTGTGTGTTTCTTGAGAGTTCTAGACCTACTTTGAATTATGTTTGAACCATTTTGGTTTGGTTAAGTGTTTAGGGTCTTTTAGGTTGATTTATAGACCAGTTTGGGACTGTCGGGCTTGCGGCCGCAAGGGGTGAAGACCTTGCCCTCGCAAGGTATCCAGTAGGTTGGCCATTGGTGAAGCTGAGGGCTTGCGACCGCAAGGGGGTGGAGTCTTGCCCCCGCAAGGTCCCCCGAGAGTTTTTTCCTTGTTTTTTGCTGTTTGATGATTTTTGTGTATTCAAACCTTTTCAAAACCATTCCTAAACCTCCCTAACCCTCCTTAGTATTAACCTAACCTTATTACCTAATTTAAGTGTGATTAAGTGGGAGTTATAGTTGGATTAATGAGCCCAAAACAGATTTTATTCAACCACATAGCAGTGACACTTGTCCCGCTACCATTTCCAGCCCATAAACACCACAAAATCAGTCTTTGTGCCCTAATTTCTCACCCCTCCTCTCCAAAAACGGGAATGGCTTCTTCCATGGTTTCCTTTTGGGTTCTTGAAGGTTCTTCTTGGTCCTCCAAGGTTCCACTTATCCATTGCTCAAGCCCTAGCTATAGAATCGAAGAACTTGAAGAGTAGAGCATTTCTAACCGATTAGTTTTGTTGTTTCTCATTGTATCTTGATTTGCACTTGTTCATTCATTACATTAGGTTCTATATTTAGTGGCTAAATGGGCTGCGTACCAGCTAGCGTGGCAACTGTGTATAGAACTTTGTCTTATAATAGTTTTCTAGACTTCACAGGTTCAGCGAAAGACTTCGGCTGTAGGCTTCACCGGAAGACTTCAAGCAGCCTCCAGCGATAGACTTTGTCTGCACTCGGACAACATGACGTGTCCAAGACTTCTAGACTTCAAAGCTTAAGTGGATTATTTAATTCAAGCCTAAATCAGTTTGAATTTGAATTAAATCATCTCCAGATCAACGCTGACTTCTCAGACACGTCCCTCCAGCTTTTCCGAAAAAACATGAAGATTTTCGTCTCCTGAAAAGTGATAGAGCAGGTGCACAGACTGACACATACAGACTGTACCAACTACTGCAGGTCTGCAACTCTGACTGTCGCTCACCTGCAAGTTGCTGCAATAACTCTTCACCATTCCCTGCTCAGTATCAGTTGAAGAAGAAGTCAACAAACAGCTCCAGGCATTTAATGCATTCAACCTAATAGAGCTGTCACTCACTTCGTCTTCTCCAACGATCTCAAGAATGCCCAAGCTATAAATACTGTCATTAAAGACTGAAGAAAAATATGCTCTGAATCTTCCCAACAACATCAAGCTTTATATACTTAGTGCATTCAAGAGATCATTAACTGATCAACGAAGTCCTCAACAACAACAAGACGATCTGCATCAACCATTAATCTTTTGTTTCTTATTGTTGTTCCTTCTAATATTCTTCTGCACGTTGAATATTATGTTTTGTTCAGATATTCAATACCCCCATCCCTAAACACAAGTCAAATATTTTGTACACGATCCATTGGACATTTCTGTAATAGAACTAGTAGAAAACATAGTGAACATTTAAATCCAAGATTGACTGCCTTAGTGGTGGACGTAACACTCTTTATAGTGCGAACCATCTCAAAATACATGTGTTCTTTACTTACTGTTTTACACTGTTTTCATATATGTTAACTTATTCCTTTAGCAGCATACTTGAGTAACCAGCTAAGCCTACCGGTAGTGCTTCACCAGCAGACTTAGTCTGTCTTCCTTGTAAGACTTCCGCTACTTCAATCTTTTCAATAGATTGCAAGTGCTTGTTTTATGAATCAATACGAAAAGTTTTAAGTGTTTAATTAATAAGCTATTTAACCCCCCCTCTTCTAGCTTATTATTGTGCCCTTTGGGACTAACTAGTTTTTCCATTTGGTTTCTTATGTGTGGATTACAAGAGTAAGTTATTTCTTCTCTCTTTGGTTTTTATACTCATTGATCCTAAGGAAAACAAACTATATACTATTTGAGGTCAATGAGTACACATACTTGCTTTGTATGCCTTCAACTTGTGATTTGAGCATGTGAACTAATTAGGAGCATACGTAGGATGGTTCCTATGATTGTTGAAGTATATTGTTACTCTTCATCTTGTGTATCTAGGATTGTGAGCATGCTAGAAACAATGTCTACATGTTACTTGAAAGTGTGATTTATGAAAGTATCCTATAAGTGACTTATTTGGAATTGTTGGTAAGTTGTTATGTGTTCTAGCATTTAATTGGACTTTATGTTTAGGACGAATCACAATGTAATGCCTTGGGTAACTTATAACTTAATTGGACTTAGTAATGGATTTAGGTCTAAACTCTAAATGGGTTTATGTTTATGTTGGGTTCTTTGGGTTTTAGGGGTATGAGAATCAAGCCCGAATGATTTTGGAAATTGTTATAAATTTGAATGGGGTGTTAATTTGGGGATTTTATGAAATATGTAAATAATGAAATGTAGTATTAAGACTTAACGGAGTCATTATAAGTTCAATAATATGTTAATGAGCCTTGGGTTGAAATCCTATGATGTTTGGGGTTGGTTGGTTATGATTGTGAGCACCCGAGCATCTCGAATGGTGTCCAATTGAGGCACCTACGTTATATAGACTTATTGGGGATTGATTTAGAGAATGTTCACGTGAGCACGGAGTATTAGAGTCCAACCTATGGTCTCGAATATCTTTAAGAAATGATTATTGTTTTTTAGGAAAATTGGTCGCGTGCACATGAAGGCACTTGCGGGGTTATGACTACAGGGTAGTCTTGATATTTTTTGCCCCCAACTAGAGCTGTTAATGGATCGGGCCCGGCTGAGCACGCACTAAGCCCAACTAACCAACATCAAAGTTTGGTCAGGGTCAGACTGAAATTTGTTTGGGCTGGTTGGGGTAGCCCATGGGCCTACCCATTGGGCACGCCAATTTTACTTATTTTCACATATTTTTCTGGCCACGACAAAGCTCACCGGGACAATCATTGAAGTCGGGCCAACCCAAAATTTCATAGGGTCTATAGAACCTAATGCCCAGCCTATATTATATCAGGTGGGATGGGTTGGCCCATTGGACTGGGCTAAATTTGGACAGCTCTAGTCCTAACAATTGAGATTTTCAGTTTCATGGCCAACTAGGAATTTCCAGAATATTTTATAAAAGTTCTTTTTAGCGGTTAATTAATAAAAAAAGATGACATGAGAGCGGTTAAAAGTTTCACAATAAGTATCGGCCAACAATTTTTATAATTTTCAACTGTTATGCACTTTATTTATTTTTTCAAAACCGAAAAAAAACATGTCATGTATCGTGATGCACAAAATTATGCAATGCGGTGCACAAAATTATGCATCACGATGCATGCATGAAGTGACCTTTTTCAGTTTCGAAAAAATATGGATGTATAATTGGTTGAAAACTTTCTAGAGTGGACTGATCTGTAATTTTTTCCTAATAATATTTGCGGTCCATAACTAATTAGTTATAATAATTCTGATGAAATCAATTAAGAATGGTAGGATATGCAAAAATTAGCGTGCAATTTTGTCCCTATTTTTAAGTGTTTTTTTATAATGTAATTGAGCTGTCATATATAAATTATGTTATTTATGTCTTTTTTTTTGTGTTTTTATAATCAATAGTCATATGAAATATGAAATATATGTTACAAAAAATGTTGATTCACAATATTTAAGTCTTGGAGGTTTTGTTCAAAAAGTGTTATACTCGACTTTAATTCCATCCTTTATTGGATATAACAAACGGTATGGTATTCAACCATTTAATAAAATAAATTTATTTATTTATTTTTATGTGTATGTATTTTCAAAAATAATATTTTTTAAGATTAAACTATATTGAATATAACTAATCATATTACGGTGCATTACCAATTAGGATAAATTAATAATTCTAATGAAATCAAGTGAGAATTTTAGACTATGTAAAAATTAGAGTTATTAATTTTATATAACTAATTATATTTGTCACGCATTATTCAACTTTATTGACAAGTACAGTTGCGTTTGTTTGCATAGGTAAGTTACTAGTTAATTAAAACAACTCCGGTTTTCTTCTCATTCCGACACCTTTGACCGAAACCGATCCACAGCTTATCAACTGCATCAACGCTTTGGAAGCTTTCATCCTCCCGCCCGGATTTCGACCCTCCGCCGTTCGATCACGAATCTCCCCACACTGATCAACGTCTACCAACCCACTTATACTATACGAGCCATCTTCGCTGGAATTCAATTGCGGTGGAGATACCATCTCCTCTCTACTCAGCTCCACGCTCTGGCCCACGCTTTCCTTCTTTCTCTCAACTCTCACACTCCTCCGTTTCTCCTCCGTCGTCTGCGTCGCCGCGTCGGCGGCGAATTTCGCGGAGAGATTTCTGCTCGATTCGCACTTGTAGACCACGTACTCTTGTGGATTATCGAATGAGCTCCACGACTGATTTTTTCTCGGCCGGATTGCCGTCGAAGAATTATTACTGTCGTCAGCGGAGAATGTATTTGTCTCCGGCGGAGTTTGCGTTGAATTTGATTTGTACTCTGGTGAGGTTTGAAGAAGTTCTGTACCTTTGAGAATGTAATCATGGCTGTTCGTTGGATGAATCAAGTCGTTTTCCGATACGTCTTGCCAAACGTATCCGTTTTTGTAGCTCCTGAAATTGACATGATTCGGTGAGTATAGAACCCTAATTAATTTGGTACTAGTTCATTTTCTTGAAATTTTAAAACAATATGGATTGAAACTCAATGAAAAATAGGTCAAATTTGCACCAACTGACCTCTCAATTCCGATAGTAAAACTCGAATTCATGCTCTAAAATGCACCATAGGGTCTATTAAATGTCAGAAATCTCATCCGAGAAAAAAGTATCCGAACCCCAAAGTAACATTGAATGTCAAAAATCTGGCCCGGAAAAATAGTTCCGGAAAGAAACGTCGTATGGTAAGGCTAAAACATTTCGGCAAAAACTTAATTAGGTTGATTCGACTTGCCTAATTTCTAACTAGAATCAATATTTGTTTCAGTCTTTCCTCTTTCTTTGTTAATGCGGAGGCGAAAGCAGAAAAAATTATAAGTAGAATACCGTTTGGAAGACCACGAGTACATGTTGGCCATTCCTTTGCCACGATGAATGTTCAAGCCGTTCATCACATCTGTGAAATCAACATTCAACACAATGCATAATTGACTAGAATTAGAGGGTATTTGGGAGCATGAGTTCTGCATGTATGAGTCATAGTGAAAACTATATATATGAATTATGATTTCTCACCTCTCAGATAGAGACCTTGTGAAGAAGAAGGGAGAGGAACTTCAATGAGATGAGGATGCTCGAGGTGGCCGTTTCGAGACAGGTAATAAAGAACTGCAACTGTTTTCGGCATGGTCCTGGTCGGCGTCTTTGATTTGGGCTCGATCCAAAATCGAGTTCTGTCAGGACTAGTCGTGATCCGATCCCTCACATTGTTCCATTTCTTTGGGGTTAAAAGCTCTGTGCTCACTCTTGAATTTCCCGCCATGATCATAGAAGAATTCTTAAGCGAAGAAACTGGTGCTTCTATATATACACACACACACCTACGATATAGTGTGCACGTGTGTGAGGAGGGACAATGTAGTTGGGGAAAGAGGAGGGACGGTGGCGGGTAAATTTAGTTAGTTAATTGGGGAGAGGCAGGGGGTAAACATTCTTAGACAAGCTGCTAACCAACAAATCCTTTTGGTCTATTCTTCCCAAAATCCGGTATATTAGTTGACCTTTCATGTCTCGGAAACTAGACTAGTATCTAGCTAGTAAAAGAGTATTTATGGAAACTTATAAAGCAGATGACTACAAGTAATAAAGTCAAAAGATATTCCAACGAATAAGTCGTCAATCTATTACTTTTGAAATGAGACTATTTAAGAAATGAAGGGTATATATCGAAACTTCAAAAGCACTCCAAGATGATTAAATTTTTTCGCAATACCGTCTTATAAATCTTAATTAGTAAGATAATGTTTTGTTCCATTATAACTTAACCCACTGATTAGGGTCGGTCCAACCGTTATGGAGGTTTAAAACGAACTATAGAATAAAGTCTTTTTGAAGTAAATAATAACTTATTATTAAAATTATTATATTCAACGAGCTACTTTCAAATTTCTTATTTGTATTGAAAAATTTCTCGATGACCTCTTTTTATGATTCAATTAAAGCTTCTATTTTTTTCCTTTTTCTTTAGTTTTGAATAATCAGATTCAAATTTGCTAGTTGACATTTCTATAACTTATAAGTTAAAATAAAAAAGCAATGTATTTTCACAAAATTAAATTACATGACTATAAATCAAATCAAGGCACAAGACTAAAGAAAAAAAAAGTTAGAACAAAGAAACCTGGTCGGGGATCGATTGCGGCCTCACAAGGCAAAACGCAATGGCTCAATTCATTTATTCGATGAGTCTCGATCCTCCTTTTTAGAAAGGGAAGAGCCGAAGAATGGAAGAAGACTGTATATGATTTATGAAGCTGGTGTGGTTGCCTTGGCGAACTAGAAACAGTGCCACAGTTGAAAGAGTTAAAGAGAGTAACTGAGTAAGAGATGGAGGAAGAGTAACTGAGTAAGAGATGGAAGACTGGAGGAGTCATGGACGAACAAGAAGAGTTGGAGACATGGAAGATAACTTGTAAAAGACTAATCAATCGGTAACTGGTAAGTCAATGACTCACTAAATCACTAATTAATAAATAGTAATCAGTTAATCACTAATTACTGCATTAAATAAAAAAATAACTGTTATGTAGTTTAGGAAATCTAGGAGTAACCTTGTACTAATAGTAAAAATTAAATTAAATTAAGGCCTCCTATTTACTAGGTTTAAAACACTAGTTTACCTAACTTCACCCTTGGGCTGGTCTTGCCACTGACACGTTGTAGGTTAAATCAATAGTATTCATCTTACATTAAATACATGTAAGATCGTAATGAGTTCTGTAATATTTAAAAATTAGGAAACTATTTTATCAAAGATGTGCATGACCCACTCATAATACTTTGCAAAGTAAAACTTTATACCAAAAAAAAAAAAAAACCTTTTTAGAAAGTAACTCAAAAATACTGCCACCTCCATTTCTAAAAAAAAAAGTATCTTCGACACAAATTATATAAAATTAATTGACTGTATTATAAATATTGTTATTTTATATTTCAAAGCTCATGTGCAAGCATGACCCACCATTAAACTAGTAAGGAAATGATGGGTTAAATGATAAAAATAATTTCCCCAAAATGAAAGATTAGAAGGTGAACACTTCTTTTTAAAACCAATGAAGAAGAAAAGATAACTTAAAAAAACAGAGGAAGTGTGATACTTGTACTTTTTCTTGTTTGAATTTATAAGATGCTCTCGGCGTTCTATAGAAAGAGTCTATCATATTATTTTTAAATGTTTTATTTTAAAAATCTAATTTAAAAAATTATTCTTATAATTTTTATAAAATTTCATCTTTATTATTCACTTGTGTTATAAACAAATTACTTGTGCTTAAATACTTTTGTAATCATAACCAACTTCAATAACATTAATATATCTCCTTAATAATCAGGACCGGTCGGCCCTTAGGGTAGTCCTGAAGGGCGATCGCCCTATGCCTCTAATTTTGAGGGGCCCAAACTTAATACAACCATATATACATATACATATTATACTGTTACTTAATTTTCATATGTGATTTAGTGGCCCATTGGATAAAGTGTTTTGATTTGATTGAGAGGTTATAGATTCAACTCTTTGAAAGTCATGTTAATTTTATTTACTTTTGAACTCTTTCAAAGTTATGTAAAATTTATTTTATTTTTGAGTTTTGAATTATCAAGTATTATATACTCCCTCTATTCTGAGTAAAGAGTCCCTACTTGAAAGTCAAACTTTTTAAGAAAATGACACTTTTAATATCTCATTAATAATAAAATGACATGTTTATACTTTAATGTTTGAAAGTAAACTCTTTAAATGAAACATCTCAAAATAAAATAAGGGACTTTTTGGCCGGAACGGAGGGAATATATAATATGTAATGTGTCCAATTAAGTTATGTAAATTTATTTTATTTTTAAGTTGTGAATTATCAAGTGTTATATATATATAATATGTAATGAGTCCAATTTGGTAATTACTTTTGTGATTTAATGATAAACTACTTATGTATCTACTTAGAGATTTTGGATTCAATCCAAAGCATAGCCGTCCAACTTTTTTTTTAAGGCTATCAATATTTCAAGCAAAAACTTGATTTTATATCACTTTGACTATAATTTTCGTTGCTTATATTTGTATGATTTTCAGCTTCATTAGTTGATTATGAGTTTTTATTTTAAAATTTGAATTTGTAGGGAAAACATATTCTTAAGAAAATATCTACCTAGAATAAAAGAATAAGAATTGATGAGATGATTAAAATTCAGAGAGTAGCTCTTAATTGATAAGTTTTTTAAAAAAATTAAATTTTTTTGTCAAAAATCTAATTGATGGATTACAATAATCGAATAATCAACAAAAAAACCAAATGAACATGTAACGAATGAGTCAAAAAATGAGAGAAGGTGATATAATTTAATGATATAGTTGAGAAAGATCTTAGAAGAGTGAAGAAATTATTTTGAAATATCTTATATATATGCTTAATAGACATTTTGTATATTTTAATGTATAAGAAAATTACAAAATCAAGATATAAAATAACTAGTGTACCGAAATATGTAAACGAAGTAATTTTAAATAATTATTTCCTATACTTATATATTAGTATGCTCGTAGATGTTATACCAATTGAATATTTTGAACGATGAAAAATTGAAAAAATGTTTATTTCAAAATTTTATTTTATATATCTATAGGGGCCTATTTTATCATTTTTGCCTTTGACCCCCAAAAATTCAGAAACAACCCTAATTATTAATAATTAAATATTTCAAACAAAGACTCTTTATCCAAAACAGAGGGAGTAATTATTTACCGGCCAGACCTACTAGATAAAGGGCTAGCAATTAGTGAAACTAACAATCAAATTGCTCCAATGTTGACTAGCACAGTTTTTTTCTTTCTTTATTGTGTGACATTTACCTCATTTCCAATCTGGGTCTTAAAGGTTGTTCTATGGGACAATCATGTACTCCAAAGCCGAAGGCCAGTCCTGCCCCGGCCGGTTGGTTCGAGCCTTATATGATAAAGTTATCTGTGTCGATCAACAAAAAGAGCCAATCCTCCAATAGGAAAGGGAAGATGAAGAGCAACAAGCAAGAATAAAGTGGATCGTCCCGAGTGGATTATGTTGTGGTACACGCAAGTGGTCGAACAAATTATTTCACAAACTAAATATAAACTTAACTCTAACATAACTTTTTTCTCAATCACTTGTGATCGGTTACATGAATTCGTTTATGTCATTTGGTTAGTCTAATCACACACTACACTCATTCATACGTTCTTACTTCTTTATTGTGAATGTTCATTTTACGTCCTGTTTTCCTTTTTTTTCGGTTCTTAAAAAATAGTTATGTTTCTAAACTTTCTTTTTTAAAGAAATACTTTTTTTTTTCCCACTTTAATTATATCCGCATGTATAGGATTTTAACGAAAGCTTTATAATATTTAGGGTAAATCTCAGTATTGGTCCCTCGATTATAGGTCAAGTCACAGTAATAGTCTCTTATTTTTTTTTTGTTAAATTTGGGTCCTGCAAGTATTAAATTTTTACAGCGGCAGTCCTTTTGATGGATGTCGTTAGTGAAATACCGTTAAGTTGCCCATGAACATTTTGTAAGGACTAAAATGAAATTTTTTCAAACCTAACTTATATCAAAATTTACAATTAAATCTCTAAAATTCAAAAAATGACCTTAAGGCCTTCTTCCCCATTACTTAAATCCCTAAAGTTTAAAATGAAAAAAAGTCATTTTAATCCTTACAAAATGCACATGAAAAATTTAACGGTATTTCGCTAACGACATCCATCAAAAGGACTGCAGCTGTAAAAAATTAATATTTGTAAGACCCAAATTTGACAAAAAAAATTGTTAAGGGACTATTACTGTGACCGGTCCATAGTCAAGGGACCAATGCTGCGATTTACCCTAATATTTATATAAAAGTCAATTACTCCTTCCGTTTTCAAATTATCGTCCCCCTTTCTTTTTTTATCGGTTCTATACTAATAATTACCTTTATTTTTTCTACATATTTTAATTATAGTCACATTCTCAAAAGCATTAAAAAAACCACACATTTTCACTAATATTTAAATACAATCAGTTATTTTTTCTTAAATAATGCATCGGGTTAAAGATGACGATAATTTTAAAACGAAGGAAGTAGTTTTTGTTTTTAATTTTGATGTCGAGTCAAACAAGACAATTATTTAAGACCGGATATAACCAAGAGAGATGGCTTTACTAATGTAGGGTTGATGCGAAAGGAGGCCCCTTGCCAACTTGATAACTAAGGTCATCATGTCCATTCTGTAGGGAAGAAGACCAACATTTTCCTCATAAACCTCTACTATGACCATAATTAAATTCATTGCTAAGATCAGCTCACGGACCAAAGTGGACATAGACATTGTTTCCAATCTTCTCATTTTCAAAGTTTAAAAAAAAAAAACAGAGTCCCGTGACCGCGACACCATCACCAATCCCCCATAACAGGGGTTATAATTGTCAATAATATTTGGAAAACCCTTCTATTCTGATATTCTCTACCTACCTCGACAAAATATTCCCTTTTTTACTCCCAAGTCTCAACCTTTCTAATTATAAACACACTCTCTCTCTCTCTCTCTCTCTCTCTCTCTCTCTCTCTCTCTCTCTCTTAGTGTCAATACTAAGGGCATTCATGTAAATATGCTATCCCGTCCTCCCCAAATGAGTGTCCATAATTTAATTTTTTTCTTCACAAAATGAATGATCATTTTTTATGAATTTAATAATTTCACCTTTTAACACCTATCATCTGATAGTGTAAAGTTGCTAGGTTATATGTCAACACTAAGAAACGTTAACTTATACATATATATACCCTCCATACCAAAATTATTATCTTTTTTTTTTTTTCTTTTCCGTTTGTTCTAAAAAATAGTCTTGTTTGAAAATTTCTTTTTTTAGAACAATATTTTACCATTTTACACTTACGTTTTCTTCCAACTTTAATTATCAGCTACATGCACTACACATTATACAAACATTAATAATCAAGTAATACAAGTTAAACAAGACAATAATTTTGGAAAGGAGAGAGTATGTTTTATTAAAATGACCAAAGGACAACTTCCTCAATTTTAGCAAAAAAAAAAATACACTTATTTCAGAACTAAAAGAGTACTAAACCCAACTTAAGAGTTAACTTCCTTTATTCTTGCAAAAAAGAAAAAAAAAAAAAAACCCCTAAAAAATGACACCCTATTCACAGGCAGTACGGTAAAAGTAGACCACATCTGGATTCATTTGGTTGGTACATTCTTTGGGTATCCTGCAATGAGCCAAACATAACACTGTTTATGCTGGAGGCCATTCCAAGTTTCATCTTGTTGCTTGAGGGCACTTTAAGTTGCATGATCACATGATAAGTTAACAAAACAGATTAATAAACGAATTATCATGTTAGGTAACTGTACAATCATGGAGTTCTTTGACCCCTTATGAAGGCAGATAATGAGATAATGCAAAATAAGCAACTTGACGTTCGTCCACTTTTTGATATAATATCAGACACCTGTTTTATGTTCAGTAAGGACCAAATGATCTTCTGTTTCACTGATCTAATCAACAGGATGATCATTACCAGACAACGAAACAGTGAAATAAGCCCAGATCAAACGAGCTCCTTCACTAGTTGGTAAAAGGGAACACAGTTTTGACTTCTAAAGGAAACCACAAGACTGACCAGATTTGGGCAGTTGAAGATCAGTTTTCCCTCGTCAGAGAATTTGATAAGAAAACACGGTGACATAAATAGTCGCTCTCAAGAATAGACTGATAAATCTTATTCGATTGAACAACAAAGGAACCATCAATGATAAGTTATTTAACCTTAAATAGTTAACCTTACTATATTTAGAAAATAAAGAAACAAAAATTCTTAGATGGCGTACATGATTAAGTTGCACCGGATTTGATTTGATCGGAAGCCAATTTCATCGGACAGGCAGACGAAAGATGGCCCTTTTCACCACACTCATAGCAAGTCCTCCTCCTTATCTTCCCACTAACAGCAGTTACCACATTGTCCTCGGTATACACTTTGGCTGGGGACCCAGATTTTGTATCATCGGTGTCCTTACTGCTAGCCACAGGCATCGAGTCACTCGTTTTGGTTGGATCAGAAGCTAGTTTATTTGGGAAAGCCAACGAAAGATTGCCGTGAGATTTTGTATCATCGACGTTCTTAGTGCTAGCCACAGGTATCATATCACTCGCGTTGGTTGGATCAGAGGCCAGTGTCTTTGGGCAGGCTGACGAAAGATGGCCTTTTTCACCACACTCATAGCACGTCCTCCTCCTTATCTTGCCACTAAGGGTACTATTCACCAAATTGTTCTCAGTATCCTTGTTGGTTGCAGGCTCAGATTTTATATCATCAGCTTTTATAAATGCAGGCACAGGCATCATGTCTTCGGCTTTATTACTGCTAGACATGGGTTTTAACTCCTCAGCTTTCTTACTAGTTGGACAGGCCGACGAAAGGTGGCCCTTTTTGCCACACTCATAACACGTCCTCCTCTTTATCTTCCCACTAACGTCACTCACCACATTTTCTTCAGCATCCACCTTGGCCGAGGGCACAGATTTTGCATCCTCAGCTTTCTTACTGGTAAGTACAGGTGCCACATCTTCAGCTTTCTTACTACTAGAAACAAGTTTTGAGTCCTCAGCTTTCCTATTAGTCAACATAGGTGTTGAATTGGTTTTAACTACTTTCGGTGGAACTGCACATCGTATTTTGACGGGTCTGCCACTGACCATTTGTTGATCCAATTTTAAGGCAATGTTTAAGGAAAGACTATCCGCAAAATCTACATGGGCATAACCACGGAAGTCCCCAGTTTCCTTGTCTTTACCCAACCGAATAGAAGATATATTGCAATCTGAGAAAAGTTTCTTTAATTCATCTTCAGTAATATCCCATGATAAATTCCCAATGTAGATTCGATTGTAACCCTCCAGAATTGCTGGGGCAAAGTCGGAAACTTTGGTAACTTTGGATGCCTTGTAGGGTTGGATTTTCAGAAACAGTCCACCCCTGCAACAGAGTATAGTTCTTTGAGGATAAATAGTGTACAACAATATTGAGAAATGAAGGAAATTATTTACTCCCTCCGTCCCAAAATAATTGTCATGTTTAACCCAACACAGATTAAGGAAAAACAATTGACTTGATTATTAATATTAGTTTGATGTGTAGTTTCCTTTAAAGCCCATGTGTATGTGGCCTATAATTAAAGTAGGATGAAATTGTAAAGGTAAAGTGGTAAAAGTGTTGTTCTAAAAAGAAAAGTTTCAAACAAGACAATTATTTTGGGATGGACGAAAAGGGAAAGCATGACAATAATTTTGGGACGGAGGGAGTATTACTTACATGTCGGACCCATCAAGTGCCAAAGCTCTCTTGGCAGCCGCTTCAGTCTGCAAAATAAATGCTGAATTCAAATTGATAATAACAGACCATGTCCTTTTTTAAAAGGTTAATCGCTTGAGCAATCTTCTTATTGGTAAATGTTATTATGTTAATACAATTTCATAAATTAAGATTTAAAGCAGAAATTCAGATAATCACAGAATAATTCTCCTCCGTTCCCCCAATTAACACGAAGAACTAAAGGAAGTTCATTATAGTATGTGGACATGAAATTCATTTAAACAGTGTGTTAGGCCACCTTGTTATTCCGACAAGAAGAAACTAAATGAAGAACCTTATTATATATGCACATGTCCACCATTTATACAGTCAAAACACACTAGGCCACCTTTTTAATCTGACAAGAAGATGAAGAAACAACTTGTAATCAACTTTTAAGAAAATTTATGTAATGCCTAATGCCATTTTGCTATGTTTTTTGTCCTTAAGAGAAAAGCTAACTTGTAAAGAAATTCTACACAATGCTATCCACAACTGCTTAATTGATATGCCAAGATCTTAGCTCAGGATTTATGCATGCTACTTTCTCCATCCCAAAAGAAGAGGGATGCTTTGACTTATTGCATAAAGTTAGATAATGGTTGAAACTCATTGTCTTCCTAGAAATACCCAGAGATCGTGTGGCACTGTGGCTACAACATGAACTTGTTCTAGTTGATTTGACTTGATAAATATCATCCACAAACTAATAGGGTCTTAAAGTCATTAAGCCAAAAAATACTTTCCTGAAAAGGAAAAATCCCTCTTCTTTTGGCACAGAGGGAGTACTTTTAGGGTACTGAATCTAAAACCCTTTGCTTTTTCAGCCCAACTTTTCAATGGGATAAGAGCTGTAGAGGATGCATGCCGAGTCCAGAAATTGAATAATAAGTTGCCATACCATACGCCTTGGTGCGACTCCAGTTGTTGGAAAAATGACATTCAAAGTTTCCATATCATGCCCTCTGCTGAAAGTAATAGCCTCCAACACCACCTGTGGCCATATATGTATATCCAAAATGCATGCATCCATTCACAAACCAACCTTTTCTCTAATGGATGGTTCTTTCATGAGAGAGAGCCATCTTACTAGATAACATCTTATTTCCAAGCCTTTCCATCAACCATAAGCAATGAACCAAGTTTCTCATGCCTGCATTAACCACCTGATTTCAGTAATGATTCCTTGCCTAACTGGACGATACTCCTCAAAGATTCAACTTCTTACATTTTCCACATCATGCCTTTTAAACCTGAAGATTACCAAAACTTCTTTATTCAACATTTAGATCTTCTTTGACTGACATTAACTTTGATGCAAAAATAGTGTCATGATTCTAGGAAAACTATAGCTCTGACACCACCTTTCATCAAGACGTAAATCATATTCACCCACACTTTTACCTTGAAAAATGGCAACTACCATATATGACGACAATACTATCAGAAAGATAGTGGGGTGATCAAACACAGTGCTTGAACGGCCCAATTGAGACATTGAAGTGCTGGAAAATACGTTTCCCCTTCAGAGGGATAAGGATCTATCAACACAAGACATTGAAGAAGACTACCCTTTCTTCAACCAAGTAAATAGACTGTCTTCCCGAGGAAAAGGAAGATCGACTAGATTCATATACATAGTACTACACACTATGTCATAGCTCCACTAACTATTATGCTTTCCCTCCTTTCATGAGTGAGCCAAATGAACTTACAGTCGCCAAAGTGGGTCAAGGCACATCAAACACCCACTTCATCGTTAGTAGCTCTTCTGAAAGGTCATAACCAATGTTACCCTCATTATGATGGACACTCCCAAAACACTGAAGCCCAGACAGAGACGAGAAAATAAATCTTCTATCTGAAAAGAGGTAAGGAGAGCCTCTAGTTCTGGAAGATCCGAGCATTCTTCTCATTCTAAATACACCACAGAGTACGAAAACATGTGCACTACCATAGAGTCCTCGTGTCTTTTCCCGAACCCCCAATACTTTGCCATAAACATGGCCTCGAATGATCCAGGACAAACCCACTCATCTCCCATGAAATTCAAATAAAGAGCTCTAAAGCTGCCAGGCAACACAACAATGAATTAAAAAATGATCACGAGACTCTTCATATTTCGTGCACATGACACAAATGTCAAAAGAAATGCCTATGCCTTGGACGCCAATCATTAGTATTTGACCTGTTGAGCACAAGAGACCAAGCAAACACCTAGAACTCATTGGGAACCTTGGACTTCCAAATAGAAGTGGCTGTGGGAAAAGAAGGCAGGTATTATGAACGAGTTAAAAAATTTGAAAAACAATTTGACCGAGATGAGGCCACAAGGATCCGAAATCCAAGTCTTTCTATGGACGGCCAGAAGGGTAGAAATGTCGAAGTTGTCCAAGAAGAATTGACATCCCCAATGTCTATCATTGAGATCTCCAAAAAAGTAAAAAACCCAAAAGAAAGTACCCTCTTCCCAAACAACAAAATGAAGATAGGGGTATCATGAATGGAAGAGAGCCTAAAAAAGCCAAGGAAATGATATGCACAAAGGAGCTTTCCCAACCAAATTATCTTACCAAAACCGGACCCTATTCCCATTTCCGACCATCTAGTGATAGTGATGCCGTAAAAGATGAAAAACATTGTTGTACGAATTTCCACAGCTTCGCATGAGTAAGAGAAGGACCAAGATATATACCACCCATTGCTCTGAACACCAAAGCCATGTACCAAACCTAATTCCCAATCCCTAAACCCCTTCCTCCTTAGATCTACACATTGTGTCCCACTCTACCAGCTGATCCTTATGCTCCTTCCTAGTCCCACTCCAACAAAATGACACTTAATCCCCTCCAACTTCTTCACAACACTTGTGGGGATTCTCAAGGGAAACAGGTAATAAGTTGGAATACTAGGAAGATAGGATTCAACTAGTTTGAGCCTCCCCCTAGGAAAAGAGGTGCATTTCCACTGTCTAGCCTTCTAGACACTTTCTCCACCACTACTTCACAATACAAGCAACAAGCAATGCGTACTCACTCAAAACATGACCCTCCACACTTTACCTGCCAACCCACACTTAGAAAAAATTAACCTTAAGATCTGAATGGACTCATAAAATTGTAACATAATGATGACATTCTTCAATCCTCAAGCTCACTCAGATAGGAACAGAATAGTATTGTCGGCGTACTGAAGATGAGACACCTAACATCATCCCTGTCTATCGAACAGCCCTCCATACGACCACATCCACAACCACTCTGAGGAGAAAAGGGGACAACTGCTCCACTTTTTGAACACCCCTAGAAGCCCAAAACCACTTTTTGGGCTCCACATTCATAAATCGAAAAATAATAATGAAGGAAAGACAACTGGACACCCACTTTCACCACTACATGTGCAATTTTACCATTTTCAAAGGTATCTAATCATGCCATTGCAGATCCTTCTGTCTTTTATTATAATGGATTTATCCTGCAGTGTGATCTAAATGATTGACTTCTTCAGAGGTGCCATATTGATTAAAGTTAATACATTTGGTGGTGTAACACCCCGCTCCTTCGTTAGCTCGGTTTGCGTGCCATACTCGCAATTCTTCTTTTGTGGGGTGTATGATTGATTAATGAGATTGTCTGGATGTGTATGAGAGACCACATTAAGACCAAAACGCTATTAAGAAATGCCATATAGTTGTTGACTTGCTAAAGTCACAAGTCGTGACTCGACGATAGTCGGAATGCGACGCGATTGAGAGTTTGCTTGCATTTTTGCGTTCGTGACCTCGGTTTGGTCCTAGCCTTTATATGATGGTTTATTAACACGTTTAGATGTATTAGACTTCAAGTTGGAGGTGTTCCTTAAGTCTATCGATGATTTGGAAGCTTTGGAGATAGTGTTCGTCTCTATCGCGTAGTTCGGGGATTGGGTCGCGTAATCGTCTCTCCTTTGGAATTCTTATTTCTCTAGTTGTTATTCAACTTTCTAGAAGTATTCAAGCTTCTTTATTAGCCCTTAGACTTGCCTTAAAGTCTCCCTTCATTGCTCGTTCAATTGCGAGTCCATTCGTCCTTTCGGTTGCACGTTGTTGCACCTCTTCCCGGTTTCACTCCGAGTTGTTTCGGGGGTTGTTTGTGAGTGTTCTATGGGAGTTATAGACTTTCTTTGGATGAGGTTTGAACCTTGTTAGGTTTGGTTATGTGTTTGAGGTCGTTCGGGGTTGAATTCTAAGCCCTTTTTGGTCTGGGAGGCTTGCGGTCGAAGGGGGGAGGACCTTGCCCCCGCAAGGTCATCAGAATTTGTCCATGGAGAGTGCTGGAGAGCTTGCGGTCGCAAGCTATAGGGGACTTGCTTGGCCATGAGGTGCCCCACTCTGCTTTGCCTGTTTCGATTTTTGACGAGAAATACCTATCCTACCCTCATCAAACCCCCTCTAAACCCTTCCTAACCTCCCATACTTAGCCCTAAACATGTCCTAACATTAGTTGGAGGTTAATTAAGGTTAGATTAGTGAGTGATTAATCCTAATCTCTACTAATTGTACTTGGGAAATGACTATTGTGCCCTCTTGGATTGTGGAGGTATATAAGCCTAAACCCTTGGCAATTTTCAGCATTTCCTCCTTCATTTCCTCCACACAAACCGTGAGTTAGAGAGAGAGAGAGTCCATGGGAGATTTCAAGCCCTAGCCTTCTTCTCTCTTCGATCCATGACGATCCAAGACGATCCAACCGTCGGATTGCCTTCAAACTTCAGATTCGTGAAGCCCTCGACGAGTAGAACAAGGTCACCGATCGGATTTGCGTTCTTTGGAGTTTTCATCCGAGCTAGGTAAGTTGCCTCCTTTTTATTTTGGTTCATTGGCCCTAAGGAAAACAACCTATGTGCTATTTGTGGGCAATGAACACTTGATATGCTATGTATGCCCATTTTGGGGATTTTTGGAAGTATGAACTTGTTAAGAGCATTTGTAGAATTGCTTCTATGATTGTTGAAGTATATGATTACTCTTCATCTTGTGTTTCTAGGCTTATGAGCATGCTAGAAATCATGTCCATATGTTATTTGGGTTTATTGTGGAAATATGCCTATGTTTGGGGTTTTGAATGTGTGAACTCACTAGATATCATGAGTAGGATCATTTAATTGAAATTATGTGATTTATGATATGGGTTATGATTTATGTTGGGTTTTGTTATGAATTTTAGGGCTTGAGAATCAATCCCGAATTATTGGAGAAATTGTTGTTAATTAAAGTGGGTATTAATGTTGAGGTTAATGAAATGTGCCATGAATGAAACTTAGTATTTAGACTCAACGGAGTCAAATAAGTTCAATAATGTGTTAATGAACTCGGGTTGAAATCCTACGACATTTGGGTTTCGTTTGACTATGATTATGATGAGTTCTTGGATTTTTAGGCTTGGGAATCAAGCCCGGATTATTTTTGGGAAATTTGTTATAATTTAAATGATGTGTTAATTTGGGGATGTATGGAATATGTATTTAATGATATGTGATATTAAGACTCAATGGAGTCATTTTAGGTTCAATAAGATGTTAGTGAGCCTTAGGTTGAAATCCTACGATGTTCGGGTTGGGTTGGTTTTGATTGTGAGTACCCGAGCATCTCGAATTGTGTCTCGTTTGTGACACCCCCGATATAGAGGCTTATTGGGGATTTATTTAGAGCGTGCTCGTTAGAGCACGGGGCATTAGAGACCAACCTATGATCTCGTATATCTTTAAGAAATGATTATTTGAATGAGTTCTCTCTTAGGGAATTTGGTCGCATGCACATCAAAGCACTTGCGAGGATATGACTACGGAATAGTTTTGGTACCCTTGAGATTGGTTTGAGAATGACGAGTATATATGACGATTGGGACTATGGTTGAGTCCGGTGTACCTTTAAGTGAAGCTAAAATGCTAAGTCTTGAATTATGGTTGTTCTTAGACTAAATAATAGTCTTTGGTTTAATCTCGAGTAGAGGACTATGGTAGACCTCATATTGTGATTTCTTGAGCTTATATGCTACTTTCAACAGGGTGATAGCTTGATGATTATGAGCACCTCATTATGTGGCTCTTTGACTAAACTTATAAGTTAGTTGAATTTGTTAAGTATGTGCAAATATGTGCATTGTTAAATTGGTGTGTAGAGCTTTATGTCCTACTTGGTTTGATAAGTCCGCTATGGTCGGTCTTGATCCTTGTTTGAGCATGCGAGTAAATATCTACTTGTGCATTGCATAAAAGTCCAGCTGGCATTATTTGGATTGGTTTTATAAGTCAGGGTAGGACGATATATCGCCTATACGAATCGTAAGATTCGTATTCGCTATGGATCGCCGTACCTGGGACCTCACACACCCTCCATTGTTGGCCGATGGGAAGTAGCCCCAGTAACAATACGTGCGCCATTGGCTGCTATCTAAATCGAGTAGGTTCTCGATAAAAGTCGATGTGATCACAGAGCATCGATGTGGCACGATCCAGTATAACATTGTGTATTGCAGGAGCAACACGACGGCACTATTTGGGTATCTTCTCTATCCCTTATGTGGCTTACTATAAGCACTTATATGAAGGATAACGTGCTATGTGGTTTATGAAGTTTATGTTACTTGATGACTTAATACAAGTTTATTGTTGGTATACGATTAAGATGCCATGATTTTGTACATGCTTGTGCATTATGCCATGCCACGTCATGCTATGCCATACAATTGCATTTAGTAACTTACTGGGTCATTATGACTCATTTCGTGTGTTTGTTTTCCTTAGTTTGTGCAGTGAGCTCGTTAGTGCGCGTTGCAGCTTCGAGTGCATGTTTGTTAACAGGTGGTCTTCCGGGCAATAGCTTAGAGTTATTACTATTATTGTATTTATTATCTTGTGAGAAACAGATGTAAAGTTATATAAACTTTACTTGGGTAGTTATGTTAGTATTTTATTTCGTATTATTTTGAGAGCCGACTTGTTTGGTCGAGCTGTTGTATTTATTTAGAAGTTTATTCAGTTGTCTTTCCGAGCAAGGTTTTAGCTCGCATGTTCTAGTGTTGTGTTATTGTTATTTCTATCTCCAACAACTTTAGTCGTGAGACATTAGTTTAGTTGTTAGTGTTTAATCTCTTATTCTTTTAGTTGATTTGTCCCTCCGGCATGTTATAGCCGTTGAATGGTTGTTTATCAGGTTGGGTTCTTGTTGCTTTGCCGGCCTTTGGTTGCCGATGGTTTGTTGCCCGTACGCAATGTTGTGTCACGCGCGTCGTAGATTTGTCAAGAGATAGTTGTCTCTCAGCCTCATATTCTTTGGTTTAGGATTTAAAGGCTTGGGTTCCACCTATGATTTGCTTCCGCAGGTTTTAGTTTTGTTATCCCGTTTTGCCGTTATGGCCTTATATTCCTGTTTGGAGCTTGTTGGCTCAACTCTTGACTCGCACCATTATGCTTAGCATGTGCTTGTCCGTCTTTTAGCTTGTCTTGACGGCACGACCTTGGGATTTCGCATTGGAGTCCGGGTCGGGCTGTTACAGGTGGTATTGATCCACATTGACTACTTCAGTCCAATTACTAATACTCTTATAACATGAGTGCCTTAAACAGGGATAAAATGTAGGGACCAAGGCGGGCTAGATAAGACGAGCTCAAAAGAATAATTGGATATATAATAAGCATAACTGCAAGTCTAGGATGGTGAATAATGTTCAAAACTCCAACATAAGTTACTTCTAATTTTCATGCTCGTCAGGTTTTTTTTTTTTTTGATAGATAGGTATGGCCCCTTGATATAAGGAAAGGAACCAAAGACCACAAGGTCTTTGCCTTAATTTCCCTCGCCTTGAGTGCCCTTGGACCTCGTCCGGTTGTTATAGTTGTACTTCTGATTTTACGCCGTATAGCCCGGAGCTCTCCTTGAAAGCAGTCACTGTACTATATTAAATTCTGTTGAATTATCAACCTAGAAGTCACATTTAAACTTCTTAAATAATAAGCAGAAACATAAGCAAATAATGTAATGCTCAGAAGGTGCCATTGACCACACAGCCTTATAGGTATTGCTGCTGTCACTCTCACTCACCCTCTTCAATATCCCAATATTATCAAAATACTATATAGGTTTAACCATTCAAACTCTTCTTACGCACAAATAAACCTTTAGAAACTCTATCTCCTCCTAAATTTTATACCACGTCTTAACTTCATCAATCATAACACTCTTGCACAGCCACAAACACGTAACACAATAAAAACCCAATTTTTAAAGTTCGAAAGCGTGGATAGTATACATTCTCCACAGACTTCATTCTTTGGCTTATAGAGCACTCAATCCCCAATTAATAGTGCTAAGTTGTGTGCAACTTGAACTGAGACAAATCATAAAATAAAAAAGGAGAAAAACTAGATTAACAATGATAAGTAATTTATACCTACCTGGAAACTGATCATGGCAATCCCCTTAAACTTCCCAGTCTCTGGAAAGTACAGACAATCAATTTCAGTAATGGTACCACAACCTTCAAAGTAACTCCAAATATCATCCTCAGTTGAGTAGTATGGAATGCCTCCAACATACACTTTTGTGGAAATATCCTCTTTTTCTTTACTGCAATAACAGGGAGTAACACATGAGACCGAATAATACAACTTAAACTCTCAACATTACTTCGTTTGGCAAGGTCCAAAGGCTCCTTTTACACGAAAATCATGTGTGTATCGCAATCAGCTGGCCGAGAAAATTGAGATAATCCGAATAGCTCAAGTTCACGTCTATATTTCTCAGTTGTTTGGGATCTTACATGAGCATCCTATTTCCTATCAGAATTACACCAATTAGCTATATTCTGCTCAGTTTTTAGAATCCTTTCCCCAGCCGCTTGTGATTATTGAAAAATCAACACTTTTTAATTCTTTTGCAGACCCCGTAAAACATAGACATTTAATTCACCCAAAGAAAAGCCTCAACATCCTAATACAAGACAAAACACCTTAAATTACTTGTACGCACCCAAAATCACTCAGCAGATAGATTCAAACTCAACTAAATTAACACAAAACAACAGATATATAAAAGAAATAACCGAACTATACAAATAAAATCAGTAGTGGAGAAACGGGTAGTTACCTATCATTAGCCTCAATTGTCTCAGGTACACTTTGCTCTTCATTTGCACTTTGTACAATTCCCACGCCCTTCTTCTCCTCCTCCACATTGTCACCCTTTCCCCCCTTTTTATTCTTCTTCTTGTACTTCTTCTTGTTCTTCTTCTTTTTATTACTCTTCTTCTGCTCCAAAATTTCCCCCTCTGTTCCCTCTCCACCCTCATCCTTATTCTCTCTCTTCCTCTTTTTCTCTCTCTTTTGACCTTCATCAGCACCTTTTGACCCATCTTCTCTAACAAGGATTTTTACTTTCTTGCCCTCGTCTACACCATTTGAGCCACCTTCTCCAATGGCATCCTCTGTAGTTTCTTGTAAAGGGAAGGTCTTTAATCGTTTAATCTCTCGTTTGGATAATCTTGGTTTCTGGGCGGCTGAATCAAGGAGTGATTTGAGAGATTGGTGGTGGTGGGTTTGGGTGGTTGTTGTGGTTGCATCATTGGTGGCTTGTTGGTGGGTTTGGGCTTCAGATGCTACTAATGATTTTGCAAGCTCGGCTCTTATCTTCTGCTTTAGCTTCTTGTTCGATAGCACCATTCTTCAGTGCGTCTGTGTACGTCTGTGAGAGAGAGACAGAGAAAGAAGCGGCAACTGCAAGTCTGCAAACCAGGTACCGAAACTGCAAGAAGGCCCAAAACCCTTTCGTCCTGGGCACAACGACGCCGTCCTTTCACATAGAGAGCATGATGTATCAGAAATTGAGAATATCCGGAATACGACGGCGTTTAATTCTTTTTACATGAGCACAAGGTCAAACCGTCGAACGAAACCGAACTAGTCTGTTTGTTTCGGTTTGTATATTTTTGTGATTGAACCCAAGTAAACCGGCGTGTAATACATACACACACACACACACACACACACACACACACACACACATATATATATATATATATATATATATATATATATATATATATATATAATAAATTTTATTAATGTTATTTTTAATGTTTTGTTTATGCTATTTTGCTTTTAAAATTTTATTTTTTGATGTTTGATGTTAATTAGCAATTAGACATCTCATTTAATGTCATACTAGTCTTTGTGTCCGTGCCTATGGCACGGCTCAAGTAGGGGAGAATGTCAGCAGTGGAGAAAAAATTAAAACATTTATTTGTAATTTTATTTAAAAAAACAGACGCGGTACCTTGTTAAATTTTATTTATTTGTAATTTTTTTTAAGGAAACAGAGGCGATACCTTGTTAGATTTTGAGGATGACAACCAGCTTTGCCCTTATATAATTAATAATCTTTCGTTAAAATATAAATTTTTTTAACACGTACACCAAGGGTATTAATTTTTTTAACTTTTTTTAAACTGTTTTATTTAATGAAAAGTGTATTTTATATTTTATACATATTATTAAGAACGTAAAAAATCGGAAGAATTCCAAAGTAGTAATTATACATATTATTACTTATTCTTATTTATAAAAAATAAAATAAAAACAATTTCATATTATTAAGAACGTAAAAAATCGGAAGAATTCCAAATTAGTAATTATACATATTATTACTTATTCTTATTTTTAAAAAATAAAATAAAAACAATTTATCTTTTAGAGTGGTCTTAATGGTTATACATATTCTTAGTTAAACCAAAAAATTTCCAAAAAAGATAATACCCATTTTAAAACCCAAACCACCTAAAGAAAAACTCAATAAATTGTGTTTTAGACATTTTTAAAAAATGGTTAAACAAAAAAAGATGAATCCACCCTTCTTAACAACATTAAAAATCGGAAGAATGCTTTATTATTATCACTTCTATTGATTTAAATTGACTATTTTTCAATTTAAAATTTTAGTATTTTTCTTAACTTTGTAAATAATTATTTTTATTCTTAAATAATTATTCTTAAATAGGACAACAATACTAGTTGGAATTATACCGATTCAAAGAGAGGAGGTGGAGAGAACATGTGAGAAGGGGTGTGTAGGGGTTGCTCAACCGCCGTTCAACCGCCCTTCGCACATGTGAAATCTAGACGAAATTGGGACCGTAGGATCTCGGTAAATGAATTGATCTCGACCCCTTATTAGCAGTTATCAATTGCACATGTGCAATCAAAGTTGTATTGTAATATAGATTCATCAATATTATAAACATTTATTTAATACCATAACAATGAGTAATGTGAATATTAAAAAAATTATTTGATCCGCAAAAAGTTTAAAATGGAATTGAGCCGAGCTGAGCCGAACGGCCCGAACCAAACCTAACCGACTGGTTCTGTTCGGCCAAGCCTCATTCAGTTTGATGAAGAAAAAAATGAAATCAATGAGATGCAATCCGTTTTAGTTTAAACCAAACCATTTGCACTTCAATTTTTTTAGTTATGTGTCATGGTCTTCGAAACAAATTAGCAACTAATCATTAACATTGAACTTGGCATGAAGAAGGTTTTTGAATTATTTCAATACTAGCTAGGTCAAAATACTCGTGGGATGCACATAAAAAAAATTACAAAAGTTGATTATAATAGAATGTTAAAATATTTTTTAAACTCGTTAAAAGTAATTTAAAATATTTTAATTGGTTTACTTCGATCAAAATTAAAATTGACATAAGAGTACAAATTGAAATTACTTATACTATTTTTTAAAAAGTAAATAAATATATAACTCGCCATGTGGATAATGGGAGGGAAAATTTTGGATCAGTAGTTGTTGTTTTAGTAATAACTAGTTTTATACTCGTGCGTTAAACGCACGGACAAAAGTCTTTTTTAATTAAATAATATTCAAGCAAAACGAATAAATAAATATCATTATTGAAAGTTTAATATAACATTTTACGTTGATTTAAGTCAGTTTTTTATTATTATTCATCACTCTTACATTTACATCATAGAAAAATACACATCATACTTACATTAAAGGTCAAATTCATATATTCTCTTTTAACTTATTATATAAACAAAAATATTAATTAAGAAAGTCAATTACATTTTGTGTAGAGTACTAATCATAAGTTACAATGTATTAAATATAATTATTTTTTATGATATATTTATTATTATATTTTTAAGTTATGAAAAATCAAACGTTTGACCAAAATATGAGATATTATTTATTTAGTAAAATAATAATATCATAAATTAGAAAAAACGATAAAACATGAATAACTTAACAAACATGTATAACAAAAAAAATTACATTGAGTAAACGAGATAGATCTATTTAAATGTTTTTTCTTATTCGAAATGACGGTATGATTTGAACATTTTTCATGATGTGTTGAATCAACAATGACCGAAATACTTGAACTTATGAAAGGTGAATATGTATAGAAATTGTTCTTCTTTGTATCGTGTACTTGTGTAGTAGCTGGAAAAAAATATGTAATGTTTTAAAAAAATATAAAATAAAATCTTTTATAAAATGTACTTTAAAATAATATAATATATCGTCTCATTTGTGATATCCAACAAATGAAGAACTAAAGTAGGATGTGAAACATTTTGATTAAGACCTTCAATATTATATTGCTGGGAAGCAACATTTTCTGCAATACAATTTATATAAGATTATTAAATTAAAGAAATAAATACAAAAAAAATCATTGAAACATACTATTATTTTCAACCTACGGACTAAAGAATTCAAAAAACTTTAATACACCTTATTCAAAAGACTTCAACAAAATTATTGATGAAGAATATTATTTTCTTATGACCATTTCCAAAGTTTGAAATAAAAAAAAACCATTGAAAAACACTAAAATGCCTACTATTTATAAAGCTACAACAATAAAATCTCAACTCCACCCATCAGCCCCATGTCAAGTAAATTGTCCATTTTAACCTATTATATATAAGCAATACACTACCTCAAAACCCATTATACCCGTACGATGCGAGGTTCGAATAATATTTTTGTTCGTTAAAACTATTTATAATAAGATTATAAACTATTTTAGTACTCCAGCTGTTTTTGAATTATCGTTTTCTTTGACCCGGCACACCGTTTAAAAAAAAGTAATTGATTGTATTATAAATTTTTTTGTCCGTATTATTTCATTTAAGGCCCTTAAACATGTGTCTATAATTAAAATAAATAGAAAATGTAAGAGTAAAATGGTAAAAATGGGGTTTTAAAAGAGAAAGTTTTAAAAGAGGACAATAATTTTAGAACAGACGAAAAAAGAAAGGAAAACTTTAGTTTGAAAACGGAGGGGGTAATAGTTATAATTAAATTGAAAATATCCATATACAATAATATATGAAAAATACAAATTTCATACTTATTAAAGTGTCTCAACTTCCAATGTATAGCTGAAAAGTCACATTTGTGTTTCATTTATGGTAAATAATTTAGGGGGGAAAAATCACTATTGTCATTATATATATATAAAAGTAAGCATTGAAATTTGTTGTAAACGAGGGAACTTATGATTTTTTACTTTGAAATTTAATGTGGAAAAGAAAACTTAAAATTTGTGCATTGAGATTTGTTGTAGAAGGGGAAACTTAAAAGATGTACGTACTATAAGAGGATTACGTAAGGAAAAATTAACATAAAATTGTCTGTTGGAATATGTATTTTGATAAATACCTTATCACTTTCCATATTCTTAATATTTTGATTTGTTTGTTCTCATTACTGTGTGTCATAACAAGTGGTTAAGAGGGCTGCGTACCGATTAGCGTTGCAACTTGTTTGACAACACATAGGTCTTAGGTTGGGTCATCCTAATCTAGTCCTACATTCTTAATGATGATTGACAGACCAGCGCTTCATATGCCCTAGCACTAGCGGACTTGCTATGGTTTGAATGTTCATACCACAAGCAGATACCAGCAGTCCTCTCCTATGGAAGACTCACTTATCGGATTGAACATCTTATCAGCAGGCTTTGGCTCTGCACGTGCTACAAAGAGACAAGAATGTAGCAGATCAAGAAAAGACAAAATGATCAAGCTTCTAAAGTCATTCAAATCTTTATGAAGCCCGACAACCCTGATGCTACAAGATCTTCTTTCTCACTCAGGTGGTTTGGATAAGTAAAAAAGAATCCACTTTATTGGACAGACCACCTGACAGTGCATCATAAGTCAGACTCACTTTTCAGAGACTTATCAATACAGTATGACGGGCAACCAGTTTATGATCTACAAGACAAAGCTTTTATCCAATAGGCAAAGATCTATTGAACAACATCTTTATCTGACGGTCTTCAACAACGACATTATCTCTAACGGATAGAAAATTCATCTTCATCTCTCAACGATCAAATTGACCCCGGTCTATAAAAGAGATCTTCCTTCTTCTTCGAAAAAAAACAAGACAAGAAGGAATAAGACGCACATCGGATCAACAAATTGATTCGAAGGCACCTGCAACAAGAATGTCAAAGAACCTGTGAGATCTACAAGAGATCATTTTCACCAACGCATCTTAGATCTTCACATAAGGTTGCAGTGAGCTTACTCAGACCTAAGCAAAACACTCATCGTGGATTGCTAGGAAGAAAATTTTTGAAGAAGAAGAGAGAGATCAGAAACTTCAATAGACAAAAATCGGTGTCTTGGTTAAGAACCCATTTCTTGATTTGAGTTCTTCACCCTTCTTCGAAGAACTCAGCCTTTAGCTGAAGCTTCAAGACTTTACTCCTAAAGCTAAAGGTCAAGCTCTTTGATCGATTTAAAGATAGATTTCATATGGTGCGCAAGGAAGATGAAGAGCTGTCTGTAAATATTGCATTTATATCTTCAGATTTGTATTCGCATACAAATGCTGTTGATTGTGCAATAATCAATCATTATAGAAGGTCAAGTGCTATGCACTTAATCGTTCAGATAATTTTTAACTGAATGACCTTCAAAAGTGTTTTCTCATATCTGTTTCCCGTTCTCGTCTCTTATTGCCCTCTTTACTTAAGAATTTGTCTATGAATGATTAAGTAAAGATTAAAGGCTTGAAAGGACGAGGACATAAACTTTACATAGAAAATCTAGGTTGATGTAATCTGTAATTTATCTTTGAATAAATTTATATGTTCTTTCAAATGATTTATCTTTCAATCTTTATCTCTCTATAAGCTTTTATAAACTGATTTATTCTTTGAAAAACTGTTCTCTAATGATTTCCTAAATCTGCATTTGGAAGAAGGATTAAGTGTGCTATTGTTCTGATCATATAATCGTGTACAACCACTTAAGACTTCTCTAAATCAAAGCCTTACTATTTTCGCAGCTTAAATTATTTTAAACATGCTTTTGATTTACTGGCAGTTCACTAGCAAAGTTCATTACTCGGCTAAGAGCAAGTCTGCTGTTCGGTACCATCAGCAAACATGCTCAACGTGCTAACTGTCTATGCCATTAAAACCTATACTTTAAATGTAAAACAAGAAAAAGTTTTTAACTGGCATAATAGGCTATTCACCCTCCCTCTAGCCTATTTGAGCATCATTGTGGACCAACACTGTCGCATAGACAGTGGTGGATTTTATTTCGGTAATAGTTAATAGATTATTAGATTATGATACCACGTCAACATTATTATTGTTGTGCTTAATATTTACTTGAAAAATTGTAAGAAATGAGTTAATTTTTACTTTTTCTCAATGAGATGTCGGGTGCGTACTTATTTTAAACATTATATTGTGTATTTTGATTTTCGTTTCAATTAGGAAACAATTGGATGCAAATTTTCACTGTGTTTTAATGTCCAAAAAACTAAATATCCAAACAAACTCACACATAGTGACCATAAACACTGAATTCTAAATTTTTAATTCCAAACTTTAAAATTAGATTATGATTATTATATATTTTGGTTCCTGAACTTTACCTTTCTTCCTATAAAGATGATATATATTTTTTATTTCCTATATTGGTC
This sequence comes from Codonopsis lanceolata, assembly GCA_013146195.2. Taxonomy (NCBI): domain Eukaryota; kingdom Viridiplantae; phylum Streptophyta; class Magnoliopsida; order Asterales; family Campanulaceae; genus Codonopsis; species Codonopsis lanceolata. Next base: position 44,407,791 of record CM028383.1, on the reverse strand, counting down.
GGTAGACTTCACTTTAACTGGCATATTAGTCTCTCATACCGTTATCTTCAACAGAATCGTTAAATATTGGTGAAATTGACAAAAATGCCCTCATTAGAGGTTGAGTGGGATGTTCACGTGGCCAATAATTATGAGAGAGAGAATACTTTTAAATTTTAACTCTGTAATATTACTTTACTGCCCTTTAATATAATAAAGTGTTGCACCAAATTATTTTTCTTGTCTAACACCACCACCCATAAAAGAAAATTTACCCACCCTTATCTCCTTTGTCGTTGTCTGCACCATATGATGTGGTGGCTGCCATTTTATATGAGTATTATTTTATAAATCTCACGGTCTTCCCCACTCCCACTTTATTTCCTTAAAAAAAAAACACTATTGAGACATTGAATCCTTAAATCAAGATGAGATTAGACTCATGGGTTCATACCATTTCATTGCTCAACCAATCAACCAAACAATACAAATCATCTCTCTTTGGATTCATATATTGTTCCCCATGAAATTGAATCCCAGTTGCTTAATCTACAAAAAATCCACTTCCTCTTCTTTTGTCATCTCCGCTATCCTGACTAAGGAAGAACATACATTGATTTAACCACTTTCGATTTCAAAACCTACATGTTCGACAAGGCTAACTCCGTCAACAAAGCCTTAGTTGAATCCATCCCCATCAGAGACCCACCCATAATCCACAACGCCATGCGCTACTCCCTCCTCACCGGCAACAAGCACGTTAGGCCCATTCTCTACACCGCTGCTTGCGAGCTCGTCGGCGGCCACCAATCCACCGCCATTCCTGCTGCTTGTGCCGTTGAAATGATCCACACCATGTCCTTAATCCATGCCGACCTCTAGTGTATGGACAACGATGATCTCCATCGAGGGAAATCGACAAGCCATAAAGTCTACGGCAAGGACACTCCTATCTTACGCCTTCGAGTACGTTTCCAGTGCCACAGTGGGGAGTGTGTGTCAGCGAGTTGGGGGAGAAAACGGTGAGTGGGGAGAGATTTGTTGTATTTCATTTCTTTTCCTTTTTATATTTAACTCTAGACAGAAGTAAGAAAAGGCATTTTATTTATTTATAGTTTTTTTTGGTCCAATAAAGTTTTAATTTTTAATTTATTGTTTTCCTTTTTTTTATTTCAGTTTTCATCTCAACAATAACTTTGTCACATGGATCTTCATCAGATTCGGCTAATGGGCAATTTTGTCTCTTTAGATATTTTTTAATTATTCTGTTAGAGATAATGGTTTAAGGGCCTAATATGCAACTAAATTGAAATATACAGACCAATATAGGAAATGAAAAACATATATCATCTTTAAGGGAATAAAGGTGAAGTTCAGGGATCAAAATATATATTAATCCATTAGATTATTCAAATTTGAGGACATGCCATGAAAATCTTCTAATAAGTTTTTATTAATATTCACCAATTGTTTTTGTTAGAAATAATATAGGGAAATATGTATATAATTACATAATAAATAAAATTGTTAATGCTGTGGTGATTTGGAGCAAGGCTGCAGATGTGTCTGTTGAAGGTTGTTGGTGTGCCCACTAAAAGCTACCAAGGTTCAAGTGTGCATGCATAGCGTGCTTGAAGGTTGCTGGTGCTTTGAGCTTAATCAACACTACTATTGATGATGTATCACCATGATGTATCGACCTAATTGGACCAATATGATTCGCACATGAATTTGGTAGCCTGAAAGCTAATTGGACCATGATTTGCACCTTCTGTAGGCGCACGAGAGAGAACCTTTCAAGCCTTTGATATTTTCACAATATGGGACAAGTTTATTTTCAACACCACACTTTAATTACTCATAATTTATTCATTCAAACACCAAATTGAACAAATAAATATATGATTTTGATGTTCTCACAGAGTAGAACTCATTTTCACAATTACCCTGTCATTACACAAATGACTAAAAGAAATTTGTGCTTCAAGTTAATACAATTTCCTTCACAAGCACAATTTTTCAGTTTTTCCTTAATTGGAAATGAGGCTAAAGCATGATTGTTTAATGAAACTCAAAGCAAGATTTTCATTCTTCATAGTAGCTTTCACAATGGAATCTCAGTTTGTGAAATCCGGACCCCACTTTTCTCCACAAATAACCTTAAAGCTTTGAAAAGTTGTTAAATATAACATCCAACAATGTATGAACATTTGCGCGGTGTGTCTCACAGGGTGACATAAATAATTCATTCCATCTATCTCAAAGACGTGAATGTTCAATTTTGTTTAATTAATAATTATGATGAAAAAATGGACATTTTTAATTTTTAATAAATTAAAAAGGATAAGTGCTTTAGAATCGAAAGAAAAGTATATATACTCCAAAATTTATGGGAAAACTATGAACAAAAATAAATACTCTATTTGGGGCAGAGAGAGTAGCATATACTCAAGATCTCAGGAGCAAGTGTAGAAAAACATGGTGCAACAAAGCTATGTGCTAGTTTGTTACATCTTTTTTGGAGTGAATTTTGACTTTTAGCTTAAAATAAATTATATTTACAGTGTTTGTTTCAGCTTATAAGCTAAAAGTCATAAGTTAGGTACAACTCCATTTATGCATTAAAAGGCCAAAGCCAAAATTTTAAGCTTTTTAAAGTTTATTGAAAACAAAGACAAAATATTCATTAATAAACTTTTGATTATTACAATTTTACCCTTTTCTTATAAATACATAAAAAGAGCTAGGAATATTAATTTCAAGTTTTTTTAAAAAAATAAACATTTACTGAGGGATAAAGAATATTATAAATTATTTATTCATTTTCTTATAGGGTAAACATTTTCAACCTCTACATATTTGACTACTCACATTAAAAATTGGCAAGAAAATAATAAAAGTAAACGTAAAATAATACACATACTAATGGTGTAGAAAATAGCTACATATTTATTTATTATTTTAAGTAAGATTAAGTAAATAAATATTAATTAAATATTATCCCATGTTGAATTTTTTAAGATAAAGGTGATACTTTTTTTTAATAAGAGACTAGTTGATTTGAAAATTTAGGGTTTATGGTCGATTTGTAATAAATAAATAATTTTCAGCTTATTTAACAAATATACTCATGAGCCGTTTTTATCAGTTGCAATAAACAGAAACAGTGTATCATCAAATCAGCTACAAGTCATCCAACCAACAATCTAAGCTATCAGTTAGAAGCCACCAGTCTAAGCTATTAGCTAGAAGCGACCAGCCACCAGCCACCAACCGCAAACGAGCTCTATGTTTGTTTTGTTCTGCTTCTGCACCAAAACATACTAGTTATTTAGCCCGTGCTATGCACGGGTATAATGTGAGATATATATATTTTTGTAATAATAATATAACTTTTAGACATTATAATTAGATTGTTAATCTCTTCTATTGTTATAATTTTTTTTTATATTGTTACTAATATTAAACGATTTTTTTTACCTAAATACTTTTAAAATTAATATAAGTTTCTAGCTAACGTGAGATACATATTTTGTATTAATAATAATAGTAATTTTTTTATCTAAAGACTTTTAAAATTAACATTTAACTTGATAATAATATTAGAAGTCATTTTGTTAAAAACTTTTAAAATCATAATTCATTTTTAAAACAATGTGAGATACATATTTTATATTTTTATTGGTAATGAAAGTTTAAGTCTTTTATCTAAAGACTTTAAAACCAACACCACATTCTAACCATGTGATATACATATTTTCTATTAATAATAATAGTAGTGGATAAAAAACTTTTTAAACAATATTCATTTCTAAACAATGTGGATACATATTTTCTATTGGTAATAACAAAAAAATGTCTTTATCTAATGACTTTTATAACCAATACTCATTTCTAAATAATATGAGATACATTTCTTTGTAACCAATGTGAGATACATCATCTAAAAACTTTTTAAACCAATATCACTTTATAACCAATGTGAAATATTTCTCTTCTATTGCTAATAATTGTAAACTTTTAAAATCAACATCACTCTCTAACCAATGTGTAATACATATCCTAATTTGGTAATAATAGAAGAAGTCTTTTATTTTAAAAATTTTATAACCAGCATCTCTTCCTAAATAATGTGGGATACATCTTTTCTATTACATTGACGATAAAAGTAAAAGTCTTTTATCTAAAGACTTTTAAAACTAACATCATTTTTTAGCAAATGTAAGATATCTCTTCTATTAGTAATAATAGTAAAAGTTTTTTTTTATCTAAAATTAAAATCAACATCACTTTCTAACCAATGTGAGATATACATATTCTATTGATAATAATGGTAGAAGTCTTCTATTTAAAGACTTTAAAAACAAACATTACCCTCTACCAAATGTATGATACATCTATTCTATTGGTAATAATAGTATTTTTAAAACTAACATTAATTTATAGCCAATGTGTGATACATCTTTTCTATTGATAATAATAGTAGAATACTTTGTAACCAATGTGAAATACTTGCATCAATGTGGAAGCTTAAAAAACTTTTGGTTTTCAAATGACTTTGAAAATCAACATCACTTTCCAACCAATGTATGATGCATTTCTTCTATTGATACTTAATAATAGAATTTTTAAAACCAACATCAATTTCTAACCAATGTGGGATACATCTCTTCTATTGTTGAAAAAATAGTGTTTTTAGTGAAAGAAATTGTGCAACTTGAGGCACGAAATTCTTTACGTGTCATTTGTTTGTTGACGAAGGTAATTGCGCAAATTTGTTCTACTCGGTGAGAGCATCAAAATGATATTTATTTGTCCAAATCGAGTTTTGGGTAATAAGATATCAAGACTTAAAGTATAATATTTGTTAAAATAATTAGTGTTTTTAGTGAGAGAAATTATGCAACTTGAGGCACAAATTTCTTTACGTGTCATTTGTTTGTTGGCAAATATAATTGCGCAAATGTATTCTACTCGGTGAGAGCATCGAAATCATATATTTATTTGTCCAAATCGAGTTTTGGATGAATAAGATATCAAGAGTTAAAGTATAATACTTATTAAAAATTAGTGTTTTTAGTGAAAGAAATTATGCAACTTGAGGCACAAATTTCTTTACGTGTCATTTGTTTGTTGACAAAAGTAATTGTGCAGATGTGTTCTACAAAATGATATATTTATTTGTCCAAATCAAGTTTTGGATGAATAAAATATCAAAGCTTAAAGTATGATGTTAAAAGTGAGTCATTAGAAGGAATATCTAACCTTGAAGAGTTTTATCCCACATTCATTAGATGTAATGTTAGTTGTAATTTTTTTTAAATATAAGTCTTCTACTATTGACAATAGAAGAAGTTATATATACTAATACTAATACACATTATCATTATGATTATTATTATGTATTATTATTAGTTAATTGTTAGAAAACCAAAAGTATATATATATCTTATATTGCTAATAATAGTAAGTCTTTTATATAATCTAAAATAATTAAAAATCAACATAATTTTTTAACCAATGTGAGATATATATTTTCTATTGGTAATAATGGTAGAAGTTTTTTAATAAAAAACTTTAAAAATCAACATCACTTTATAACAAATGTATGATACATCTTTTCAATTAGTAATTAATAATAATATTTTTAATACAAACATCAATTTCTAACCAATGTGTGATACATCTCTTCTATTAGTAATAATAGTAGAATATTTTGTAACCATGTGAGATACATCTCTTGTAAAAGTGAAAGTCTTTAGTCTTTTAAAGACTTTAAAATCAAACATTTTCTTTTTAAACAATGTGTTATAATATAAAATAATTTAAACTCAACATCATTTTCTAGCCAATGTGAGATATACATCTTCTATTGGTAATAATTGTAAAAATATTTTATCATATATATATACACATATACATAGTGAGGAGCACTATGGTTGTGCCACCTCACCACCTTTGGATAAATCTTCATTCTAAAGCATCCATGTGGAAGCTTTAAAAACTTTTGGTTTTCTAGTGATCTAGTGACTTTGAAAATCAACATCACTTCCCAACCAATATATGATGCATGATGCATTTCTTCTATTGGTACTTAATAATAGAATTTTTAAAACCAACATCAATTTCTAACCAATGTGGGATACATATCTTCTATTGTTGAAAAATTAGTGTTTTTTGTGAAAGAAATTGTGTAACTTGAGGCACAAATTTCTTTACGTATCGTTTGTTTGTTAACGAAGGTAATTGTGCAAATGTATTCTACTCGGTGAGAGCATCAAAATGATATATTTATTTGTCCAAATTGAGTTTTTGATAATAAGATATCAAGAGTTAAAGTATAATACTTGTTAAAAAAAATTCGTGTTTTTAGTGAGAGAAATTGTGTAACTTGAGGCACGAATTTCTTTACGTGTCATTTGTTTGTTGGTAAATGTAATTGTGCAAATGTGTTCTACTTGGTGAGAGCATCGAAATGATATATTCATTTTTCCAAATTGAGTTTGGATGAATAAGATATCAAGAGTTAAAGTATAATACTTATTAAAAAATTAGTGTTTTTAGTAAAAGAAATTGTGCAACTTGAGGCACAAATTTCTTTACGTGTCATTTGTTTATTGACAAAAGTAATTGTGTAAATGTGTTCTACTCGGCAAGAACATCGAAATTATATATTTATTTGTCCAAATCAAGTTTTGGATGAATAAGATATCAAAGCTTAAAGTATGATGTTAAAAGTGAGTCATTAGAATGAATATCTAACCTTGAAGAGTTTTATCCCACATTGGTTAGAAGTAATGTTAGTTGTAAAAGTTTTTAAATATAAGTCTTCTACTATTGACAGTAGAAGAAGTTATATATACTAATACTAATACCCCTTATCATATTGATTGTTATTAGGTATTATTATTAGCTAATGGCTAGAAAACCAAAGGTTTTTAAAACTTCCACATGGATGATTTAGAATGAAGATTTATCTAAAGGTGGTGAGGTGGCACAACCATAGTGCTCCTCACCTTTATAATATATATATATATATATATATATATATATATATATATATATATATATATATATATATATATATATATATATATATATAGATTTCCAAGTTCTTCATTGTAACTTCTGCAACTAATGGTAATTATCGATCCAACTTTTGATCCTTAAAATTGTCTTAAATGAAAGTTCGTTGCTTGGTTTTGTCATTAACCATTATGTTGTCTTCTCTTTCATATAAACTAATCTACATCTTGAAATAAAATTTGTTAATGAAGTACATAATTAAGAAGAATCAATATGTTTTATTAATGAAAATGAATGTCATATAGAGTTTTGCATCTCTATTCGTGTAGGAGAAAAAATTAAAATTAACCAAATATGAAAGAAGAAAAGGAAAAAAATATTGAACTTTTCCTTTGAGTTACCAAAAAATGTTTATTAAATGAAATGGAGATGCAGGGTATCGAACCCTGTACCTCTCACATGCAAAGCGAGCGCTCTACCATTTGAGCTACATCCCCTATTATGTTTGTTTAATTAATATATTCAATAGAATTTTGCATGTCAACTCATGCAGTGATGCAGGAGAAAATTTTAACCAAATTTCTATTGAGGGAAAAAAAAGAAAAAGAAAAACTAATTAAACTTATTCTTTTAGTTGTCAAAGTTAACATATAATATGGAGATGCAAGGGATCAGACAGATACCTCGCATGCAAAGCGAGCGCTCTACCATTTGAGATACATCCCCAATTATGTCGAATAAGATTTTATTTAAATTTAACACAAAAAAACTGAAAATTTTACAAACATTTTGCTTCTTGTATTCGGAAATTTTAAACAATTTAGTATTGCCTTTGAGTTTGGGTGCTCTCTTTTAAAAATAGTTATTGCTCAATCTGCTTCAAACTGGTATGTTCTCGTTTGTTATGTTGTCTTATCCCAAATCGAGGGTCGGTTTTCTTTACAAACTTGTAATATAGCTTCGCTTAAATGAATAGAAATATATGTTTCATGATAAGGGAAGACATACACTTGATAATGAATGCATGTCAAATGAGAGTTAAGTGTGTACATTGAAACCACAATACTATCCTTAAGAAGCTAATCGTTTAAATTGAAAAATCTTCAATTGAAGAGACTAACCTGTACATTAATTATAACACCGAGAATTGCATATTTGATTAATTGTGCATTAGGATGTATTAGCATGAATAATTACGTCATACATGTTATGATTAATGTGTTTTATGTTGTGTACTTGAGTAATTGCTTTATGAGAGTCCAATTGGAATCAAGATATGTTGGGCTTGATGTGTGATGTGTTTAAAGTCCACATTGTGACTTTGGTTTTGTTGGTTATGATTTATAATCATTATGGAATAGAAAATGACACGTTAAACTAGAAAATATATATTTTCGGCTAAGTTGACCCTAAGTTTAGCCTTGGATGACTAAGGGACCTTTAGGATTAGCTTGGAATTGTTTTGGAATGAGTTTTGTGACACAACTCGACCCTAAATCTCTATACGAAATTTGGGTCAAGCGTGTAACAACAAAGCAAAACACACACCCAAAAAAAAACACGTGCAAAACCCCTACTAAAAGTAGGTTAAACAAAAACCTGATATAAACACAATAATCTCTGATATGATAATAGTAACACCACGACTCTAAAAACGCCAGGAAAATAAAATGACAAAGTCAATGAGCCATTGCCTGGACAAACACAAGGCTCTAAAGCCAACCAACCAATAACATTATATACACAAGCACGACGTTACACGTCGACAAAAAAAAATAATATTAAACACAGACCCAAGGAAGAGTTTACATAACGCTTCTACAAACCCCTGTCTTCACAAGCATAAATACAGCCTCCTGAAGTGCTGCATACTAAAGACTGTCGACGTCTAACAAATCTCGCCGACCTCATCGCGTATATCCCGTCTGACTGGGATCTAAGGAAAACAAAAGGAATGGGGTGAGTGATAACTCAGTAAGTTACTATGTGCAACTACATGGCATGCTGTTATACACATGTCATAAATACATTTGTAAATCAAATATAGCTACACATATATTTTGATAAATGTGCATATTGTCTATATTTTTGGATACTTTGGGTTTATTTTTCTAGTCAATATAGCATTTATCAGGACAAATTTAATTGTTTTGGCTCACTTACCTTTATTTGTCTTAATTGTGCAGTTTTGTAACATTTTGCATTAAAGTCAAGCTTTATTGGTGAATTAAAGACAAATTTTAATGGTGAAGTAAAGACAAAAATATGAGTTGAATTCCAACATTTTTTCGTGGGCAGGCTGCGGTTATTTTCGTAGGTGGAAAACCGATGTCAAGTGTTAATTAAAGATTTCTAGCAACAATCGCACCTTAGGTGCGAAATATTTCGCAACCTTTAATTGGGGCAACTCAAGAGTCACTTCCAACATTTTTCAGTTTGTACCTTTTTATGCATTTAGACTAAATGACATCTAAAGGGGGAATTAAGAGCTTTTAGTCTCTCATTTATCTCTAATTTATTTCCCATTTATTCTCATTTATTCTCACTTACTTATCATTTACCTCTTATTTACTCCAATTTATTTTGGTTGTCTCTTGGTGAGACAAGGGGGGAGGAAAGACCTAGTTATATATATATATCATTTTTTCCCCTCCTTAAGGATAGATATAATTTTACTTCCATTTTCTCTTCTCAAATAGCTAGACATAGATAAACACTTTGAAATAGTTTTGTTTTAGATTAATTTTTGTTTGAAGACTCTAGTTCGTGAATTCATTCGGAAGTATTTTGTTATTACAAGTTCTTATTCACTTCTCTTTACTTTTATTTTTATTTACATGTTTATTCTTAAAATGTTTATTCTAGTTACTTTAATTATGTGTGAGTAGTTTTCTAATTCTAAGATTAGGTGTAGCCCGTAATGGATTTATAAATAAAGTTTATAGCTTTCCGTTTATTTGAATGCCACCCATTTTGATTCGATTTTAGCTTGGTTAATAATTGTATAAAATTGTAGTAGCGAGGGACCGAAAGGTGAAATTAAACTACTACGTTTATGCAATAATCTTAGTTACTGAAGTGAAGGACTGAAAGGAGAAGCGTAGGTAACGGAACTTTCAAATCGAACTAGAAATTCACGAGAACGACAGTTGATTAAATTTCTAGAGGCTTATAGAATTGTAGGACATAATGAGTTTAGTTTAATTCATTGAGCGAGACATCGAATTTGAATTAATCTAGGCATGATTGAGAGTGGTTTGAAAGAATATAATTAACTATTTTTATGCAATTTGCCTTCAAAATTTGACATTCATCGTGAATGGAAAGATTGTTACGGAACTTATAAATTCACTGTTGTGGTGAACCGAAATCCTAGAAGCTTTTTAATTATTGTTTTTAATCAAAAATCTAATTTTCCATTCTAATTTAGTTTATTTAGTCTTGTTAGTTCAATTTACTCATTACAACCAAGATCTTGAAATCAATCAGTCTAGATAATTTTAATTGTGAGTTCTTCAGTACTTGATTCAAAGTCCATGTGGGATCGACATCCTAAATACTACACGAATAGCCGTGCGCTTGCGGTAGGATTTAGTGATCAATTGAAAATCATTCAACATACATGCACACATCATGTTGACCATGTTACAATGCACGTTGATTCAACGTAATTAAACACATAACAAAAGATATACATATAGGACAACTTTCAGTCATATCATATAACTCGAATCTGAGGCAGTGTTGTTGTTGCAGTACACATACTGAATCATGTCCGAATCGTTAGTCGTGTCCAAAACAGGTCCTCTTCATAGACTCCCTTGGCAAAAAGGACCGCATATACTACCGATAGTCATACGAAGTTTAGCTTCCCAAAGTTACTCGCATTGATATAATAGTGGAAGTTACTTCCCCATTACGGCTGATAGTGAAGGTTAAACCAGACCAATACTAACCACGTACGTCAGCATTGAACTTAATGCGATGCATAAGTAGTATTTACTTGTTAATAAAACACAACCATCGAATCCCAAGTACGGGGGCTCGACGCATATACAAGCATGCTTTTACTTGAATTATAACACAAAAGCACTTATTTGTTTAAACACAATTAACACATATATGATATTTCATATAAAATGTCTAACCCAGAATATTCTCTAATATCGTAAGAACACAATACAACACTTATTATATTTAATTGTACCTAAATTGACTTAGTTGAGTCATTTATTTATTATTTGTAAATTCCGGACATTACTGCGATTTGCATGATTCATCACAACACAATCTCACCGATAAATAATTCGGCCCAAATAATAATCTCAAGTATTTAAATACACATATCAGTAAAAATATTCAATAATTCATAACAATAATATTTTTACTTCAAATTCAAAACAAATTACGTGTGAGTAGCTCACAGTACACGTATGTCAATCCTACATACAAAGGAAAAGAGATAGTAACTTACCTCTTCCGAAAAATATCGGTAAAAACATGTAATATTCGGGTACAAATGTAGCCCTCAACACGCATAACGTCCCTATGAAGTCAGAATTAAAACGGTCGAGTACAACTTTTGTAAATTGAGCGTGAAGCTCAGAACCCATAATAATACTTACAAATATGGCGTACTGTAGAACTAGGGAGAAAAATGAGCTACTTCTGCTCAACTGACGTTCAAAAATGATGAAGGGGGTGGCGTGTGTCACACCACCGACCAAGACCCAAAACTCAAAAGAAAGAAGGAAAACAAAACTGATTGTTTCACTAGGAGGTATGATCCGGCCGAAGTCAAGTGAATAATCACTTGATGAAACATATATAATATTCAATTAAATGGTTGGTCATTTTAAAGTGTCAACCTTATTGGTTGGTCAAAAGTTAAACCAATTCAATCATCATTTTAACACAATTAAACATTAACTAATCATTATTAATTAGTCAAGTTTAAAATAAAATATATTTTAACAATATAAAAAGAAACACGTAACGTACGATACACTACGGGTCAATCTAGCCGAAAATATATATTTCCTAGCTTTAACATTTCATATCTTATTATAATGTTATAAATCATAACTAGCACAACAAAAATTCAATATGGGCTTTAAACACGTCACACATCAAACCCACCATATTTTTACTAAAATAGACTTTCATAAGGCAATTACCTAAGTCTACAAACTAAAACACATAAATAACATAATCAGATTCCAAACGTGCTATTGTGCAAGTCCAACTTACGATATAATCATATTCTAATTAGAACTCACAACTCAAGTCAAAATATTATTCAACTAACATGATGATAATACAACTTTAACACTAATCAACTTATGATTAACACATAAATATCATAATATATGCAAGAAAATTCACAGGTGTTACATTTTGTGTGGCATTGCACGTGCTTGAGTTCGATTTTTAGTTCGGGGTGCATATTCCTACAGGCTCGAAACAATCTGCAGTAAATTGGCCATAGTTTTGTGTAGAAAACTTAGAATTTAGATCTGTTTGGTGCGTTAGAAACTAGACTTCAAGGGATTTCTAACCATACCTTATTTATAATTTTTGGACTTAAATCAGTTCATACATGCATTTAAAGTTAACTGAAATTATTGGACAACATTTGGGTTATTGGGCTTGTTCGACCCATGGGCTTTGGGTCAATCCAACACCTTTTTAAAAAATTAAATCAGCCATGAGAAAATCTCTCTTTCTCTCCAAATATGTTAGCCCTCCTCCTTCATTTGTGTGGTTTTGAAGTTTTGACTTCCAAGGTAGATTTGTTACGTAATCTTTACCCGTTTTCAATTCCGACCCCGCAGGGATGTTGTACATGTTGAGGGCTACATTTGTCTCCGAATATTTTGTATTTCGACCTATATTTTTTGAAGGAGGTAAGTTATTAATTCCCTTGTTTGTTTGTGTATGCAATATTATGTGCTACATAAGATGTTTCTGCGATAATATATTAGTTACCAGGTAGAAAATATACTAATATATTAGATGGTAATTGATATATGTGTCCGTAGTAAATAATTACTATGTTTAATCGATTGAACAACCGATAAGAATGTAATAGGGTGATACTGTAAAATAACAGTTGAACTGCCTGGCCCAATAGGCCCAAGTCACCAGTCACGTGCCTGGCACGTTTTCACCAGTCACAAGCAACACACGTGCAATGAGGTTCAGGCCATTGAGAAACGGGTAGCGAGCTGGGGGGCTTAGCATCCAGCGGGCAAGGTTGCAGCGAGCTGGAGGCTTACCCAGCAGGCTAAAGTATGCACCGAGCAGGACTTACTATGCTCGTTTATGAAGAAAACGATTGTTTTGAATGTGAGCGGTTACTTCCGAGAAACTCACCATCATTATCACGATGAGACCGTTATGAGTAATGTGGCAGTTAATGTGTTTGCCAGTTATGCCACCACGTTTAACGAGCAGTTACCCTCCGGCACCAGCTATAAAAACCCCTCGAAACAGAAGATGGAGGTACGTGATTCTGAATACTGGCCTAAACTCTGTCAAATTGTTTACTCAGCTGATTGCTAAGCTAACTCTCACGCTGGAGGACTTTTGCAGGGAGTGCCCCTGCCTAGTTTACCGTTATTTGTTTGTTTGTAGGGTTGGGCCTTGAAGAAAATAGATAGATTGAAAGCCAGATATCCAGTTGACGAAGCCCAGTGCGTCCTGAGATTATTTTGGACGCATCAACATTTATGACCCAAAAGTTATGGAGTTGTAATTATTAACGCTCCGGGATTTGATTCCTTAAATAATTGACTCAATGGAGTTTCGGTTGAGTGAAATAAATTATATGGAGTAGTGTAACTATCTCCTACGATGTTTATAATTTATTTAGGGAATAATTATACCCTTATAGAAATTACGATGTGATAATAAGAAATTGTTATTTGATGTTTATGAGCAAATAAATAATTAGCAGTGTGATCTAAAAGTGTTATAGTATTATAATTGACCATACATGTTTAATTTGCGTGACAGTACATTATTAAATGTGGGAATAATATATTAGTCTCCACGTGTTATGAATATTATTCTGGTATTGTAATTGAATTTATAAAGTCAAATTGTTGACTAATAGTTAAGTCAACTGAGAAGTTTAGTTCTTGTAGGGAATTAAAGTATGTAAATAATATTATTCATGTGCTAAATATATTAAGTCTTGGGAATAAATTGGGGTTTTAATAGAGATTATAAGATATGAAAATAGTATCTGGAATTTAGTTACTTGAAGTTGTAACAATTAATAGACGTCTGCATGACTGTACTGAATGTCAGGTAGACTCATACTAGTTATGTGTACAAATAACAATATGACATCGGATGTATATTACATCTATTTAATTGCAAATAGCTTTTGAGTTTGTGACTTAACAGAGTTAATATTTAAGATAACTAAGTTATTTGAATTACGTAATTGGTCCTTACGCTTATAAGAGAAGTGGCTAGGTTTTAGTATAGAACTGTTACAACAGACTACCTACATATTATAAATATGTAAATAAGTTACGTGACAGTACTGTGTGGATCAAGTACTTGTAAGTTGTGCATGATATTTTGTTGAGTTGTAGACATTAATGACATGCTCCTATGATTGATTTGAAACTCATGACTTGTAAGCTTGAGCATAATATCAATGAAGTATGACTAACTTGATTTATGATAACCGTGGGTATGTTACGAGACTTATATAAAAAGTTAAAGTGCTCGTAGGTATTGTTTGACATAATTATGAATAACAGGACCGAGAATCTACCGAGAATTTGCTCTTATCATCATATGTACACCATTTGAGTACAAGATAGTTGTGAACTAAAATATAAAGTTTATGTATGATATAGGGGCAGCAAGTTGGTGTATGGTGTGTAGTAGAGTCATTGACTTAGCTACCCTTATCTAGTGTTGAATACTCAAAGATAGCTAGTGACAACATTGTATATTATAAGACATAGTGTTTTAAGTTGCGTAGTATTTTATGAGGTGATAGGTACTATTGACATATGTTTGTGATTGAGTATAATGTCTAGTATTTACAGACTCAGCAATTGTCTCTTGATTTGGGAGTAGGACTAGAGGACTACCCGTGTGTTGATCTTAGCGACCAGTAGCTACGGACATATTTACGATACTAAGGTATTGAGTGCTTACCTGCTAATGTGTATTTGATATATGATACAGACTTACTGATCTGCCTTGGGGTTGTCACAAGAGAGTCTAATATATATAGACTTGTCTTATATAATGGGTGTTTGTGGTAGGATCAGTGGTCTACCCATGGGATGTTTAACATTTAGTACTTACAAATGTTACAGTTGTTACGGTTAAGATGATTTAGTTGTAAGGTTTGTTTAAAGCAAATACATGCTTTGGTGTTTATTTATGAGCAAACATTCATGCTTGATGTGTGTTGCTTGGAACTCAACAAGTATGTTATTTACGAGCAAACATTCATGCTTGGTATGTGTGTTGAGTTCCTATACTTGGAACTTAACAATCATGCTTATTACAAGTAAATATCTATTTGTGCATCGCATTGAGTCCAACTGGCATACATGGTTCGTATTGTTCTGTCAGAGCCTCCACTATCGACCGTAGTGGGGAAGTAGTTAGGCCACTGTTATTATCAATACAATTAGTAAATTTGGTAAGTTAAGCTTCATATGACTATTGGTAGTGTATGTGGTCCTTTTTGCCGAGGGAGTCATATGAAGGGCTTCGTATGACTATCGATAGTTATGTGGTCCTTTTTACCAAGGGAGTGTGAGGTTCCCGGGTCACGCCCGCGCCCCGCGCGCCCTTTGTTAGGGGTGCGCATACGTGCGGATGCGGGACACCACTGCTCTCGTTCCATCCTCCCTTGTTTAGGGGAAGACGAAATCAAAAGTGCGAGAGGAGTGCTGTCTATATTAACGCGTTGGAATGCGCCTCGGTTGCCTTTAGTAGATTTTTTATCCAATATGGGAACTTATGGTTTCCCGCATCAAGTTATCCCTTTTTTAGGGGATACCAGGATATGAGAATGCATTACCCTTTCATTCCCATTTTCCCTTTTTAGGGAAAAGAAAAGTGCAAAAAGGATATTGCGATATTGCGCCCACTATGGATTTTATTAAAAATAACCTTATGGCCCGTTTCAGATCACTATGTGAGCTTTGGGTTTCCCGCATCAAGTTATCCCTTTTTTAGGGGATACCGGGATATGGGAATACATAACCCTTCCATTCTCATTCTCCCTTTTTTAGGGGAGAATGGAAAAGTGCAAAGAAGGAGTGTTGTGAGGCCCCACTGGATCTGAAAGTTTTAGAGTCGCCATCTTTATTTTAAGGCAAAAATAAAGCAAAACCAGAAAAGAAAGAAAAATAAACCAGAAAAAAAGAAACGGGTTTGGAGGCTAAGTTACGAGTTGGGAAGGTGCTAGACACCCAACTCGCCCTTTCGGTCTCAAAAGTGGTTTTTGGCTGAAGTATGCTTATTGTTATATTTATTTAGCAAATAAATAAAGCATTAAAAGACATGAAATTAAAACAGATACATCTGTGACTACATTATTTACGGACTTGCAGCCATTTCCTTACAATAATTACAAATGTACTTCAAAATATTTGGCCATTATAACGGCTCTTTTACATAATATTTCTTATTCTAATCCGGGCAGCACAACAGCTTATATTGACTACATTGTGCCGGATTTAAATAACAACTTTAAAATAATAAATGAACGGAAAAGTAAATAAATAAATAAAATAACGCCCTTAAAGACTTTTACCTTTTAGAGCGGTAGTGTGCTCGCTCTGTCCTTCAGGGAGAGGGAGTCTTTTTGTTGTTTGTTGTGTGATTGTTGTTTTGATTTGGGTAGAGTGACTGCTTATTTTGGTGACTTTTGGCTTGTCTACTCGGGCAGAGTGACAGCTTATTTTGGAAGGTTTTGACCTTTTTGGTTGGGCGGAATAACGGCTTAGTTTATGTGTTTTTCAGCTCATTACTCGGGCAGAGTAACGGCTTACTTTGGGATTTTTGAGCCGGGGAAGTGAGGTGGATACCTAACTACTAGGCTAGGGATCACTTATAACCGGTGGATTTAAGTTTTGGCGGAGTTTGGAGTCTTTGGTGGGCTTCACTCACATATCTCACACCTCTCGCTAAAGATTTCTCTCGGCGTCGAAGGAACGCAGAGAGAGACAAAGTTTCTTTTCGACTTTCTCTATCGATTTTCTGAACAAATGAGAAGGGAGCCCAGCTCTCTTATTTATAGGTTGGACGAGGGATTCATCGGGCATTAATCGATTTCTTCAGCCGGCTTCGTTTGATTGTACACCGAGCTTCACCAAGTGCACAATGCGTTAAGTGAGAGACCTATTGTTCATCTGCTGGCGCCGACATATGGGTCCTTTGGCGCGGCGCCAAGAGCCCTTTTAGGCCGCGCCAAGGCACTATTCCACTTTCATTTTTGACACTTTCACCCCTCGCAATTCACTGTTTTGCGCATCCTGCTTTGCCTTTCGCATTTTTAACTCCTATAACTTGAGATTTGTTAAGTTTGAACAGTTCTTGATATCATATGTCAGAGTCACATACCAGGGTTACGAAATTGGGGTGTCTACAGGGAGTCGTACGAAGGGGATCTGTTTTGGACACGACTAACAGTTCAGACATGATTCAACGTGTGTACTACAACAACACAACTATGGTAACTGAAAGGCAGGACAAGACATAAAGCTTTTCTGTAGATGTATATCCTGACTATGTGTTTTATTACGTTGGGTCAATGTGCATTATAACATGATCAACGTGATGTGTGCAAGTATATGTACAAATATACTTGATAGACTGATATGATGTTTAAATGTGCATAACAGCATGCCATGTAGTTGCATGTAGTAACTTACAGAGTTATCACTCACCTCATGTTTGTTTACTAGTGTGCAATTACCTAGGAATTTGATCCAGCGAGATCAAGAGTTCCCGTGTGGTCGGCGAGACACGCAAGACCTAGCAGGTTGTTGAGTTGTAGCTCCTAAAAGACTTGCTTTTTGTAGTTATGAGGACGGGAATATATAGAGTTACATAGACTCTAACTCGAGTTTTGATTGTTACTGATGTATTATATTTCATTAGTTGGTTGACCTGAAGCCGTTGTGTTAGTTCATGAGTAATAGCTTGTTGACTTTTGTTTTCCCGGATTTTCAGAAACTATGGAGTTTACATTATTCATATTAGTGATTATGTATTATAAGGTGTGTTTTATTTAACCCATAATTAGTAAGGGGCTTTGCAGGTGTTTTATGTGTTTGTTTAGCACTCAACCCGAGGTTCATATAGAGATTGGGGTCGGGGCGCTTCATTAATTCTCATGAACCATATCAATAATAATCTTTGAAATTCTCACTATAGAATAAAGTTTCCTTTAGAAATGTAAATTGTACTCATTGTTTACAAATTAAAATTACTTATAATAGTTTTAAAAAAATAGTAAATAAACATAGAATTGCCATGTGGATAATCAGAGGAAAAAATTTAGAGCAGTGGTTGTTGTTTTAGTAATAATATTTAAAAAAAACAGTTGAAAGATGTGCATTGAAATTTGTTGTAGATGAGGGAAATTAAAATATATGCTTTGAAATTTGTTGTGGAAAGAAAACTTAAAATATGTGCATTGGAATTTGTTGTAGAAAGGGAAACTTAAAAGATGCCCATACATGTAATAGGATTACGTAGGAAAAAAATAACATAAAATTGTCGCGTAGACAATGGTGGATTTAAATTTTGTTTCGAACCTTCAGTAATAGTTAATAGATTATTAGATTATGATAACACATTAACATTATTATCGTTATGCTCAATACTTATTCGAAAAATTGTAAGAAATAAGGTAATTTTTACTTTTTCCCCATATGAGATGTTGGGTGTATACTTATTTTAAACATTATATTGCGTATTTTGATTTTCATTTCAATTAGGGAACAATTGGATGCAAATTTTCACTGTGTTTTAATGTCCAAAAACTAAACATCCAAACAAACTCACACATAGTGACCCTAAAGACTGAATTCCAAAATTTAAATTCCAAACTTTAATATTAGATTTCTCAAACTTGAGGCATGCCATGAAAATCTTTTGAT
This sequence comes from Codonopsis lanceolata, assembly GCA_013146195.2. Classification (NCBI taxonomy): domain Eukaryota; kingdom Viridiplantae; phylum Streptophyta; class Magnoliopsida; order Asterales; family Campanulaceae; genus Codonopsis; species Codonopsis lanceolata. Next base: position 44,388,631 of record CM028383.1, on the reverse strand, counting down.
AAGTTTTTATTAATGTTTGTTTTTGTTAGAAATAATACAGGAAAATATGTATACAGTTACAAAATAAAGAAAATTATTACTGTTTTGATGATTTGGAGCAAGACTACTGGTGTTTGTTGAAGGTTGTTGGTATGCTCACCAAAAGCCACCAAGGTTCAAGTGTGCATGTATAGCAAGCTTGATGGTTGAGCTTGATGGCAATAAGTCTGAGCTAATTGAATTTGAATCATGATTTACACCCTCTGCAGGTGGGCGCGAGAGAGAACCTCTCAAGCCTTTGTTATTTTTACAATATGAGACAAACTCATTTCCAACGCCACACTTTAATCACTTATAACTTATTCATCTAAACATCAAATTTGACAAATAAATATATGATTTCGATGTGCTCATGAAGTAGAACATATTTCTAAAATTACCATTGTTATTATACAAATGACTCTCAAAGAAATTCTTGCCTTAAGTTTTCACAATTTCCTTAACAAACACAATTTTTCCAACCGTTTTCCCTTAATTGGAAATGAGGCTAAAGTATGATTGTTTAATGAAACTCAAAGTAACATTTTCATTCTTCATACTTCATGGTAGCTTTCACAACGGAATCTCAGTTTGTGAAATCCAGACCTCACTTTTCTCCACAAACAGCCTTAAAGCTTTGAAAAGTAGCTTTATTGTTGCTAATTATAGCATACAAAAATGTATGAACATCTGTGTCGGTGTGTCTCGTAGGGTGAAAAAAATAATTCATACCATCCATCTAAAAAATGTGAATGTTTAAAAAGGATAAGTGTTTTAGAACCGAAAGAAAAATATATATATACTCCAAATTTTATGGGAAAACTATGAACAAAAATAAATACTCAATTTGGGACGGAGAGAGTAGCATATACTCAAGATCACAAGTGCAAGTGTAGAAAAAACATGGTGCAACAAAACTATGTTCACTTTGTTTGCTTCTCCCCCAAAACATAATTTCAAGTTCTTCATTGTAACTTCTACAACTGACTCCCCATTTGGGGATTACTGATCCTTACAAATGTCTTAAATGAAAGTTTGTTGATTATTTTTGTCATTAACCATTATGTCGTCTTCTTTTTCATATCATATAAACTAAATCTACATCTTGAAATAAAATCTGTTAATGAAGTACATAATTAGGAAGAATCAATATGTTTATCATTTAAAATGAATGAATGACATAAAGAGTTTTGCATCTTTACTCGTGTATGAGAAAATTTTAAAATTAACCAAATATGGAGGAAAAAAACATATGAAAAAAATTTATGGAGATGCAGGGGATCGAACCCTGTACCTCTCGCATGCAAAGCGAGCGCTCTACCATTTGAGCTACATCCCCTATTTTACTTATTTAAAATTTTATTTAAATTTGACATGTAAAACTAAAAAATTTACAAACATTTTACTTCTTTTATTTAGAACTTTTAAACTTTTTAGTATTGTCTTTGAGTTTTGATGCTCTCTTTTAAAAATAGTTATTACTCCATTTGCTCCAAACTAGGTTGTTCTCGTTTGTTATGTTTTCTTATCCCAAATCGAGGGTTCGTTTTTAGTTTTCTTTACAAACTTGTGATAAAGTTTCGTTTAGATGAATAGAAATATTTATATATATGTTTTGTGATCATGGAAGACAGACACTTGATAATGAATGTATCTCAAAAGAGAATTATGTATATATACATTCACAATACCATCCTGTTTAAATTGAAAAATTTTCAATTGAAGAGACTAACTTGTAAATTAATCCTCATGAACCATATCAATAATAATCTTTGAACCTTGACTTCCCCACCCCCCCCCCACCCCCCAAAGCCTCCTTGTTTATTGCTATGAATGTCAATCTAGGTGATTCCTTATCAGATATAGAAATTCCCATCAACCAGTGCATTTGTCTTTCCAAAAAGTGTATAATTTGTTGCTATAGTTTGACATGGAAATCTCAATAGGGTTGCATTGCTACTCATTTTACTCAATTTTATAAAGAAAGAACATTTTATTTTTTAATTTTTGGTCTTTAGGGGACATCGTGAGGAGGGATTTAGGCTGAGGTCTCAGCTTTTGTGAAATCCACAACTCTACGATGTGTCACCCCTTAGAGGTTAAAAGAGAAAAACATGTCATGTGAAACGAGCTCAACATGAACTAGAACTTTTAACATACCTTAAATTTTTCATTCGAGCCGTAAAAAATAAATAAGAAACAAGACATTCAATTTACTACCTTAAGAAAATCCAAAATCTTTAACCAACTTTGCCAAATTAAACAAGAGCAGCTCCCAAAAATAAAGCCTACAAAGACTACACTACAAAGGAAAATCTCAGTACCATTAACCCTCAAACATTTACATTAATTTCCCAACTTTATTCCCTTCATTTAGCCAAAGAGAAAACGCAAAGGCTTAAGATTTCATGGAAAATCTAAAGTTTGGCTAATAATCTGTCAGGGGAAGTTGCTCGTGTGTGACGTCGCCTATATAGATGACATCGTAGATTATGGCTGCGATTGCTGCACCGATGAACGGACCGAGCCAATACACCCAGTGATCTGTCCAATTCCCGGTGACCACGGCTGGTCCAAAGGTGACTGCAGGGTTCATGGATGCACCACTAAAAGCCCCACCAACTAAGATGTTAGCACCCACTATGAAACCAATTGCAATGGGGGCAATCGTCCCCAAATCGCCCTTTTTTGGGTCCACTGCTGTGGCATATACTGTGTAGACTAGGCCGAATGTCATCACAATTTCGAATACAAGTCCATTCCATATTGATACACCAGATGCAAGGGCGAATCCAGATGTTTCCTGAAATAGTTAAGTCCATCTAAAGTCACACCCAATAGCACCTCATGAAAACAAATGGAGTATAATTTATATAGCAAACCCCTTCAAATATTTTGGGTTTTCGGAATGTACCCCTAAACTATTTTTTCTGTCCACAACCTCACAGAAAACCCCCACAAATCAAACCCTAATCATTATTGTGTGACCTTATTAGCTATTTTTACTTGTGTTTGGCATGTGGTAACACATTCTATCCGTTTCAATATAAAAAATATTACTTTTGGTTTGGTTTGTCCAAAAATTAATCTTATTTTCTACTTTGGTTGATGTTAGACCTTTTATTTTGGTTTTTGGTCCCCCTCCCCCCCAGAAAAAAAACTAGTCCAATTTGTCCCAAGATAATAGTCTTGCTCTTAATTTTGGGTTTTCCAAAAAAATTACTCTATTTTACAATTTGGTTTGTCCTTAAAAATAGTCTAAACTTCCATAAATTTTCAAGTTATTTTCTTTAATTATGAAAATTACGATATTACAATATGATTGAAAAAAGACTTTTCAAACGACTTTTTTTTTTTTTGTGATGGAGTGAGCATATGTTTCAATGTTTGGCATCTTTGGATCCATTCATATTTGGTGTATATAAATATTTCATTTTCTGATATATAGGTAATTGCTATTTGGTTTATAAATATTTCATATTAAGATATCTAGGTATTCATAATAGAGTAAAAGGATTGTAGGGGCATTAATGAAATAAAATCCAACAGATTGGTGGGGGTGATTTTGTCTAGGCAAATACAAGGGTAAGACTGCTTTATAGGTTATTTTTGTAAAATTGATCCTTTTATCCGGTTTACCGTGTGTTAGTAGGTCGAGTTGTGAAAAATGAAGACTCCTTCATAAATTAAGATCCATAAAATGATCTTACACGATATTATTCTTTTGTCTTTTGATTGAGCACGTGTCAAACACTTGACAGAAGTTAACGGAATCTTCCCGGTTTGTTGTACAATGCCAAAAATATTAGCAGTACACTGTAAGGGCTTTTGAGTTTAGTAATATAGTTTAGGGGCATAACCAAAAAACCCAAAATAATTAAGGGAGGTTTGCTATAATTAACTCTAATTATGTCGTACTATGACTGTATGAGTATCTTACCATTCCACCGGTGGCGTAGTGAAGAAGGAAACAAGCGACAACTGAGCCAAGCAGTTGGGCAATCCAATAAACAATGGCACTTAACAACGTTATATTTCCTCCGACAAAGGCACCAAACGTAACTGCAGGGTTCACGTGGCCACCGGAAATGTTCGCACCAACTGAAACCGCCACAAAGAGGGCAAATGCATGGGCTAGCGCCGCCACTATTAGACCCGTAGGTGATGCCGGACCACCCTCCGTTAGCTTACCTGCCAAAACAAAATTATAGCGAAGTGTTCACATTTGTATAACATTGTGACATGAAATTTGTTAAAATAAAATTTTTGGTGTTAGGGTTGTCCAACTGGTATATCAATCGGTCAATATAAAGAACGTACTGAAAGCCATGCCAGAGCCTTCTCCGGCGAATACAAAGATGATCATAGATATAAACTCGGCTAGACCGGCTTTGAGCGTGCTCGGGTGGCTCGCTTCTCCCGGTGTCCCAACCGCGATTCTATAAATCGGCATCTTTATATATAACTCTGTCACTCACACTCTCACTCTCACTCACTCTTTCACTATTGTTTTTCCTTGAAGCAAAATGCTTCTTGTTTAGTTTCTCACGTTTAAGAGTGTGTTTGTTTGATTTTGCTTAGTCCAGCCAAGTATACAATATATACCTAAAATAGTGGCTAAGGAACCGGTATTACTGGTTCTCGGTTGAAACATTCCTATCTGTCTTACTGCGGCTGCTGAATGGGACCTATAGTTTGTCACGTGCCACGTGTCTGGTGGAGATTAATTAGGCGCTATTGAATTGGAGACTTAATAGGGTTGGTTTCACCGGTGGTGGGTCCTACCTAAATTGTGGTTTTCCCTCTAGTTCGTACCTCGTGATGTTAGGCGGCAACTGGATCATAATCAAGTTCGTGAAAAATCAATGGTGTATTTGGATCATTGGAAAATATTTTGGATTTTCGGTCAGTAATTAAAACACATTATCTTAGATAATTAGGTAAAAACAAAATCGGTTCCTCTTAACCTTATCCACTGTGTAAAAGTGCGAGAAAACGAGACTCCGTCATACACTTTAAGATCCGTACGACGGTTGAGTTTTGAGACAATAGTATCAAACTATTTCTCATTAATTTTTTGTTCGTTTTTGAATGAAAGTGGTTAGAATTATCATTAATTGAGTCTCATTTATAATGTTAATATTAAATTAAGATTTAAGGATATATTAGGAAGAATGATTGAACATTTATTATCAAAAATTCATTAGAAACATTAGTAGAAATATTTCAAAATAGAAAGCATGAATATTTATTCAGGTTGGAGGGAGTATTGTCAATTGAAAATTGGTTGAAATGTCAAAAGGATTGAATCATGTCATGGATATGTTAATTTAACGACAAATGTTAATAGAAGTTATTCTAAACCCTCCAAGAAATATCGGACCCCAAATTGATAAAATTGAAACTTCGCACCCTAAAGTGAGAATCAGTACAAACCTTGAACCCTAAAATGCTATTAACCCTACTTTATATTGACGTGGACATAGAGCTTTGGCTCATGGGGGTCCAGTGGCTGGTGTGGCCCAATCTAGGCTAATCATGTTTGGGTGGCTTTGGATGCCTCCTAACTTTTCAAACTCAAATTTCTTCTTTTGGAATAGTAGTAAAAAGATTATAAAGTGCTCGCTCTTTATTTAAATAATCGTCCTTTTTCATTCGATATATTGTTTTAAAAAAAGAATTGATTATATTATAAATATTGTATAATATATAGTTTTTTTACTACCCTTTAAACATGCAATCATAATTAAAATAAGTAAAAAAATAAAAATAAAGTGATAAAAATATTTTCCTAAGAAAAAAAGTTTTTATAGAACAGACAAAAGAATATGTGGACAATTATATAAAAACAAAGGGAGTATGATTTAAATTTTGAAACATGTTATATGTTGCTACACGGCCGATCCTGATATTTTAAGGATTGTCTAAAATTCAAAATCATGCCCTAAAATTCATAAAAAAAAATAATTACGAAAAAATTAAAATAGAGTACATATTTTTGGACAGATTAGATAGAAATCAAAGATCAGGATTCTTTAATTTTGATTATCGAATAACATAAGAAGCCTAAGGCATTAAGGGCAGTAAGGCTACTAGCTGTGCTGACTGCTGAGAAGGTTAATTGCAATTTAATCAATTTACGAATCAAGGCAAGAAGAGCAGGAATCGAGCCGTCGTTCTGGTGTTGTACCGTTGTCGTAGGCAAGCGGGGAGTTGCTCTTGCCGTTTCCACTTCCTTGGTGAAAAAGAGATCAGGGGGTTGCCGAAATGAGTTGCTCCCCAACATATACCGTATAGACTAGATAAAATCACGTGCAACGGTAATATCATATCATCAATGTCACAATGTGCAACGTTAAAACCATATCATTAATAATGCTTCAAATTAGCAATCTTGATGTGGGGAATATTGCTGAGTAACTGATACACATTAGCAGCTTTACTATCCATATCAACTAAATTGTGTAAAACTTTGATTGGATGATGTACAATGACGTGATATCACCGTTGCAAGTATGTGTATCTAGTTTACGTGATTCGACACTCATCCCTCATCTCTCTCGATCTAGTGAAATTTGTAGTCAGAATCCAAGTGCCTTAGCTTGCACGGCCACCAGTTGAAGACGAAAGAACAAGAGCCCAATATCTCCGAGGGCGATGGAGATCTAGCCGAGCTTTGATTTGTGATGAGGAAGTTAGAAGCTGGAGTTTCAATTCCAAAGGACAAGATTTCAAGATAGCACACCATTTTGTCAGAGCAAAATTCTGCTTTGACATAACAAATTAGAAGTAGAAGATTTTCAACAGAAAAGTACCTAAAATAGTAAGAGGGTCTGCCCCTTCTTAGTTATTAACTCCGGGTTCAAACCAAAATCAATGAACATAATTTCAGCCCCATTGATCACCCTCTGGAACTACATCAAACAATGATTCCATAAAATACAACATCAGGAAGTGCATGAACTTGTTTACCATGAGATTTTACGAAACTGGAGAGAAGCCAAACCAGTTGCCATTCGTTCTCGGTGTGGAAACTAAAGTTACGCAAGACTCAATTTATAATCCTTGAACAGCAAGATAAATTGTTATGTTCCCTGCAATATCACAGGCTTTAAGAAATACACAAATTCTAGACACTGAACTGTAGTAGCCACGGCATCCAGAAAGGAATTATGTGTTAATGCTTACAGGTATTGACCGAATCACCAAAACATTCACCAACTAAACAACACCCTAACAGGTTTGGCTAAAGCAGTGAGAATCTCTTACTGCACAAGCACAACTTCCCTAGCTTCTTCATATTCTTGTATAGTTGTACTTGGTGTCAACCTACACGCTTCCTGGAAACACGACTTTCTTCAGCTAAAGACTTATCTGAACATTTTCCCAGATTCATTTGGTATGACATTAATATCTATTGAAAAAGGCAGTAAGCTAAACGGGATTGATCAACAATAAATCACTAACCATATACAGAACCTTAATCATATTTCGTACACCTATACTATAAAAACTAAACATTCAACATGTTGCATTATGAGCAAAAAAAGAATTGTGAAAACCTATCATTACATGGATCATCTTCCTTTTCGATTCATCAGCTGTGAGAAAACCTCATTTCTTTCTGTCGCCTCGGATTCGTGGTCGCTAACAACATCCACACCATCACTATAGATATGTCCTCCACGTGAGACCAAATCCGAAATATCAGAAATATGAGTCACGCTATTCTCATCAACATCACTTTGATTAGATGACTCTTGCAGCTTGAGAACATACTCCAAGTTCCATAGCACGTCTCCCATTGACGGCCTCTCACTCCCATATTCACCCAAACACTTCTCTGCCGTTTCCCCAAACTTTCGTAGAGAATCACGATTAATGGTTCCCACTAGATTGGGGTCCAATATTTTCTCTAATCGACCTTTCTTTTGCCAGGTCATCGCCCATTCTGCTATGTTCACTTGTTCTCGTGGGAGAGTAGGGTTTATGGCAGGCCGAGCACATAAAACCTCCATCAATACTACTCCAAAAGAATACACATCAGATTTCTCAGTCAGTTGCTGTCTACGGAAGTACTCAGGATCAAGGTAGCCAAAACTTCCTTTAACAGCGGTACTCACATGTGTCTGATCCAAAGTGGGCCCAAATTTTGATAACCCAAAATCCGCTACTTTTGCTTCAAATTTGTCATCCAACAAAATATTTGTAGTTTTGACATCACGGTGGATGATGGTCTCAGCTGCTCCAGTATGAAGATAGTGCAGTCCTTTCGCAGCTCCAATGCATATCTCGATCCTTTGTTTCCAAGTCAGAGGGGGAAATTCGGAACCAGATCCATACAAGTGTTTCCGGAGGGGCCCACCGGCCATGTACTCGTAAACAAGGATCATCTCATTGAGTTCATCACAGTAGCCTATTAGAGAAACAAGGTGCCGGTGGCGAAGCTTAGACAGCATCTCGATTTCTGTCTTGAATTCAAGTAGACCTTGTTGAGATCTAGGATTTCCCCTTTTCACAGCAACTTCCACCCCATTTTCTAATATTCCTTTATAAACCTTTCCAAATCCACCTGCGCCTAGAAGAAAGCTTTCATCAAAATTCTTTGTTGCTTCACGAATCTCAGAGAAAGATAGAATTTGGCCAAAGCCTAGAGAAGCTGCAGTTGAAGCAAAACTATAACTTGATATTTTGGTTTCTGAATTTCCCACTGGCGAAGGAAGAGGTAACCATGCAGAGGTATCATGCTGCTCCAGCTTCTTTGGACGATGGAAACAAAAGAAAAAGGCCACTGAAATGAGCATAATTACCACGAAACCTCCTAAACAAGAAAAAATTAAAACCATCATATGCTTTCTACTCTTGGGGGGCTTCAAATTAAACGAATTAGCAGAAAACTTTCCATCAAGGCTATCACTAGGATTGCTCATTTTCATTATCTCCAAACCGTTCAAAATCGCATTAGAAGGAAAACTCCTTAAAGAGCAGGCCCCACCTGAACCAAAATTCTGTGAGAAATAGATGCATCTGTAACAAAGTCTACGAAATATGCAGCTGATAATTCCAGGGTCTTGCTCGAGATATCAAAAGTGTCCAAAGCAGATTGGTAATTGATGTACACATTAAAGACCAAATCGTTAAGTCTCGCACTAACAATATCACAAAAATGCATCCGTATAAAGTAAGAAAAGCCGGGTTCAACTTTGAATGCCCACGAAATATTGAACCGCTGGTCACTAACATTTGCATCAGCCATTTCTTGAGCAGTGGCATAAACCCAATTAGGAGCAGTTTCACTAGAAACTCCAGAGGGGTACTTAATCAAACTAGGGTTCATGGAAACATCACGAGCAGAAGCAGGGTTAGCAAGAAAAGTTTCATCCGAGTCCCATCTCCTCCACAATGTGTCGTTCTTGGGTGTCAAAATTGGACCTCCCATGTTAACTCTATAAACTGTCTCGAAAGCAACATGGCGTGGGATTTCATAAGCAGGTGCTAACGGAATTGGGACCACAGTCGAAGTAAACAGTCCACTAGGCAAAGACACCAGCTCAATTCCATTGATGAATGCAATTGAGCTACTCCATGGAGAGAAAATAACCACCAATTTTCTTGAGCTTGAACCACCCACTTCAATAACATACTCCTTAAGGACAGGATGATTTTCAGTCAGTTTCGAAAAAGAAAACCCATGAAGGAGTATGATTCCATTGGCAACAACAGAGAAAACGGCTGAATTCAAATTGTGTTGACTATTCTTGACTGGGTAAAAATGCAACCTGAGCCAATGCCTACCAATTTTCTTAGTACGGAAAGTAAAGATTGAATTTTTAGTGAAAACCCTGGCAGAGGAATAGATTTTGGGGACACCCATCTCAGGATTTGAGATCACAATGTGGGAGATGGTTGATAAAGTAAAATTATTGGAATTCCAGGAATCAGGTTGAAAAATCCTACCATCATCTAATTCTACTGGTTCATTTGCCCCACAATTGATCAAGAAACTGTCTAGAGGTTTAAAAGAAGAGCATTGTACAATGAGAACACATGAAAGGCAGACACAAAGCAAACAAATTGAATGAACCATTCTTCAGAGTTCAGTCACATATATTTTGCCCAAAACAAGACCAAATTACAGAAATTCAGGAAGGAATAAGCATTTTCCTCTCAACACCGATCAAACCCAGAACAGATATTGCTGAAGGGAAAGAATGCATACCTGGTGGGACAGTTGAGGAGAGAGAGAGAGAGAGAGAGACCTAGTGAGAGAGAATGAGTGGAGAGGAGTTAGGAGTGATGGGTGGTAGTGATGGTCCGGTGCGGTGATGCCACCTCTCTTCCCAAGATTTAGTCAATTGACAGGGTGACTTTATTTGCCAGGGATTGACTGTCGGGATTAATTTTCTAAGATAAAGTTCATTTTTGTCATTGAATCTAAGTAATCATATCCAAAGTTCCTCATTATAATACAATAACTGAACCATGTTACATTTATATAAGGTAAAATCATCAAAGTGGTTGGTTATGTAGCACGTGAGATGCCTTGCCGCCTGCATATCAGAGCACGTGCTCTAGGGCTGTCAATCTCGGATTTTCCATCAACCCAAGGTCCCTAACTCCCAAAGCATTCAATGTTTCAAATCATGCTAAATACTTTCATAGTCTACAAATTATAAATTCTTTCCTTTTTAGGTCCGAAATAATTGTTCGTTTAAACTTACTTTTTTGGAGCATTCTTTTACCATTTTATCAATTACTTTTTCAACTCTACTTTAATTATGAGTCACATTCACGTAGAACTTTAAAGGAAAGCTACAACATTAAATCAATATTAATAATCCAGTCAAATATATTTTCTTAAACGATGCGTCGGGTCAACCAGGACAATAAATTAGGGACGAAGGGAGTAATTGCTTTGTTTGATACTCCCTACTTTCTAAAATATACTCCATCCGTCCCTAAATTATCGTCCTCCTTTCCTTTTTTGTTCGTCCCAAAATAATTGTCCAGTTTGAAAATTACATTTTTAGAACATCACTTTTACCACTTTACCCTTACTTTTTCACTCTACTTTAATTACGAGCCACATACACATGGGCTTTAAAGAAAACTACACATTAAATCAATATAAATAAGGTTTAAATCTCAATTTGGTTACCCTACTTTCGGCCAAAAGTCATTAAGCTCACTTTACTTTTTTTCCCTCAATTTAATCACTCTACTTGGTTTCGACATTCAATAAGGTCACTTGAGTCATTTTTGTCCGTTATGTTGGATGGAAATCATTGAAAATACCAAAATACCCTTATTAAGTTGAAGGGTTTTACTCTCAATGTTAAAAGTTGAGGGTTCAAACTAAAAAAGAAATCTCTACATCAATAAGCCCCAAACAGTGTCGGCATTTCCATTCTCACGTCCAGAAAAAAAAAACCAAGTGCTTCCGCCCAAGCTCTCAGTGGGATTGAGTAAGCCTGTCTCGCCCGATAACCCAAACAGGGGCGAAATTATAGAAAGCCTGACCTGGAAGCCCGCTACCATTAACAAACGACTGAGTCATCGAGATGAGGAAGAACCACTCGGTGTCGGTGACTTCTTCATCGACGGCGTCGCTTTCTGGAACTTGCGAGCCGGAAATTAACGAATTGAGCTCACGATTGAGCTCACGAAGGACCTTCTTCCGGTGCTCTTGTTCGGCAACCGAAGCAACCGTGGCCGGATTTTTGTGTTTATCCTTATTTTCTTTGCCTTTATAGTACCCATCACCCCATCCTAACAACGACAGGCCCGTGTAATCGACGACAGAGGATTGCCAGAAAATTGCGTAAGTCCAGCTCTCCCTCGCGCCTTCGATTAAGGCTTGAAGGCGTTGTTGGAGGCTTTCTTGATTGAAAGGCTGGGATTGAATTAGGGTTTTGGTAGGGTCGGTTGAGGTTGAAGCAGAGGAGGCTTTCTTGATTGAAAGGCTGGGATTGAATTAAGGTTTTGGTAGGGTCGGTTGAGGTTGAAGTGGAGGATGAAGATGGAGGAACCAGAGCGGGCATCGGCGTTAGGTTAGCCTAAAACGACGACGTCATGTCAGAGCTCATGAATGCTTCCATCATTGACGCATTTTCATCCGCCGACCAGAGATTCATCGTTGGTGGTAGCCTGTAATCCCGTCATTCCATAAACCGGGTATTGGATCAGTAGGTGAGAAAGAGGTGGAGGTGGGGAGAGAGAGAAAGGAGGCGACTGGTAGGGAGAGAGAGGGGATAGGTGAGGGGAGGGGTGGGGTGGATGATAAGTGGACAGAGATAAATTTGTGTGAAATTTGGACGGGTTCCACGAAGGCTATTGTCTTATAACTGGAAGGGTATTTTGGGATTTTCAATTTTTTTTAAAAGTTTCCAACAAAATAATTGGACGGAATGATGAACTTGATATTTATATCTAAGTAGATTGATTAAATTGAGGAAAAAAAAGTTGAGTGAGCTTAATGACTTTTGGGCGAAAGTAGAGTGACCAAATTGAGATTTAAACCTATAAATAATCAAGTCAATTGTTTTTTTAAAACTGTGCGCTGAGTCAACCATGACGATTATTAAGGGACGGAGGGAGTATATAGTTTTAGAGTTTTTCTTATGGGTATTCTACGATATGGTGTACTTTCATTAGTTTGATATTTTATGGATCCCAGCACTCCAGCTAATGAGAGTGTGCCACATAATAGAGTACCCATATTTTGGTGCAAAATGAGAGTAGCCAAAGTATTATCCTTTTCTTATATACCAAAGAAACATATTACAAAAACTAAACTGTCTTTATTTACTTTACTTCAAACATTAATGATGTGTCTTTTGATATTCTTGCTCAAAGAATCAAACATAAGTTATGGAGGTAATAAATATGAGTAGAATTGAAAAAACAAATTCATTGAAAATTGCAAAATAACATCTATTTTAAAACAAAAAAACTTTCACAAAACGACTTATATTATGAAACAGATGGAGTAACTGATTTATAATATTATATGTGAACATTAAGAGCATTAATGTGTATATTGTATGCTACTAATATGGCTTAAAAGCCAGTTACTTTAATTTTAGTAAAAGTTAAAAAAAAAAACACGCATTTAAGGACCAAGAGAGTAAGAAAAAAAAAAAAAAATATATATATATATATATATATATATATATATATATATATATATATATAAAATTGGTGAGGAGCACTATGGGTGTGCCACCTCACCACCTTTAGATAAATCTTCATTCTAAATCATCCATGTGGAAGTTTTAAAAACCTTTGGTTTTCTAGCCATTAGCTAATAATAATACCTAATAACAATCAATATGATAAGGAGTATTAGTATTAGTATATATAACTTCTTCTATTGTCAATAATAGAAGATTTATATTTAAAAACTTTTACAACTAACATTACTTCTAACCAATGTGGGATAAAACTTTTCAATGTTAGATATTACTTCTAATGGCTCACTTTTAACATCATACTTTAAGCTTTGATATCTTATTCATCCAAAACTTGATTTGGACAAATAAATATATAATTTCGATGTTCTTGCCGAGTAGAACACATTTACACAATTACTTTTGTCAACAAACAAATGACACGTAAAGAAATTTGTGCCTCAAGTTGCACAATTTCTTTTACTAAAAACACTAATTTTTTTAATAAGTATTATACTTTAACTCTTGATATCTTATTCATCCAAAACTCAATTTGGACAAATAAATACATCATTTCGATGCTCTCACCAAGTAGAACACATTTGCACAATTACATTTACCAACAAACAAATGACACGTAAAGAAATTCGTGCCTCAAGTTGCACAATTTCTCTCACTAAAAACACTAATTTTTTTTAACAAGTATTATACTTTAAGTCTTAATATCTTATTATCAAAAACTCAATTTGGACAAATAAATATATCATTTTGATGCTCTCACCGAAGTAGAATACATTTGCGCAATTACCTCGTTAACAAACAAGCGTACGTAAAAGAAATTAGTGCCTCAAGTTACACAATTTCTTTCACAAAAAACACTAATTTTTCAACAATAGAAAAGTTGTATCCCACATTGGTTAGAAATTGATGTTGGTTTTAAAAATTCTATTATTAAGTATCAATAGAAGAAATGCATCATGCATCATACATTGGTTGGAAAGTGATGTTGATTTTCAAAGTCACTAAAAAAAAGTTTTTAAAGCTTACATGGATGCTTTAGAATGAAGATTTATCAAAGGTGGTGAGGTGGCACAACCATAATGCTCCTCACCAATTTTATATATATATATATATATATATATATATATATATATATATATATATATATGTATTTATATGATAAAATATTTTTACAATTATTACCAATAGAAGGTGTATATCTCACATTTGCTAGAAAATGATGTTGAGTTTAAATTATTTTATATTATAACACATTGCTTAAAAAGAAAATGTTATATTTTAAAGTCTTGGACAAACTACACAATTGGTCCCTGTACTTTTGGGGTTCTTGGCTATTCGTCCTTACACCTCGCAAATGGTCCTAAAGCGAAAAATTTTACACCATTAGTCCTTAGTCAACTTTTGGTCGGTTATTAAGTGCGATCATGTGACAACGTGTATTTTTGAAGGCAAAATAGTCATTGTCTCTTAAAATATAGGGACAAATATTAAAAAATATAAAAACAAAATAATACACCATTAATAATGGTGTCATTTCTTCTTCCTCCTTTTTCTCTCTCATTGACCCTTTCATTGATTAACACCCTGTTTGACCATTTTCATCTCTCTCTCTCTCTCACACACACACTCTCTCTCTACACACACAAACAACTCTCCACGCCTCCATCAAACAACCATTGAAGGCCATGGCAAAACATCATCAACACATATTTCTACTCTTTCTCTCTCTTCTCACACATGCGCATGATCTTCGAATCGGTGATACTACCAAGGGAGATGGAGATGGCGATCAACCTTCCCACCTTTCGGTCCACTTAACTCGATTCGGTGATTCACCGGACCTCCCAAGGAATCATTTCGGGTCTCGCGTCAGATGAACTCAATTGGCTCGATCGAAACACATTTATCCAACGAAAGGGCTCTATCAAGTTCGCAATTACCAAGAATTCGGATCCCAATTTGAAACCATTCTATCGTTCTCTCTCTTTCAATAATAAGACACCCAAAGCGTCAATTATCAGACCCCCAAAATCCCAGAAATTTAGCCACCCTGGGAACACCAAACCACGTCAAATAGACAATTGAAGAATGGTGGTTGTTGGTGGCAGATTGGGTGGTAGGTGGCGGCGGATCTGGAGCAGATCTTCAAGTATGGATGGTGGCTGGGATGATGGGTTGGTGGCTAGAATTCTGGGTCGACCTTCCAAGATTTTTTTGGTGGCAGAATGGGTGGCGGGTAGCGAATACTAATTGAGCAGGAGATCTTTCAAGTTTGGGTGGCGGATGATGGGATTGCGTTGGTACAGACAGAAGGATTGGTTGACGATGATGGGGGGTGGTTGGAATTTTTGAGCCGCCTTCCAAGATTTTTTGCAGATTAAGAACGATGTTCTCTTCTCCTTTTGAAAACATGTGATGTTTTATTTTTTTTCTTTCTAATGCATTGACTATTTTACCCTACCCAAAATGCACATGAGATACATGTGTATTGATTTAACAAACAAAACTAACAGAACTAAACGGAATGACCAACTTTGTTGAAATTGGTTGGTACAAGGACTAGTGGCAAACGAATTTTTGTACAGGGACGAAAACCAAAAAAACTCAAAAGTACAGGGACCAATTGTGTAGTTTGTCCTAAAGTGTTTAAAAGACTAAAGACTTTCACTTTTACAAGAGATCTCACATGGTTACAAAATATTCTACTATTATTACCAATAGAAGAGATGTATTACACATTGGTTAGAAATTGATTTTTGTATTAAAAATATTATTATTAATTACTAATTGAAAAGATGTATCATACATTTGTTATAAAGTGATGTTGATTTTTAAAGTTTTTTGTTAAAAAAACTTCTACCATTATTACCAATAAAAAACGTATATCTCACATTGGTTAAAAAATGATGTTGATTTTTAATTATTTTAGATTATATAAAAATTTACTATTATTAGCAATATATATATATATATATATATATATATATATATATATATATATATATATATATATATATATACTTTTGGTTTTCTAACCATTAACTAATAATTAACTAATAATAATACATAATAATAATCATAATGATAATGAGTATTAGTATTAGTATATATAACTTCTTTTATTGTCAATAGTAGAATACTTATATTTAAAAAAATTTACAACTAACATTACTTCTAACCAATGTGGGATAAAACTCTTCAAGGTTAGATATTCCTTCTAATGACTCACTTTTAACATCATACTTTAAGCTTTGATATTTTATTCATCCAAAACTTGATTTGGACAAATAAATATATCATTTCGATGTTCTTGACGAGTAGAACACATTTGCACAATTACTTTTGTCAACAAACAAATGACACACAAAGAAATTTGTGCCTCAAGTTGCATAATTTCTTTCACTAAAAACACTAATTTTTAATAAATATTATACTTTAACTCTTGATATCTTATTCATCCAAAACTCGATTTGGACAAATAAATATATGATTTCGATGCTCTCACAGTAGAATACATTTGCGCGCAATTACATTCGCCAACAAACAAATGACACGTAAAGAAATTCGTGCCTCAAGTTGCATAATTTCTCTCACTAAAAACACTAATTATTTTAACAAGTATTATACTTTAAGTCTTGATATCTTATTACCCAAAACTTCGATTTGGACAAATAAATATATCATTTTGATGCTCTCAGAGTAGAACACATTTGCAATTACCTTCGTCAACAAACAAATGACACGTAAAAGAATTTCGTGCCTCAAGTTGCATAATTTCTTTCACTAAAAACACTATTTTTTCAACAATAGAAGAGATGTATCCCATTGGTTAGAAATTGATGTTGGTTTTAAAAATTCTATTATTAAGTATCAATAGAAGAAATGCATCATGCATTGATTGGAAAGTGATGTTGATTTTCAAAGTCACTTGAAAACCAAAAGTTTTTAAAGCTTCCACATGGATGCAAGTATTTCATATTGGTTACAAAGTATTCTACTATTATTATCAATAGAAAAGATGTATCACACATTGGCTATAAATTAATGTTGGTTTTAAAAATACTATTATTACCAATAGAATAGATGTATCATACATTTGGTAGAGGGTAATGTTTGTTTTTAAAGTCTTTAAATAGAAGACTTCTACCATTATTATCAATAGAATATATATATCTCACATTGATTAGAAAGTGATGTTGATTTTAATTTTAGATAAAAAAAACTTTTACTATTATTAATAATATAAGAGATATCTTACATTTGCTAAAAAATGATGTTAGTTTTAAAAGTCTTTAGATAAAAGACTTTTACTTTTATCGTCAATGTAATAGAAGAGATGTATCTCACATTATTTAGGAAGAGATGTTGGTTATAAAATTTTTAAAATAAAAGACTTCTTCTATTATTACCAAATGAGGATATGTATTACACATTGGTTAGAGAGTGATGTTGATTTTAAAAGTTTACAATTATTAGCAATAGAAAAGAAATATTTCACATTGGTTATAAAGTGATATTGGTTTAAAAAGTTTTTAGATGATGTATCTCATATTGGTTACAAAGAAATGGATCTCATATTATTTAGAAATGAGTATTGGTTATAAAAGTCATTAGATAAAGACATATTTTGTTATTACTAATAGAAAATATGTATCCACATTGTTTAGAAATGAATATTGTTTAAAAAGTCTTTTATCCATTACTATTATTACTAATAGAAAATATGTATACCACATGGTTAGAATGTGGTGTTGGTTTTAAAGTCTTTAGATAAAAGACTTAAACTTTTATTACCAATAAAAATATAAAATATGTATCTCACATTGTTTAAAAATGAATTATGATTTTAAAAGTTTTTAACAAAATGACTTCTAATATTATTATCAAGTTAAATGTTAATTTTAAAAGTCTTTAGATTAAAAAAACTATTATTATTAATACAAAATATGTATCTCACGTTAGTTAGAAACTTATATTAATTTTAAAAGTATTTAGGTAAAAAAAAATAGTTTAATATTAGTAACAATATAAAAAAAATTATAACAATAGAAGAAATTAACAATCTAATTATAATGTCTAAAAGTTATATTATTATTACAAAAATATATATATCCCACATTATACCCGTGCATAGCACGAGCTAAATAACTAGTGAAGAGAAAACTAGTGAAGTCAAAAAGAGAGAATCGCCGATTTCAAAACCAATGACCTATATTATAAAAGAACTCAGGGTATAACTGACAGCCCTGAGCGAATTGTGTCAAACATAACTAACAGTCCATATTGATTTGTAGGTATGTGAGACTGTGAGTTACATATGAACCTCATTTATCAATTTTGTTTGAATTACCTCTTTCACAATTACATATAAATCCTTCAATTGTGGGTTTTGTTTGAATTACCCCATAGTTATGTAGTTTGTTTATCTCAAACATCAATTTAATTGATCTCATACCGATACCGTACCTATGACACATATACAAATACTAGTGTATGTGAATTACGAACATGGCCTAACTAATGTGTGGTCAACTCAAGACTATCTTTGGGCAAAAGTTTACCAAACATCTCCAGCCCAGCCCATAAGTACTGAGCCAGTGAGACTGTTAAAAGCCTTAAAGGGTTCTGCTAAAAAACAAGAAATGCCACTCTCTCCAATGCCAAATAAACTGCACCAATCAGAAACTGCACAATATCCATATTCATAGCCATATAATATAAAACAACACACAGCCAGAGAGCTGTTGGCTGTTGCTGAGATCAAGAAATGGCAGTTTCATCACTCTCTTTAAACTTGGCCTCATCAGCAACAACCTTGTCCAAAAGGTTAGTATCATTATTATCTTGATAATTCTTGGCTGGACTTTCCTCTGCAAGTGTTCTCTTAAATCATAGCTTATGTATATGCAAAATCTCAGCTGAATTTGCTGCCTACTTCCACAAGGACATCAAAGCCTTCAGCATTTTCTTTGCCAACAACTATTACATGCTCAAGAGACACATCTTGCAGTGATGAAGATAGTAAGTCCTAATTCAATTTGTTTGTTTAAGGATTCATCTAATTACATGTGTCCTAAGAACACCCTTTTTAAGAACTTTTGCCTTGATGACTACCTCTCACAAGTCTCTGCCACTAAGGTTTGTGGAGATAAAACATAGACTACTATGAACCCGGGGCGAATGAATCAAAGAATACAGATAAATCATGGCTTAATCGAGTCGAAAGCTACTTCAATAGAATTGACTTGACAATAGTTTAGGTCTGAACTAACCGTTATATGGTAATATGATCAGGAAATTGTAAGAGAAGGCCATTACTCTTGGGCGTGGGAGCACTAGCATTGAGCTTATTACCTGCGAGTTCTCTTTTGGCTGAAGGTATCATGGTTCGTAGTTATCTATATAATGTGTCTGTACCTTTAGCGCCAATGCTGCATTGTATAAATCTCTATGCTGGATTTTTCCTTCTTTTATGCTGATCAGATCACTAGCTCGTTTAATGAAGGCATGTGGGTGGAGTCTTCTTTGCAACCCAAGCTTCTCACACTTTCTTTTGTTCTTTCACTTGCAGAAATACCAGTAAACTACGAAGCATTTGTTGACGCAGCAGATGGCTACTCATATTACTATCCTTCAGATTGGAGGGTAAGTTATACTCGTAAATGAAACCCTCAAGGGAACCTTGAAGTTTCCTGTCAAAAAATGTCAAAACAGAGTTTTTACTTCAGTTTTTGTTTCTATTTTAGGAATTTGACTTCAGAGGACATGACTCTGCATTTAAGGACAGATATTTACAATTGCAAAATGTGAGACTCAGTTTCATACCAACTGATAAATCAGATATCCATGATATGGGTCCCTTGGAAGAGGTAAAATACAGAAGAAAAAATCTGTCATAGTCTATCCAATTAATCCATTTTAATGTTGCTGGCTAACTATTTTCGTTCCATTAAAGCTCGTCCCCAGTTTGCTGAAACATGTGTACGCTGCACCATCTCAGAGACAAACCATTTTTGATATGCAGGAGGTCTGTCTCGTGTTGAATTTTGAAAGTTGAAACGTTATGAGATGATCATGTGTTGCATTGCTGAAAAATGAACTACTAATGGTTATCGGTTTTTTCAATTGACATTGAGTGCAGAGGACAACTGATGGTAAAAACTACTATACCTTTGAGTATGCGCTCACATCACGGAATTATTCTCGAGCAGCTTTTGCAACCATAGCAATTGCAAATGGTAACGATACTAAACCTCAATAGTTTTAGCGCATCAAGTCCTACTATCATTATATGTTTCGGAACATGGTGGTACAAAGCTGTGGCCTTGTTGAAGTTTTACTAAGGGAGGAAACTTTTCGGCAGGGAGATACTACACGTTGATTGTTGGAGCAAACGAGAGACGTTGGAAAAGAGTGCGAAACCAGCTTAAAGTGGTAGCCGACTCATTCAAGGTGCTCGACATCTGATGTTTTGCTGCAGTCAGACGAATCTGGCGTCACTATAGTTACTTGATCATTCTTTACAGTTAATGAATTCTGTATATAAGCAATGCAAATCTTTGTGAAGGTATAATTGCTCAAGTCTTTATGCTGAAATGTGAATTCCCTTGGTTTATAACTATGAATTACCCACATTTTTGGCCGGACTGCTCAAGTATATGAATTCCAAACATCAAACATGGCATCCAATTGGCAGAGATGAAGCATCCACCATACCTCTCCCTCCCCCAATTTTATTTTTTTTAATGTGCCCGGCCCAAATCCGGTCGCAAGGAAAGCACGTGCGAACATTACGTACCAGTCATGAGCTCAGAAACAAAGGTCCCGTGGAGCACCGAACATAGCGGGCAAGGTGTCTGACCAAGGACCACCCTCAATCCCCGTTCAAACGTGGCCGGACCGAGACCTTGCCTCTCCGACCGGGGGTGGGGGTGGGGGCGGCATGACTAGGGAATGCCTACGGACAAGGACATCCTGTCCGGGCAAGACCATGCCCACCCAGGCAAGTTGCCAACCGGTGACCACAGAGCCCTGAGCTCCAAGAGAGGTCAAAAGAACCTTAAACAGTTACATGATTTCTTATTGGTTTCATAAGGTCTTGTCTTGCAATATTACTAAGGTGTTCTTCGTGTTATCGACAGACTTTTGGCAGATTCAAGTCATACACTAAGCCCAGATATCCATCAAATCACATTTAGTGATTTTACCAAATCAAAAAAATAAACCAGAGACGCTAAACCTTATTTCCGGGACGCAGCTACAGTTTAACGCTGGTGAAGACAATCAGACGAAGATTAAGGGCAAGTGTTTTAACACTGATGAAGACAATCTCACTGAATTAGCATCAGAAAAAGGACTTGGGGATCAAAGCAATCAGTCAAACATGAAAAATCGATATTAGCATCTCCTAAAGAGCCATGATCAATGCTTGGTTCCAGAGGAAGGAAATTCCAATTATAACCAAAAACCTAGCAATATAGGAGCATATGGTCAATAGTTTCGTTCTGAGCACTACATGCAAAGCGGTGACGTTATGGCAGCGAGAGAGCTTGACTTTGACTAAGACCAGATAAGAACTTATGGTCAAATGCCAATAGTCTCATTCTGAATACTACATGCAAAACAGTGATAATGGCCGAAGTTGGCTACAACTTTGGCCATTGGAAGGCAAAGTAGAGCTTGGGCACCATTTAAGACCAGATAGCAGGATGATTGGAAAGGTAAAATTCTGCAGAACAAGACAAAATGAGCCAGGAACCCAGTATAAAGAAAGAAGTCAGCACCATGCAACTGCAAGACAAACCTAATTATCAGTTTAAATTTTGATAATAAAACAGTATACCACACACAAAAATGGAAAATTGAAAGATTTTTAACTCATAAAATACAAGTAACATGAGAGAAAAGCCGAAAATTAGTCTAATCTCTATATGTACAGAAGTTTACAACAATTGCCTTCACATTCACCTTTCAGCTTCCTATAATTTTCACAAAAGCAAAAAGGATATACATCAGATCAATGGTCAGAAGACGAGCAAGGGAGATGAGAGCCGCAGGGGTACAACGGTCACACAAACACACTAAGAAGGAAAAGAAAACAAAAGATTGTCGACACTTAGGAAGAGGACTACAACTATTTCACCCTATAATTAACAAATTAATATATCATGGAGACGAAGCATGATGCTAATCTACGAGCTTGCCTCCAAAAGAATATGAAATCTACCCTCAAAACCCCACCCTCAGGCTAAGAAATCTACAAACCCTACCTTCAACGCCAAATGTGCAGCATAACCCCCACACCCACCACCACGCCAGCATCATCATCATCACCATCACCCCCCCCACCACCACAGTTAGATTCTCATAATTAACAAAACCATTTTTAGTCTTATTCAGCTTGCCAATCTAGAACCCTCGACAATAGCAGTTCAGGACCGCAGGTCACGCGTGGTGGTGGTCCAAATGTCAAGCAAACACCAACCCCCCCTTTTCAAATAAGTCTATGCTGACGCAAACCCTTCCCAAAGTGAGGTTGCATCAAGCGGACATACAACCCATTCTTTGCCATCAATGCGTCATGAGACCCTTCCTCGACAATTCGACCACCATTTAGAACAACGATGTTATCAACATGCCTCATCATAGCAGCTCTATGGGCTATAAGAATGGTTGTTTTGTTCCCCATGACCAATGTATCAAGAGCCTCCTGGACCACTCGACTGGACTCCGATTCAATCGATGAGCTTGCTTCGTCAATTAACAAAATGGGTGCATTCTTCAGTACAACACGAGCAATTGCAATTCTTTGTTTCTGTCCAGGGGTTAGATCCACGCCTCTCATTCCAACGTGCGTGTCATAACCATGAGGCAAGTTGCTGATGAAATGGTGAGCATTTGATATTCTTGCTGCCTCTTTAATCTCAGCCTCACTCGCGTTGTGCCTGGCATATATAATGTTTTCCCTAATGGTCGTTGAGAAGATAATTGGTTCTTGCTGAACAAGACCCATGTGGTTCCTCAACCATCTCAAGTTGAACTGTTTCAAATCCCTGCCATCTAACAAAACCTGACCAGCAAGTGGATCGTAAAATCTCTCGATCAAGGAAATTATAGTACTTTTGCCAGATCCTGAAACCCCAACTACTGCAACTGTTTGCCCGCCATTAACTTTGAGACTAAAATTGCTCAGTACCAAAACTTCTGGGCGAGTTGGATAAGAGAAGTCAACATTTCTCAACTCAATACTTCCATAAACATTAGGAGGTTTCAAAGCAGAGTTATCATCTGGCTCAATCTTTGGCACTCGATCAATAATTTCAAAAACAGAGATCAGTGATTTCCTTCTTTTGAGAATATACGGAGCTAAGCCAAAAGGCTCCACAAGTGCAAATGTAGCAAATGAGAATACCATGTACTCTTTGAGGGCAGTTGGTAGATCCATGTAATTCCTTCTAACAGAGAGGGCAGTGTACCAAAGTAGAAGAGCATTACAGGCAAAGAGAAGAAACTGCGAAAAGCCAAAGGCAAAACCTATAGCCATTCCATGAAAGAAGCTCTGCTTGAAAATCTTCCGTAGTTGCCATCTGTAAAGCTCCATT
The DNA here is from genome assembly GCA_013146195.2 of Codonopsis lanceolata. Classification (NCBI taxonomy): domain Eukaryota; kingdom Viridiplantae; phylum Streptophyta; class Magnoliopsida; order Asterales; family Campanulaceae; genus Codonopsis; species Codonopsis lanceolata. Next base: position 44,364,822 of record CM028383.1, on the reverse strand, counting down.
ACCTTGTTACCAGCACAGAATGCAACAACAGTGTAGATATTCCTAACTGCATCCTCGAGGACCAAAGATGCTTTCCTGTGCATCTCCTGTATGCCCTTTGAAAATCCAGCGAGCCATAATTTCTGCAAACAAATTGGTATAATCAGGGATTTATGTAGCCAAAAGATAAGGCACAACAATAAACAACCTCATCAAATACATTTAACCAAGAGAGGAGGAAACTTGATATATTCTGAAACTGTTCAACATAGGAAAAGCATGCATTCAACTGCCAAGAAACAAAAGTATACTTGGACTATGAAGTCTGAGACAAGTAACACAATATATCCACAAATTTGGGGTTCACCAAGCAGAATAATATTCTATGCTTGATAGGTCTACTTATCATTCAAAAGGACAAATGCAGAAGTACACAACGAGGATAAGAACTGCTCTGTATTACATTGATGATGACTCCAGGACAATAACAAGACTGGCCTCACATGAGGTCAGCAGCACTAGCCCAAGATGAGAAAGAGCTGTGCTGGTCCATGTAAATGTCAGTGGTACTTAATCCATATATTGCCTCAAAGGACTTTCGGTTGTCACCAAATGATAGAAAACATATTGAAAGACTACCATGTGGTAACTCCCATTTTTTTTGCGACAAAGTAGAAACTGATTAATAGTTTCAGAAAAGAGACGGTGATGACGGGAGTTCCCAATGCTATTCATCACAAGTTTCAGGTTTGTAGGGCCAATTTGTAATCTAGGACTAACTTAAACGAGAAATTATTTAACATTCCATCCGACCCAAAAAAATAGTCCCATTTGAAAATTTTCAATATCGCACTTTTTAATCCTATATATTTTTTGGCAAGTACGATAAATATACAAAGAAAGCATCGAAACAGATGGTGCGTCCTTTGCATACAGGAGTCTACCCCAGCTAAAGGCCTAGATAACAGCAATCCTATCCACAAATTTAACAAAAGAGTTAGCTATTAACGAGGTCGTATCTGTGCACTTAAAAAGAAAAAAGAAAAAAAAAGGGCAGAGTCTGGAGCATAATCTCCTTCGATCTATTAACATTGATCTCCTCGTTATAAAAAAACTATGTGATTCCTTTCTCTTCATATAGTCCAACAAACTGCCAAAGGGGTAGCTTCCAAAATTCTATGCCTCCTTCACTTGTACAGAGACCTACTACGAAAGAGGTCCTTAACTGATCTTGGCATTACCCATGCGATATGAAATAAAGTCAGCACAAAGTTCCATATCTCCCTCCGCCACTGGCAGTGCAACAAAAGGTGATTAACACTCTCCCTGTCACCCTTACACATGAAGGGCCAATTAACATGGAGATTTTTGTGTAACATGTTAGATAAGCATCATGTTTTTCAAATGAACAAAAAAAAAACTAAATATCTAGAGATAAGTAGCATAGATTTTTGAAATTGGAATTTTTTTGGGGGAAAATAAAAAATGAAAAGTAGGCCAACTTGTTTTGGAAGGAGGGAGTACAACGCTTCATTTCAATCATAATAAAGTTGTCTTGTTTTTGAGTACTTGGGAAATTTTAGGATGTTTCACTTCATCACTTGGGTATGAAATTCGTAGTGGCTATATCAAGGCATTTCATGTACTCCCCCATCTCAATTGAAGAGGTACACATTCGTTTTAGTTTTTAGTTTGTGTGAATTGAAGAGGTACATTTCCTCTCTAGAAAACCATTCTTCTATATAATGCCATTAATTCCCATTGAATTTGAGGTCAAGAATAATCATGTCACATCAACTAAATCAATTTGAAATTGAGGCCACACAATGTCAGGGAATTTTAGAAATTTAGTGGCTATTCAACTTTTTTCTTAACTTGCACAACACATAGAATGGATAAATCTGGATCACAAAGTTTGATTACAAATCAATTCCTGATGATCGTCAAGTTCATCTTGTACACACTGCGAGTATGCAAATAGTTGGCCAGAAGACATTACTTGTCCGAGAACGAAACCAATTTAGCGAAATATGGAGATGCCTTAGTTACATGACCCATACCATTGAAATTTCAAAATGATATGCCCCATAAGCTTAAGATTTTCCACAGTTCAGCATCTGCAGACAATACACTTGTGTAATTGACAAGTCGTCACTCTCCAGCTGAATGGACAAATTTTATTTACAACGAGACTGCATATCATATCTCCCATTTAAGAGACGATGTTCGTTTTGAGTTTTGACTCACTTGACCAGAGCACGCAAAGGTTCTATAACAATGGAACTTCTATGGGTCCTGTTGACGAAAGACCAAAGGATATCAACTCTAAGTGACTTCCTTTTTAAGCTTGTAAGAGTATAGACACCTGATAAAGGAGACATTTACTATTAGCTGTTCATATAGTGGCTCTGCCAGGCAACATCGGATTACATTGGTAATGAAACTCAAGTAGTGCACGTTAAAGTTCTAGAAGCCGCACAAGATTCCAAGGAGAACAAAACGGTTAGACTTGGGAGGATTTGGAACAGGTTTACTTTGGTCAAAAAGTTGGGGGTCAAACTATTTTCAACACAGGAGGATGATGCAGGGATAATAAGTAATTTAGGAGTAATTTCTATGATTACTAAGTACAGAGCTTGATGAGTAATTTGTCCATGTATTCAGTTACTTTGGAGTATTATTTGTCAATTTAAAGGCTTTTCATGTTAGGAAGATAGGTTTGAATTAATGAATATTGATTACGGTGCTTGGACCATTGACTGCATTGATCAAATTATTCCTATTGAGTGGTGGATCTCACTAGTCTTTGTAAAACAACCATGAGCTCTGGATATATTTGTCCAATACTAAGATGAAAAGACCATAATTGGAAAGTGTCAGGTTCCTGATCCAAGATGATAATATAATAATGAAAAGGGATTTTTTTTCATCCCCTTTCTCTGGCAGTATCATTGAGATAATCAAAAGTGGCAATTGTCCGAAAGAAACAAGGTATTTGCAGTGCAGCATTAGACAGAGGAAAGTAGTGTACAGTGGTCTAAGTATCTCTACAACAGCATATGGAACCTGAAATTTTCCTTTAAATGACATTGCAGCTTAGTCCTTGGACAATCATGCAAAATAAACAGGATAATCGCAGTGGTGAAGCATTAAACTGAGGAGAGAAGCAAAGTGTTTAGTGGTCTAAGCATCTCTACGGCAGCACACTATGAGAAGTCATCAGATGACATTCAAGGTTTCATCAGTGAGAATCCCATAGTTTCATCACAAAGGAGCTCATAATAATCTGGCAAAAATCACACTCATGAAATGGAAAGCCTTTAATCTATGTAACACAAGCATCATATAACTTCCCAGTTATGTACTCAAACTCTAAGGGCGTGTTTGGTAGTCGGATAAGGATTAGCAGTATTATTAATCCCATTATTATTAGTGCCCTCGCTATTAATCCTCACTTGTATATCGGGGGTAGTTTTGAGATTAAAACTGTTAATCCCAATTTGTTTTAGTGAGGGCGTTAATAATACCACCCTCCCCCTTGGTATTAATAGTGAGGGGATAATGACTTTATCCAGATAACTCGTGCTATTAGTCCCGACCATCTATTGCGTACCAAACATCAGACAACTCGACTTATTAATCCTATCTGATCTTAATCCTGGCTACCAAACGGCACCTAAGGGTTTAGTCAAAAGGTCACTGATATAACACAGTCAACATTTCCTTTGTTAAGTTGAGAACCCTTAGAGAACTTTCTCTATAACACAGTCAACAAGAACTTATTCTACCTTGCAGCATCATCAAGATAATTAAAGACATATCCATGTTACGTAACGCTCAACCAGATAAGTCCACAGTAGAGGAAATATGCATTGATTTCTACTTATCAAGTTGCAATTTTTCAAACTTCAATCAGAGGCATGCTTAGTAGGATTTTAGCATTTCACTACTGAATGAGAGACCAAACAGAGGAAGAATTAAGAATCCCCAAAAAGAAATAACTAAAAAGTAAGGCTTATTTGAAATTATGTGTTAAAAATAATTTGAACCTGAGCAATGGCAGAAACAGTAAGAACAGGCAGGGTAGCCAAAGCTACAAGAGCCAGTCGCCAGTGCAGTAGCATGCCTATTAAAACCGCTACAATAATAGCTGCACTATCTTGGATGAATATTGAAAGCCGGTTGCTAAATGCAGCTCTCACAAATGTAGCATCATTTGCTAGGCGCATGGACAAGGTATCAGCGCTGTTTTCCTCTTCATCAAACCATCCAACTTCATTGCGAAGCATTGCTGTAATGGTAAACAAGATCAAAAAAATAAAAATGGGAAAAACTTATCCGAAAAAAAGGGAAAAATCTCATGCAGTGCTAATAGGGAATTTTTTTTTGCACTGCAACAAGTAAAATTAAAGATAGTAAGAAGGATTACATTAAACGAGAAAACAAACATATAAATTTGCTAGGATCGGATCTCATACCTGAAAACATCATTCTCCTGACCCTTTCTGTCATTTTCTCCCCCATTATACCAAAATAAAAGTGCTGCAAAAAATTTGCAACCACTGTCACAACTCCCATACAGGCAATGATTAAGCATAACTTGTCTACTTCTTCTCGTAGATTATGCCTGTCATGTCTATAATATGCCGTCACTATCAACGCAATGACGTAAGCAAGAAGAGGATTAAATGAACCAAAGATGGCAGCACCAGTGCTTCCTAATACAGCATAAAGCCATTCAGCAAAACTTAGCTCTACAAGCCTCCAAAATGATGGCTCTTCTCGATTTTGTGTATCCTTCACCGCTTTGACTTTAACTGGCACGTCCTCAAATTCAGAAAGTGGCCGACTAAAAGTTTGTGAATGGGACCTCTCATTTTTGGGATCAGATGTTAATAATGGAGAGACAGGAGATTCAGGATCAGATGGATTAGATGATTGTCGACGTATAGCCTGAACATCAATCTTTGGTAACTCTGGTAGTCTCATTTCAAAGCTATCCTGCCTTCTTATTGTCGGCTCCTTTTCTGTTCCATCTAAGGGCATACCATTTTCAACCATGTGCTCTGGCGGGGGGCTTGGATTTCTTGGTGATTCATGTGAGCTGAAGGCAGTATCTGGACCACGAAATGCATGGACATTAGAAGCTCTCTGAAGAGACGGCGATTTGGCAAATTTGGGAGATGATGGTTCTTGGAAGCTATGACTTGCTGAAGAATCTTTCTCAATTTGGAAAGCTGCAGTCTCATTGTAGGTTCTCGCTGGCATCCTGAAAGTCATTGTAGACGACAGTTATAAGTAAAATGCTGATCATCTGATATGATGTAAAATAAATGGAGAACTAGGATACATCAAGGAACCATGTAGTTAACAAAGGCATATCATATTAACATTACACTACCTCCTTGGGAGTTTTGCAGCTTCTTCACATCTCAGAAGCTCGGCATATAGGCCATCCAAGTTGATTAATTCATCATGCGTACCCATTTCCACTAGCTGACCTTCCTCCATCACGGCTATGTAATCAGCATTCCTTATTAAACTTAGCCGCCGAGCAATTATTATAGTTGACCTGCCTAACATTAAGAGATCTAGAGCCTCCTGAACGGATCTTTCAGCTTCAAAATCAAGTCCACCAGTAACCTCGTCAAGAAGAAGAATAGATGGATTTGAAAGCACCGCCCTAGCAACAGAGAGCCTAATTTTCTGTTCTTCGGTCAATTCCAAACCAGCCCTACCTACCTGAAGAACACAATTTTCCAATGAAAAGATGTTTGTGTATAAATACAGAAAGGTACTCATCCACTGAAATCTACCTGCGTCTCATATCCTTTCTCCAGTGAGCTGATAAAAGTATGCGCATGAGCAATTTTAGCAGCATCTTCAATCTGAAGGGAAGTCGCATCCCTCCCATAAGCTATATTGTCTCGGATACTCAAACTTAGTAAGGCAGGTTCTTGAGTGACTAAACCAATTTGGCTTCTTAGCCATTCAAGTTTCAGGTTCTTAATGTTCTCCCCATCTAGCAGGACTTCACCTGCAAGACAAATTGAGAAAGTAAGAATTGGTATCTGCCAACAGAAAGGGAAACTAATGGTTTCGAGGGAGTGTTGCAAGTAATCTATAATGACAGAAAACTACTAAGTGGTGGAATACCTAACGTCGGATCGTAGAAGCGTTCCATGAGTGGTATAATACTGCTTTTACCAGAGCCATTTCTGCCCACAAGTGCCACAGTTTTTTTAGCAGGAACAGTGAGGTAAAACCCACTTAAGATGGGAATTTCAGGACGGGACAAATAGCTAAAATATACATTTCGGAACTCGATATTTCCTTGCACCGAAACAAGAGTATTTCCATCATGATTAACTGTGGAGGATGAACGGCTAATCATCTCAAAAAGTCTGTAAGCAGCAATTCTCCCTTGTTCAAATGAATAGAAATTTGTTGCCGCTTGATTCAATCCACTGAAAAGTAACAGATTTCTCAACAGATGTTTTATGTATAAACTAAACACAGAATGAGATACAGCGAGATAAAAATATTATGTACAAGATGCTTACAGGCCGCTGAGAATTACAGCAAACAAGGCAGTTACAATTTCACCACCATGAGCTCTCCCATGCAAAACCAAGAACCTTCCAACCCAAAGTTGTAAGGCACAAGAGCAGATTGCAAGCCCATATGTAAATCCAAGACCAAATCCTTGCACAAGACTTATTAATATACCATATCTCAACGTAGCTTGCAGTGAAGCTGCATAGGAATATTTCGCCAATGTTTCATTTGTAAAAGCATATAAGGTTCTAATATAAGAGACTGCCTGCAAAATAAAAATAAAAATATGTTTACACTATTGAACTCCCAGCACAAAACTAGTTATTCATATGACTGACATGAGGTAGTCGTTAACTTTCCCAACACTCAGGCGCACATTAACCAAAGAAAAGTTCATACAACATATAAAACTTTATCACGAGTTATCACAACACCTTGCATAAGGATATCCATTTTTTTCCAACAAATACATACACCAATAAAAGATACTCGCACACTGTAGAATGTGAGTGTCCCTGGGGGTGTGATGTGTGCCGGGTGAAAGTGCTAGGCGTGACACATTGCTATAAAAGAACCTCAAAGAGTAAAGGATCAGGGTGGAAGAAGTCAAGACTGACTAGGCGAAGGCAACGAGGGAAAAAGAGGGCAAACACAGTTCTCTCTCTACTACCGACGAGGTTCTCGATCAATGATTTTCAATTTTTGAAAATGAGGTTTGTGACTTCTATTTATAGTGAATACGAGATGACAAATGGAATATTCCAATATTCCCTGTTGGGTGACATCGTCTCATTGACCATGCAATGATCATAAGACAAGTGTCCCGTAGGCGGGGACCACAATCAACTCTTTCTCTCTTAGTAATCAAGTCACACGCGTCGCATGTGTGTGGTATTGCACACACATACAATGGGTGAGACTTTCTCTTGACTTCAAACGCCAAACCAATAACCCCGAGGTTCCCAAAAAACCGGCTCGGCCTCTTGAGGGTTCAGGGACCCTACGCTTGCCATTGCACTTAGGGTAGACCACCCGGTAGTGCCCTAAGTCGGGTCATCCCTGAGGGATGTATAGCAGTAAGCTGTTTGCCCCTTACCACAGGCGTAGAATTAGGAATAGAATAATTAGTTCCTCAGAACCCTAATGTTCAAAGACCGAGGCTCTAACAGCCATCTCAATCTCATAGGGTCAGGCAAGATGTTATCCTAACAGAGCATTTGACCTTTGGCCAGCTTGCTCGTGGAGATTATAAATGGAGCCAAGGTGCGGCCATATAGATTTGGGTGTCATTACCCTTAAGCTAAAAGCACTCAACCTCGACCCCCCTTTAGGCCAACTCCCGAAGCCTAGTACGTTCACGCACGGTAGGTCTTAGTTCAGGTAAGACTAGGTTATTACGTGGCAATAACCTAGAGTGATGTGGCACAACCCCTACTACACACACAAACATTTATTACAATTTATGAAACTAAGCTGAGCCCATACAAATATAGCTAACAAAGTAAAGTCACAAAGGAACATACAGCCAAATGCCAAAATCAAAACAAATCATATCAAGGAATTGAGAAATTATATAGTTTAAAATGGATGATTGCCTCGATATAACTCGAAGGAAAAACGCTATCTTGCAGTCTCATGAGCCATTTCTAATGTTCAACTTTAAAAATCTCAACATACATGCACAATAGAATTGGTCAAAACAGCAAAAATAAGCGGCGGAATGCATCTAATGTCTGGGTAGAATTACACTTTATCTACATCATATATTCACAGATAGATAGCTTCACCGGTGTTTATGGCTATGCTTTAAATGACGAATAGCTAGAAATTATTGCTAAGAAAAACAATGAAAATTTAATATTCTTTATTTGAAAGTCAACATACTTTCAACGGTAATCAATGTACATTAGCAAACAACTAAAAAGAATCTCTGGTAATAATTAATCATGCTAGTCCATTAATAACAAAGACACAGCATTTCAAGCTGTCAAACAGTAAGCAAGACAAGGACACTCCAAGCTTTCAATCTATGAATGCCATGAAAAGTAGAGTAATATAATTGTCCAAGTATGATATCGGCCATATATTGGATCTTCCTAGGTTTACAGCAAATATCACAATATTTTTTATAGATACTTCCTACCATACTTTTCAGTAGACAGAAGGGGAAGAAGCTAACAGGAGAAACTATATTACCTGTTCAGCAACACTTGCTGCTTCAGCATAAGCATCTTGAATATTTTCAGCTAGTCTGTGGAGAAATATGTTTGATATTCCTCCAGCAGCCACAATAAATGGGCCAGTAGCTAAAGTTATCAGAGCAATCTGCCAACAGTTGATGAATCCAATTGCAAGACCACTGAAGAAAGTAGCCATGTTATGAATATAATTTCCCACCTGTTGTGTCAAAACAGATAAAAGAAGAGATTTTCTTGATTAATACGCCGCTAACTACCGCAAGCCTGTGTAATCATTTAGAGCTGAACATACTTTTTCACTAAGTGCAGACTGGATGAGCAGCACATCACTTAATACTTGGCTCACGATATCTCCGTTGTTGCCATAGGTGTCAAAAAAACTCATGTCTTGATTAAGTAATACTTGAACATACTTCGACCTGATGACCGCAGTCTGCCTTTCTCCAGTAAGAATCCAACACGAGACCTCTGAATCCAAAACTAGTTATTACCAATGGCAGCAAAAAAGTATCATACAGTAGAAGAAATTTAAGATGTCTAATCAGACAGAGGTTTGACTTTACCAATCCAACCAGCAGCAAAAACACCCACCGCAATATAAACAAGGGTTAGAGCGAGCTGCATCAATTATAAAAACAGTGTCAATCGAACATAATCTGACTTCCAACATTTGCACCAAAAACTAAAAACCTTATCATGGACGTATGATATAAAAGCAAATTATCCACAAAAGCAAAAGGAAATAATAATGTTAGATGAATTGCCTTTACTCATTTGCCAACTAGTCTCATAGGCAACTTAGAACTCCAAATAATTAGGTTAACAAGATCAAATTTAATCTATATTCCTCAGCTTACCCAGATTATTTTAATTACAAATGCAACATATTGCAAGAGAGAATAGAATTGGTTGATCACAAAAAGAATTAAAAAAATAATTGATGCCTTTAAAAAAAAAAAACTAATTCCCCAACAGTATGCTTCATGAGGCAAACTTGTATTATGTAGAACAGCAAAAGAATGATGGCCAGCGCACAAGACTAGTGTGGGGGGTTTGGGATAGGCATATGGAGCCTCACCAAAACCAAGAGCGTTTTCTCGTTGTTTGAGCATATCCACTCAAGTCAAAATAGAATAACCTTACTGTTGCAACTAGTAACAAGCCAATAAAACGCTCACCTTCAAAGTCACACACGTAGGTTCACATACAAATTAGATAACTGGCACCTAGGCAAATACTCACTCTGGAGTGAACACCAGCACTGCAAGACAACACTGTCATGCTGACACGGCCTTTGTCATCTCGACTTGCATTCAAAATAAAAGCATTCCCACCCCCCTTCACTTCCAACCCACCTCCCTACCCCTGCCAAATAAAAAAGGAAAAAGAAACATATTCTATCCACTCACAAGCTATGAAGATTCGGGTGCACGGACACATCCCAATCCAAAATTATGGGAGCAACTATTTAATATATGATGTGTTATGTTTCATCTCAAAATGATTCACCTAAGATCATGTATTATACGCACCATAAGCAAATACTCCCTCCGTCCCAAAATTATTGTCCAACCTTTTTCGTTTGTCTTGCTTTCCTTTTCCATCAGTCCGAAAATAATTATCTTGTTTCAAACTTTCTTTTTTAAGACAACACTTTTACCATTTGACCCTTACTTTTTTCATATTACTTTAATTATGAGCCACATACACATAAGTTTTAAAGGAAACTACACATCAAACCAATATTAATAATCAAGTCCATTGTCTTTCCTTAATCTGTGTGCCGGGTCAAATAGGACAACAATTTTGGGACGGAGGGAGTACTATTTTTCACTTTTTACATATCAACAACTGAAAAATAGTATGATATGCCTTCAGGAATATATTTCTATCTCCAAATCTCCTAAAAATCCAACTAGCAATTCATTAAGGGAATAACAAATCTAAAAGCAGATGAGGGAGAGATAAAGAGAAATACCAAGAACATAAATGGGTTTAGTCGTTTGGGCAGCAGTTCTAAGAAAATATATTAGACAAAAAAAGGGAAATGAGAAGGAAGGTATGAGAAGACACTGAATAGAAAGAAATATTGTACATAGGTTGCGTCTCCTTTTTGACACTTATTTATATATTATATTCTAACTTTAGTTATCAAAATAAATAAATAAATAAATAATATATATATTGTACCAAAATAAATAGAAAGAATAATGTTGACTACCCAGGCAGATATCATCTTAACCCTTCAAGATTTGGGGTCTTATCTTTTGGGAAATTATGTAGTTCATCTATGTAGAATTATCACTTAACAGCTTATGATATTTGCTAAGAACTATAAAAAGCAACTGCCTTAAATTCTAAAATATTATTATTTTGACCCTAATGTATCCCTGCTGTATCTCCGACCTATGACAGAACTTGAACATTAATATCTAGACATGTATGGAACATATACGATACGCACCCTGTATACCCCCATATCCAAATCCTAAGTGTATCTGATACTGCCACTGACGCCATTTTAGTGTATCAATGTTTCATAGCTTACGCGCAATAAAGATAGTCTTGGCCACATCATCCCATGGGTATAAATTTCCTCCTCGCAACCTTATGTAAGCTTTAACAAATATCACCTGAGTTTTCAGTTTTAATTATTTACTGCTGTTTAAACAATTAAATTCTCCATCAACAACTACTGCATCACACAAGGGAAGGGAGCAGCTAAAGTTGGGGAACCTTCCCAATAATTCTACTAACATCGACGAAACCCAGCATTTTAAAAAAGTTCAACCTGGAGCCAGCTAGTCATGAGAAATTCTGGATGTTCAGATGAGTATTACTATTATCGTCTTTTTTTGTGATCATGTTAGTTGTTACCAACAGCTTATCTAGCTTACCAAGCAATATTCTGTATGTAAGAAACAAAGATTCTTCTTCTAGAAGCGAGGGAACCACTACATTCATACATAACTTTGTTATTTTGTTTGAATAACTTAGATTATCCTTTTTCTAATGCTTCTACATTAACCCCATATTAGTTCCGCTATTCTTGTTAAGCAACAATTAATTTTGTTTTTTCAGTAGAATCTTTTAACGTAAGTTCCAACGTTCCCGTTGCTTCTCACTTAACAGTTAGGTCTGAGTTATGAAATGGAGCTTGTACTGAGGTTCTTCCTTGAGTCAATTTTCTCGGTCTTTATATGCTTGAAGCTCTTAATTTTTTTGAGTTTATTCAGTACGATAGATTCGTTTATTCTCTTAAGTAGGGGTTTTACACAGAATACAAAATAGACGAGTCATTACTGCTAACATGAGTAGGTGCACAACTAATACGAATAGTAGCCACCATCGGATTATTCTTCTTCTCATGTAGAACTTGTAAAATATGGAAATACCCTATACACATAACTGCATTTACCAAAACAAAAAGCTTAAGATTTGCATCAATTATTGCAAGAGCAAGTGCATGCCCATTTACTTTAAAAGGCGTATTCTACAAAAAAATTTGAATATGTGACATAAGCAATGTTTTAAAAGCTTAAAGTGTAACGGCAGGCATTCCACATCCAAGGCAAACTGTAAGCTTTCATAAATATAAATATATACACACACACATTTATAATATACATATATATATATATATATAACCGGGTGTGGTGATATAGCTAGAAATATTGAGGGACTTTTTACGCCTGACATACTAGTGATACAAAATGTTAACAAAAACAAAAAGGGATATCATTCACACAAAAAAGGGAAAAAGGAAAAAGGTAAGAGTTAAATAATTTAACCAGGTGAAGCAACTCTTCCCCCCCCCACCCTCCCACTCAGTTCAAGAAAAAAAAAGGAAGTCGCGAGAAAATAGGAAAGGGAAGGATACGATAATTAGCCAGGTCTCTCTTACACACAAATCAAGAAATTTCATGTCCTTTACAAATTGAAGAGAAAATAACCTTGTGATCCTTCCCGTACACCGTCCCCTTCACCCTCCCACTCAGTTCAAGAAAAAAGGAAAAAGAAAAAAGGTAAGAGTTAATTAATTTAACCAGGTGAAGCAACTCTTCCCCCCCACCCTCCCACTCAGTTCAAGAAAAAAAAAAGGAAGTCGCGAGAAAATAGGAAAGGGAAGGATACAATAATTAGCCAGTTCTCTCTCACACACAAATCAAGAAATTTCATGTCCTTTGCAAATTGAAGAGAAAATAACCTTTTGATCCTTCCCGTACACCGTCCCCTCTCACTTGCGAATCAAGAAGTTCCAAGCCCTTTGCAAACTTGGGAACAAAGAGCAACCTATTTACCGAATCCCCAATCAAATATTCTGCTACTCATCAAGTATAGCATCTGACATCCTCAATTCTTTAAGAACTCTTGCCGAAACCAAGCTCTTATACAACCCCCGCCTAATCAAGCTTCTTTTGAACAACATATTGTATCCGCTAATTCTATTTATTTCTTTAATTTGCCATTATGTCCTTCTCACTAGTGAGGTGAGAGCCACAACTCGAAAGGCATTAAACATGCAGGTAAGAGCCATAACTGAAAATGCACTAAACAAGTAAAATCCAATTGCAGGACACTGCCACAGCCCAAGAGGTGTAGGCTCCCAGGTGCTTTGCCTAAAATTTCAGTGAAGAAAATAAGAAACACCTACCCTTAAAGTGAGTTCCTCAAACACCGTCTAAAACATTAGTTGAAGGAGCCTATAGCATGATGTATTCACACAGATTGCCACAGCCAAGTCACAAACACATCTGAGGGCAGGGCAGAACCTCCCACTTAGCTAGCCAGCCAAAAGCAGAACACTTCACACAGATAGCCCGGTCTAGTTGGCAGCTCACAAGCCACTCAGCAACCCAAACTGGCTGGCCTAATCTCGACTGCCAACATCCCTACAACATCAACCTAACACAACGGTCTAACAGGCCCTTGCAAGCTACAATAGGTAAATCCTTACAGCCTATGATATATTCACATACATTGCCGATTAGCATTAACCGCAGGGTTAGCACTAACCATTAGCAAGTGTAATAAAATTGGTTCTCTCCTGAAATTCCTGCATTTAAATACAAGATACCGTAATAAAAGCTGTATTACCTCAATGAGGCCGATGTATCGATAGCAAAGTAAACAAATTTCACGAGTGGGAAAGGGGGTTGAGGAAAGTTTCCAGCAAGAAATTGTACTGCGATCTTCATAAGATAAGCTAGACTCCATGGCTGAAGGCTGTACGAAACCTCAAAATACAAAACGTAGATCAAAGCAGTCTCAGTTCTACACACCTTGCTGCACTCATCAGCCTAGTTGACAAGTAGCTAAGGAATGAGTGAATGGTGTAATCCTATTTAGGGCAAATAGCCAAGGAATGATGCAATCCTGTTTCGGCAAGTGGCAATGGAATGACGCAATCAGAACACATTTCAGTTCCTTGCTACTTCATTAGGTACCAAGGAATAATGCAATGCTATTTGGCAAGTAGCTGGCAAATGAGAATATGGGTGTGTGCAGCTCACAAGCATTTTGTAACTTCATAAAGATTATCCAAAACAAAGTTACTAAAGCTGCAAGCATTTCCCTATTTAACACCCGTCCAATTCCAATATTGTCCATCTCCGCCACTGAACATCCACCTCAAAGCTACAAACAAAACAATTTACCACAGACCCCACGACATACATTATCATTGTATCATATTCACTAACTCCCCAGTTCCACCATAATATCATTATAGTATTCATTCACCAAACAGAACTAGTTCGCCAAATAAAATTAAAAATTAAAATTGGAACAAACTGCAACCTCCCGCCTATTCTAATATTCATATAATCCAAGACTATTGTTACTCCTTCACTATGTTAAATTGGTTCTATCAGCACCAATGTCCATCCATCTTAACATCCGCTAGGCCTAGTCAATCTCCTAGGAAAGTAACTCCATATAGAAAGTATGGTATGCCTCCACTAAGTAAACATGGTAAAATCTATCAACGTCAATATCCATGTCAAAGTCACTTAAGCCTAGTCAATATTTTACTCCTCAGGAAGGAAGTAACTGTAATCAGAACTAAATCACTTAACACTAAGTCAGCCATGATACACCACGATGTAAAACCAGGAAATATCTTAATCGGATATCTTTTCATCCATGATCAGCAAAGCCTATTCAATCTCCTTAAGAAGTAACTGCAAACAACCAATTTCCACTAATTCAGCCATGATATACTCCACAACGTAAAACTGGAAAAATCTAACAGCGATATGCCTCCCTCCCAACTCCCAAGATCAGTTAAGTCAAACCAACCTCCCTACGAAGTAACTACAAACAGAACTAAACCACCAAACAATAAGTCAGCCAATCACAACGTAACACCCGGAAAATCCAACTCCAGAAAGATATCCTTCCATCTCAACATCAGTTAAGCCTAGTTAATCTCCATAGGAAGTAACTGCAAACAGAACAAAGCCACCTCATCCCCTATACTTCACGACCATTGATGAACATTAAAATGGCGACCAGCTATAACCCATAATTCCACCTATTATTTGTTGAAAAATCTTTGTATGTAAGACCAGAACTTAGACGCACAATAAGAGTTGCTTTAATTGCACTGGTGACCAGCTTAGGTAACAAGTGCCCAGGAGATTCTAATAATCTAAAACCAACCTATTATATACTCATTTAAACACTAAAAAGAAACAAAAGCAGCTAGATTTTACTCCAAAACAGAGAATTCAATAGCAATGAAACAGTACATGGACTATCGAAAAAATCAAAACTTAGTCCTCAAACAACAGCATTAACTAGTTGGATGAACTTTTCAATTTTCACGACTAGAATTCCAAATTTCACAGCTAATTTTTTTAATATCAAAACTACCTCTTTAAAACTATCAAACAGCGAATCCCGATCGTCGGAGCCATGACTCAGCAAGTGAACAATCTTAGCGAAGTAATGCAAGTACACAACCAGCGCAGTCCCATGAGCAGCCGCAGCCAACGATCCAACCACCATGAGCACCCAATCAAACCGGTCAGCACAAGCAAACAACCTCGAGAACGGCACTGCAGCTGGAGGCGGCTCGATCTCCTCAGCCTCCTCCATTTCCTCCTCCACCTCAACCGGAACAGCATCGCCACCGGGGTCCATGTAAGGAGACGGAGATTCCGGCGGCTCCGACACTTCCGACACCGGCGTCAGAGGCTGTATGTGCGGTGGGGACCACCCAAACAAGCCTCTAGATATCATCATTTTCGAGATTTTTACCTAAAACCACTCAGTCAAAACCCTAAAACCATCAAATATGCTAAAATCGGTGGAGAGAATTTCAGCCGAATCGGGGGAGAATCTCGTGTGTGTGGGTTTTGGTTTTCGCCCTCTCCTTTCTCTCTCCTCCGACTCCGAAAAAATTAGTTTTTGTGCGTCACGGAGCATAAATGGGGCCGTCGTCGTTCCGAGTCGATGACTCGGTCAAAGATGGCGGAGAGAGAGAAAAGAGTTGACTCGTTTCGAAACGTTTGTTCTGTTTCTTGTT
Source organism: Codonopsis lanceolata (assembly GCA_013146195.2). Taxonomy (NCBI): domain Eukaryota; kingdom Viridiplantae; phylum Streptophyta; class Magnoliopsida; order Asterales; family Campanulaceae; genus Codonopsis; species Codonopsis lanceolata. The sequence goes on along the minus strand of CM028383.1, from coordinate 44,348,556 downwards.
TGTTGTCTGTCCTTACTCCTTAGGTGGGTACTGGGTAGGTCACCTTAATGAAATGAAAGTATGAAAACGTCAAACCGGCTACCACCACGACGTCGTGTCGAAGTGTCCGTTAAGTCCAGCTGTGTGTGGTGAGGGCTATTCAGTAATTTTATCGTGTTGAGGTTGAACATGTGTCAGTTAAAGAGAAGTGGCTGGAGAAGTTGGAGTGTGTGAGAGGAGTAGGGGAAAAAAACCTCATGTTATTGCTTTTGATTTTGGATGTTATAAAAAGAGAAGGTAACACTGGCAGTGGGGGCATGATTGTGTTATGCTTTAATGCCAGTCCATTTTATCTGTTGCAATTTTTGTGGGCTTTCCTTTTTTATTTTGGCCTCTTCATTATTATTTGGTTGGTGCTCCCACGAGGCCCAGGAAAGACACTATTACATCATTTCTCTAGGTCGAATTATTTTCTAATAACAAAACGATATCTGCTAAACATCTGAGTTAAACGAGTTTGACAACTATAAACATAATAATAAAGATACACAATCTGACCAATATTTTAGTTCTTACAAAATTCAGAATCAAAACAACCCAACATGTATGAAAACTAATACTTTGGTTTGGTCCGGAACCAATCAAAAATTCATGAGACCCAAACCGGACTAATACTTCGGTTCTTAATTATTTAATACAAACAAATTAGTAATCTTTTGGGTCTTATTGAGTTTATCATACCTTTCTCATGAAATTAATGGAGTTTTTTACTTATACTGAAATAAAAAGAAAAATTGTACCAAACTTGTTCATAAAATTAATGAAGTTTCTTATTTATACTAAAATATAAAATAAAAATGCAATAAAGCTACTTACTTTGACATGATATTTTTCATAATGTTAGACTGGATATTAAAACTCATAATAATCTTAACGGTTAAGAAGGAAATAAATAAGAATTTACTATTTATTAGAGTTAAATTAATATTAATTTAGTAATTATATATATATATATATATATATATATATATATATATATATTGGTTCGGTCCAGTTTTTGAACCAATTTATTAGTAACAAAACCGAGACCGAACCAACTACCTAGTTTTACTAAAACTCATAATCGGAACCAAACCAATAAATTGGTTCAGTCCAATTTTTATAGGTTTGTTACGATTTTATTGGTTCGGTCCGGTTTAAATTTTATTTGTTCACCCCTATGTTTAAGTATTATAACACCTCGACCCAAATTTATGCTGAACTCCAGAACAAAACGTCCAAGTCTATATTCTCTAATAACAGAACAATTTGTGCTAAACGTATGAGCTAAACGAGCTCGACAACTATAACCATAATTATGTCGGTCATAAATGTACAGGAGCCAACAAATCAAAACTAACTTGAGCTAGCATACTCGAGACCACAACCAAAGAACATACAATAACGGTAGTAATTACACAATTCCGCCATAGGCTCAACAACACGTGTCGGTGCTAAAAGAACCACTTACAACTCAACTGATAAATACCAATACTACTCATATATAGAATCAACACAACTCTATATAAACATTGGCCTCATAACTACACAATATACAACGAGACTGCTACCCAGAAATACAACCAATTAGCACCACGAACTAGCACCCGTCCTCACCACATCGAACTTTCAACTAGGGAAACAATTAATGGGGCAAGTCAAAAATACCCAATAAGTTACTAATGTAATTACACGACATGCTATTATGCATAACAGTTTAATGATAACATCATCGTAGCATAAGAACCATAAGTAGAAAACATCACAATGTACTAGATACTTTCATAATGTAGCTATCAAATGAAATCACTATATGCAGATACCACATATTTGTTGCAGTATAAATAAACACATAATAACTTGTCAATATCACATCCGACCTTATCACTCTTTCTTGTAATCAGTGTTGCTGATGCAATACACACAGTGAATCATTATTAGACTGGTAGTCATGTCATTCGAACCAATAACTATTAATCAAAGGTTGGTATTCATATCCATTAAACCCTATAACCTCCGAGATGTACCTCAAAGTTATAGCTTACCAAAGTTACATGTATTGTTATAGAAATGGGGCTCTTCCCACTAGGGCCACTAGTGAGGAGGAAAGCTCTATATATGGCGACCCATAGCGATCACTAAGTCCCAATTCCCACAAAGGCTATGTGTTGTCATACCCATTGACTCTACCAAATATATCAGCTAAACTTGATGAAATACAAAAGTGTATATTTACTTGCTATACAATAAACAATCATTGAATCCGTAAATACTGGATCTCAAAACCATTTAGAATTAAATCACTAATCTTACCACACTTTATTTACCAAGCACACATTTGCAGGTAATCAATTATCACATTACAATCATTAATGTATCTACAACTACTAGACATTAAGAACGATAAATGAGTATACTTCTAGTCCCACTGCACATATCAGTGATCAGTAAACAAATCTTTAATACTGAACGCAATAATTCATAACAATGATAAGTCAATAGTGCATATTACCCTCCCCCCACAATGTATCATATGATTATTTATGAACTAACACATCATATCTTACGTCACATAGTATTAATGATAATTGTTCGTACATACCAGACCTTATACATTACACGAGTAAGTCATTTATACTACTACACACAACTTTATCAATCAGCTATTTACATGTAGGCTACACCACCTATGTCTCATATTTGGTTTGTAACTATCATGTGCCTATTTGGTACACACATAACTATAATGCACATAACCCTATTAAACATATTTATGAGTACATCAACACATTGCTTATGTCTCACATTCAATCTATAATTACTTTGTGTCTCATCCATCCACACATGATTAACCTTATAATCAACCATATGAGTAAGCTACTAGTGTCTACTAAATAATAGGATACAAAACAACTATGTGCAAATATCTAGAAAACACGAAATATTGTCCCGTAATTGAATCACACTTACTTTTATACAAATGGTCTTAACTTGTAACAAGTTCTATGCGGGGACATCGATCTATTCATATAAGTCCTTCTATCATAGGGATTAGTTACACAACTCAACTCAGTGTAATATCACTCATCTTTAAGTTGACTCATTTAAGTCACATTACTCGTTATCGAATATTTGTAACCTACCTCGATTAACATAGGTACCTTTCTACCCGCAATTAGTGCAAGTTACTTGTCACTATACTACTAACATCGATAATTAAGCCACACACCATAATTAATTATTATTGTGACGATCTGACCCGGACCCCAACACCGAATCCCAAGGTCGTGCCGCCGAAAGAGGCTAAATAACATACAAGTACTTGATAAGCATACTGGCACAAGTTAAGCAGTTGAGCCACATAATTAAGTTCTAATAAGAAAGTAAAGCCGTAACGGTGATACATGAAAGAAAATTCCGAAACCGCGGAAGCAATAATAATAGTGTGCCCGAGCTATCAAGCTCTAGGCTAATCACGACCAAAGAGATAGTAAATCTCTCGGCCAAAAATTCGAACCACGTGACGCAACATTGTGCCCGGGCCACAAATCATTGGCATCTCGAGGCCGGCGAAACAACAAGAACCCAACTTGTACAACAACCACTCAATGGCTAAACACATGCCGAAGGGGAAAACCAACCATATGAAACAACAACCTCAACGGCCTACGTGCCGAAGACCACCACCACAACAACAACAACTAAAATACTGAATGCCCTGAAGCTACTGCGTGCTCGGGAGACAACTAAATAAATACTATAAATAAAGTACATAAGCTCGACCATACATGTAGGCTACATAATACAACAAAGACTACACTTCAAAAGAAATCGTAAATTTTAAATAACTTTACAACTATCGTCCTCACATGAATAGAACGACAACAAAAATATAATATGATGCTAAAATGGGACACCGCGAGATATAACTCGGAGGATTCGGTAGCTACCAGCACGAACCACACGATCTCAACTGGAAGTACCGATCAACTGTGCATTGCTACAGTCATGATCTACACGGCCTCTAGCGGGCTATCGAACATCTGCACACTAAGAAACAAAGTACGAAGTGAGTCATAATGACTCAGTATGCTACTATAATTTTTTTAGAAGGTTGGAGGGGACAAATATATATGATGTCTTTGGTGTGACTCGAACAAATGGTGCCTCTGATAAGACTTTGAACATCCGACCTCTCGGTTGAGAGTAGTGAAGTACCAGGGTATCTTTGTTAGGGCTTGAACACTTGACCTCTCCTTTAAGATAAGTGAGTAGCTAAATGAGGCCTTTGGGTAAGGCTTGAACAACAATGGTGCCTCTGAAAAGGCTTAAACATCTGACCTCTCCGTTAGGAGAAGTGATCAGTACCAATTGAGCTGGAGCTCGTTGGTATGCTACTACAATTAAGTAATAATATAACATGATAATACACACAAATATAAATAATCATGACATCTTGTTATTACTATAAAATCCATGAACATGTATCATATAACTTTAGATACTTCACAAAATAACATTTTCTTTCCTTTTACCAAAACTTTCATGCAGCACATTGATATTCATTCAAGTGCATATAAACAAACCATATTAATCAGAGTGTACACCTCTGATCATAACAAACCAAATGAATCAGGATGTGCCTATCTGATCCGCTTCCGCTATGTTACTCCTGCAAATCACGTGCAAAACAAATTTGTGCCCTTGATACTGATTCCTTGGTATCGACGTCCCCGAGACATCTCCGCTCGAGTTCCGATAGCTTCCAATGTCATGCTTATTGCTATAACAATTGATAGTTACATCCCCACTGCGGTCAACAATGGAGGGATGTGTACAACAACCAGTCTTCGACACGACGACACATAGCGATCACGAATCCTATAATTCGTGAAGGCGATGCGTCGTCCCATCATCGACTAAACCAAATGACTAAATCATATCAGTTGGGCTTAATGCAAATACACAAGTAGATGATTACTCGTAACTTAACCAAGACCCGACAAGGCTCCAATCTCCAGTTACATTGTCCAAACCAAGCAAGTTAATGATCCTACTAAAACACATTACCATACACATAAAGGAATGTAATCAACGTAACATACGTGCAGATATTTACAAGTATCCCATAACAAGCAAGACTATTTATTAGTCTACTAGCCAAACACACATTGGGTTCATAATGATCCTCAATACACAAACATCTCAATTAAGGATTGAGTTCCCGGTCAATCCATGTCAATTAAGTAGGTTTTACAATGCTAAATATATCACAATCATATCAATGTCATGAAATAACGCTCACATAGGAGTCACAATAACCAAACAATGAGGTACAATGATCCCTGAATCTCACATATACCGAGGCGACTACTTATTAGTTCTAACCTCAATTCATACACCAAGACCACTAATTAGTCTAACAACAATTATTCGTTGAAGTCCTCAAGGATCCCCAAAATATCAATACACCGAGGCTACCTCTTGACTTAACCTCAACCACAAATAAAGATTATCACAAGTTTAGCAATAATTACTCATTAAGGTCCCCATGGATCTTTAACACAAAACCCGACAAGATAATTAAGTTAGTCCATCACATATTCTCGAAACAAGTCTATACACTTAGTTTCCCAAATCAACTTCATGTTAGACTTCTATTAGTCCTCTCTCTTGTAGTGTATGCATCGATACACTCGAACTCACGCTCAAAGCATAACATGATCATCCCATAGTCATACTCACACAAGAGCCCGATAAATATGCTTAAGGCCAAATCCGTCAAACCACTCTCATACCATCACATCGAGACTCTATCGTAGTCCCTAACAATCTGTGCCTTAACGTGCACGCCTAATATAGATTCTCATGAGTTGCTTATTTTAAGTCAACATAATTCCAAACTCGCATAGTTCAACTAAGTGGCTTAATTACTATATTATTTAAGCTCCAAACCCAAGCATAATCCAAGACTATAAAGTCTAGGTGTCACTTGGACACACACTCAACATGACCATATGGGTCAACACAACAGAGAACAAACCCGTCTCAAACATGCATCATAGGATTCGAACACGTCCTTCGCTAGTGTCTAACAAATCGTTAATCGACTCTAGAGAGTCTCAACTCAATAGTTCATACTTGGGTCGTCCACAACCTAAGTCCCAAAATTCCCTCGTATTATGAATAAGTCGGCGTCCATCGTCTGACCGTCATAACTTAACCTAATCAAACATATGTTATTAACGACATTAACTATAACCTAAGACTAATAATTAGTCTTCAATCTTAGAGTGTCCAAGGGGTACACTCCCAACAAACCCAATGAACCAGTTATCTATTCATGTTCCCAAATCTCCTATAAACACTCATGAATCGTATCTCAACCCTTCAATAAGTCAATATATTATCGGGTACAGACAAAGACTCTTAACGAGTCAACATCCTCAAATAAAAACCCAAACTTATTAAATCCGCGAACTAGCGAGTCAACATCCTCAAATAATCACCAATTCGACCTCATTCGACCAAATTGCGAGATCTCATAATTGAGACCCGATGAATACGGAAAGTCGTAGGAATTTATTATTGGGTTCAAAATAACACTTTAAATACATAATAGACTCTGTTGAGTCAAAATCAAACTTCCCATTTCTAGGTCAAGGCCTAATTTTAGGATTTTAAGTTCATCCGGGTTTCTAAGCCCAACAACAATCAATTTCATCCTAAATCACTTCAATAAACACAACAAACCCATTTAAATCCAATCACATATGTTCACTACAAATATCCAAGTAAATACCTCATTTAGGCATGAAAAACAACAACATACCATGGGGGATAAACCTCTAACATCCTAGCATCAAAATAAGCTATAGAGAGAAAGTAGGGAGTCTATTAACGTACCTATTTCGGCCCACAAACAACAAGGAAAATGAAAACAAACCGAGGGGAAATGATCTACTCGTTGAGAGTTTCGCGATGGTGGTCTCGGCTCGTCGATTGGTTGGTCGGAGCTCTGGGAATCTCCCGAACACACTAATCTCACCCACACACACACACACACACACACATAGTCTCTCTTTCTCTCTCTATTCTTCATGGTTTGAGGATAAAATAAGGAGGGGGAAGGAGTATTCAGATCTAATATGAGGTTAGATGGACTAAAATGCCTTCAAATGGGTGGGCATGGGTGAAGGAGGGAGTATTTTGAGGGTAGAATAGGTAATTCCCCTCAAAAAACAAATATGCAGAATTCTTCTCGACAGGAGATGCAGTCGCATCTCCCCTAGGATGCGAGCACATCCTTCAGCATTCTAGCTTCGAGGATTTCCTGTATCACATGTGGTTGCATCCCCAAACCCAATGCGAGCTCATTGCCTCCTGGAACAATAAACCCTCTAAAAGGGACCCAAACGGTTGTCGATACAACCTAAATTGAGACGGGCAACGACGACAAGCATCGAACACAAACCGAGCGAGGTCAAACTATGAGCCGAACTACTCAACATTAATCTAATACATGTTTAACATGTCTAGCATCTCAAGATGTATTCCTCAAGGTCGCATACGAACTAATCAAATAACTCTTGATCAAGTCAAGTATCCAACGACGCCAAGTCGCACAATTGTAACTCTAACACGCTAACAAGCGTAAATCGAACAACTTAAAGATATTGGCCATCTCTTGGCCTACTCAAGCATACAAAGTCTCACACGATAACTCTACCATGCCAGCTAGACGATCGTGCAAAGTTTCTGGGTGTTACAATTATAGCGATATGTACAGTTTTTAAGATACTATCGTTATATTTAATAGCACCAAGCCACTAGCTGTCCTCAACACAACATAATTTTAATGCATAAACAATCTTATTTAATAACCCTATTTATTTGGCAGGACTAATTTAATAGCTTTACTTAATCATTAGTCAACTCAGTTTAACTCTGTAAAGTTAATTACAATGATATTCTATATATTTTTAATAATATCCTAACATACTTTAATTATTGTAAAACTAGACTCCACATAGCCAATCATATTTCAAGCCAGACTCTCCAGAGTCAATTATAACACTATGATAAATTTTGGGCTACTGCTAATTACTAATTAACCCGTACCTACCCGATGTCAAGTGTTTCTTAACATATCATAATTTTTGTGAAAGTACAACCATTCCTAAATAAGTTCCTAACACCGCAGGAGTTAATTGCACAACTCAATATAATTTATTTATCTTGAACTTGACTCCGTTGAGTCATTTTCATTTATTATAACAACACTATTTTTAGGTTACAACTGATATGTGCATTATTACCTTATTTTATTATTTCAATTTATTTTACCGATGAAACGAGGTAAATATTTACTACAAACACACGTACAATTTTCATGCCAAAACCAGGTACAAGTAATATAATTTCTACCTACTAATTAACATACTAACATGCAAATATTTCATTTAACAAGTATTATTTACACCAAAAATAAAGGGGAGTAATAACTTACTGATTGGACGATTTTCTTTTGATTAATAGTTGTTTACTATCATAAATAAATAATAGCTCTCGACTTTTCAAGCTAAAAAATAAGGGCAAAAACTTGAACACCCGCAACCTCTACACCGTATTTTTATACTGAATAGCTCTCGACTTTAATCAAGCTAAAAAATAAGGGCAAAAATGTAGGAAAATATGCGTGTATTTTTTATACGACGGATCCCTGACCCGACCCGTGTTAGTGGGCTGAGCTATAAGAGTGTTGAGTTTCGTCTTATGAATTAGGATCCGTAAGACGGTCTTACATATGACCTACTCGAAAACAAAACCTTCACTTAAATCTGTCTTGTCCGGCACGACTTGGTAGAAGATGAGAGAAAATAAGTGTGTGTTAATTTATCCAAATCGTCACAACTCACTGCCTAGTCTCCCTCTCTCACTCATTATTAGTGTTATAAAAATCGGCTTAGGCGCCTAGCAATTTGGCAAATCGGCAAAATAATCGGCTAGGCGCTCTAGGCGGTCAACTACTGATTTTTCATATGTTTTAAACTTTTTTAAAATTTTGGCCCTAAATAATTTCATTTTGGGTAAAAGATAATAATAATAAATATCAATTTCAAATTATTAAATTATTTTTAAAATTTGTAATTGTCAACGGACCTATGGATAATTGAACTGTTGACTATTTTTGTAATATTTTTGAACCTTAGATGATATTAAATTTCTAGTTTTACTTTTAAAATTTAACATCATAATGTAATCATTATTTTTAAATTATTAGGTGATATTTAGTATTAGTAAATTTAAAAAATTAATGTTTAATAATTAGGTTATAATAAAAAATCTATTAAAAATCGAATATCATGTCTTGTTTCTAGGCCTCGTCTACATCCAACCTAGGCGCTAGGCGTTGGTCTCGCGCCTAGCGCCCGCATAGCAATTTATAATTAGAACCTTGCTCACTACACACAGCTAGGAGGGTGGAGGGAAAAAGAAAGAAGGACTAACTCTCTCGTATCTCTTATACGACCTTACCAAAGGGAGAACAAAAGAAATCACTCGCTTCTCTCTCCCCTCGTCATTCTCTAGTAAGCTCATCCAAATTGGATGAGTCAATAAGAAATAATCCTATCAATGGATCGAATTTTCGTGCGAATTTGACTGGAATCCGATGCAAGACTTCAGATAGAATATATATATATAATGGTCCAATAACCCGAATCCTAATTTATTTACATAACAGACATGATATGGATTTACCTATATCTGATCCGTTAAAAACCCGATTCGATCTGAAAATAACATAGAATATACACTAATGTATATATAATAAGATATGTTAACTACTACGTACGGATTCAAATATGGATTGACATACACTTGATCCGTCGGGTTAATGGATCGGATCGAATCGATGATATAAGATTTTGTACCAGGTTCAAATATACTTATATCTGATGTGTATCTGATCTATTGGCATGCCTAATAAGAAGTAGGAGGTGTCCTCATGTAGACACCCATTAGTTTGATGTCCACACCCTATTGGTGGTTCATTAATTCAAGCTTAACTGCAATTAATCTTCATTAATCAAACTAACATAACTTTGTACTAACCCAACTTAATACAAACTTAAACAACATTACACTAACTATTTTTAAGGCAAAACCCCTAATTTGGCCACCAAACTTTTTAAAAACTTACAAGACGGCCACCGAAAGTTTAAAACTTGCAATGAGGCCATTGAACTAAATTAATGATGCAAACGTGCCCATATTTTGGATGGCTGTTAGCTCCATCGTTAAATATGAGTGAAATCCCTATTTTGCCCCCTTTAAATAACAATTATTCCCTTTAAATAACAATCGCAAGAGGCGGCTATGGAGAGCGGGTCTGGGATGGAGAAGGGGGATGAAAAGCGAGTAGAGATGAAGATGAAGGGCAACGATTGGATTTGGCCAACAGTGGAGCCGGAGCTAGCGGCGGCCTGGAGCATTATTGAAGCGAACACAACGACTGGACTGCTTGAGGATGATTCACCAGATTCAGACGAAAGATGGCTGCTCTGGTTGAAATAGGGCGGCACGTTGAATGAAGGGTGCGGTGATGGTTGGAGCTTGTCGGATCTGCAATTGAGAAGAGGGAGATGAAAATCAGCTACTTCTCGTCGGCGAAGGAAGGAAAGTGACTTCTTGGTCGACCTTGGAGATTGCTGGAGGCCGGAATCGAAACTATTGGAGACAGGGAGGAAGGGACCAGCTGGATCTGAAGCAGAGGGGTGAAGCCGGAGGGTGAACTAGGCGTGAACTGAAGGAGAGAGAAATTGATGTTTGACTTAAAGGGAATAATTATTATTTAAATGGGCAAAATAGAGATTTCACTCATATTTAATGATGGAGCTAACGACCATCTAAAATATGGGCACCCTTGCATCATTAATTTAGTTCAGTGGCTTCATTGCAAGTTTTAAACTTTTGGTGGTCATCTTGCAAGTTTTTAAAAGGTTTGATGGCCAAATGAGGGGTTTTACCTATTTTTAAAGGCAAAACACAACTTTTAGCGACTATTAGTATAGTTCAGTGGCCTCATAGCTTTCCAAGTGAGAATACTTGAGTACTTTACAATTTGATGTAAATCTGACAACTTTTCGAACACAACGGCAAATCAATCCGTTCATGATTAAATGGTCGGTTCATTTTTTTCTTTAAAAGAGAGGTAACTTTCCACTACCGAAACATTTCCTCTTTATTAGAGGAAAAATGGTAAAACCCTACATTTGGCCACCCAACTTTTCAAAAAATTGCAATGTGGCCACCGAAAGTTTAAAACTTGCAATGAGGCCACTGAACATTAGTTAGGCTGCAAGTGAGCCTATTTTTTGGACGGACGTTAGTTCCGTCATTAAATCAGAGACAAATCTCTATTTTGTCCCTTTAAATTGACAATTATTCCTTTTACGTGATATTAGAAACCTAAAGGGGTCCAAGTGAAAAAATGACATTGTTTTTGGCAAATCCTTATTTGGACTTTAGTTCAATTTGTGATTGACTGGAAGATTATTAATTAGCAAGTTGCTATGGCCAGCCAGAGCTAGATTTTAGAAAAAAATAATCAACGCCCAAAATCTAAAACGCATACCCAGTTTAAACCTAGCAGTGGCAGCATAGCCTTCCAGACGATTCGACGGAGAAAACTCGTTCACCACCGGTAGGGAGAGAGGAAGGGATTGTACTAGCCTTGTTCTTTATGGCTGGGAAAGATGGAGCAACTCCGACGACCTATTCATCGCCGCCAACCACTCACAGGAAGAAGAAACCTCCCATTCTCTCCGACGTAGAAAAATTTAGGAATTTTGGAGGGTTGTATGTGTGAGAGAGGGATGGGTTGTGTTTGTGGTTGTGGAAGATCGGAGATCGAGGGAGAGATGGGTTGAAGCGATCGGGAGATGCTGGGTTTCTTCTTGTGAAACTCAGAGCGATATCAAGGTAGGCGGCATTCAAGAGCACATCGAGAAAGAGACGGGGAGATGATGGAGGGCTTGGAAGATATGGCGTCGAAGATTGAGGGAGATGGGTTGAAACAGATGGAGATGGGAACAGATCTGGGTTTCTTCTTATGAAACTCGGCGATATCAAGGTAGGCGGCATTCAAGAGCACATCGGAGAGACATAGAGAGAGAGCGATGACATCGTATGCTATATTAGTTGCTTGGATCTAGGAGTGGCCGCTTTATTGGGTTTGGGGGCACTTCCTGCTATGAACTTCTCCTCGGCAAGTTCGAAGTCAAATGGTCCAAGTAGCCTTCTCGGCTTCTTCCCAAGTACTTAAGGATGTTCTTAACAGCTTAGCAATCTTGATGAGGGTCGTGTAGAGAGAGAGAGAGAAAGCAGAGGTGGGTTATGAAGAGAGATAAAGATGGGTCGTTTTACGAGAAAGAGATGGTCGTGCTAAACGGTGAAATTGTTTGAATCGAGGTAGAATTCTTGTTGTAATGATGGGGGGATATTTTCCAGAAAATCTTTGAGTCCTCTATTTGGGTTCTTCCCAAATTTTCATCCGGTTTGAGAAGGTGGGGAGGAGAAGCCTTCAACCGGGTCAGAGAGAGAGAAGACAATGCTTTTTTCACTTGAACCCTTTTAGGTTTCTAATATCACACAAAAGGAATAATTGTCAATTTAAAGGGGCAAAATAGAAATTTGACTATGATTTAATGAGAACTAACGTCCATCCAAAAAATAGCTCGCTGCTTGATGTTCGATGGCCTCATTGCAAGTTTTAAACTTTCGGTGGCCGCATTGCAATTTTTTGAAAAGTTGGGTGGCCAAATGTAGGGTTTTGCCGAGGAAAAATCATGTTGTAATATTGTTTGTTTCGTTTTGTTATTTACAATTATATAGTTTTTGTTACTTGAAGTATTTGCTAAATTTTATTGATTTCAAATCGTTATATTTTTTACATCTGTCAGTCATTTATAATTAATCACGTGCATTCGTGTTTTAGATGAACTTTTGATGTTTTTTTAAATTTTGAATATGATGAAATGAACAACAAAATTTCAAATCTATATATTTTTGTTCGTCAATCATATATTTAGTATTAATAATGAGTATTTTTAATTTTTTTTCATAATATTTTTTATAAAAACTTTGATCCGATGAAATAGACAAAAGAATATTCATATATTTTATTTAGTTAAAATGAGTTGTGAGTTTTTGTGATTTCGTTGAAAATATTTATTTTAATAACTTTCAATCTGGTGAAGTAGACAATATATATTGTGAGTATTTGTGATTCACTTCAGTTAAATTTCTTGCGCAAGGTCATCCATGATTTTTCTGAAGTTTATTTGACAACAATGGAAAACTAACAATTGTATGTATAAAAGGTTGTGTTTGGATAACAAAACAATGAATGCAGTGGTTCTAGTTTTTAGGCTCTAGTTTCAAAGAGTTATAAGTATTTGAATTTGTATTATTTAATTATAGGATTCATTAAATATTTGTTATAAATAGAGGTTACTATATATATATATATATATATATATATTACTAATAAAATAATATTTTTATACCTTAACTTCTTAAATTTGAATATTTAAATAAAATATCTTAAAATAGAATATTGGACACTTTCTCCAAAACGTGAAAATAAGTAAATAGATACTCCAATATCTATAATATATACTCCGTATGTCATTTCCAACTTCCAAGAGTTATTAGCATTGGGAAGCCAATATACGAATGAAGTATTAATTATACTACACGCCTTCCAACTTTCAAGTCTTACTAGCATTGGGAGTAGGCCTGACAATTATAATCTATTACCCATTAATCTATCTAACCTAACCTACTAATTATCTAACCTAATTCATTAATATTTTTGGGTTGAAGCGGGTAACCCGTTTTGACCCAATAATATTAACGGGATGATTTGTGTTGGGTTAAAACGGGTCGAACTCGTTACCTATTTCGATTTGTGACTTTTTATGCTATAAATTTATGTCTTTTAGGGAAAAATCTTGGGTTGAGACAGGTCGACCCGCTTCAATCAATTACCAGTTTCAACCCGACCAATTTCAACCAAACCCATTTTAACCCGGCCGTTTAACATTTGGATTCTTAACGGGTTTCGATCTGTTTCAACCTATTATACATTTTAACCCAACCCAAACCCAACCTAACCCACCTAATTGCCAGGCCGGGAGTAATACCGACCAGTACCCACAAATTTAGTATACTCATATCGCACATCTTACTATAAATAGCTGCTGTGGAGAATTGAAGACAAATTTCCCTTGTAATTTATATCAACAATCTACAAATATGGCTGCCCCTACCCCAACTTCTACCCCTTACAAAGTCATGAGTTTGAAACTTCTTGTGGATAAAAAGGCCAAAAAGGTTCTGTTTGCGGAAGCCAGCAATGAAATGGTCGATTTTCTGTGCAGCATTCTGACTCTACCGATGGGGACGGTGATTAGGCTACTTTCGGAACAAGGCATGGTTGGTGGCCTATCAAACCTCTACAAAAGCATAGAATGCTTGAACAATGATTACATACGACCCAATCAACACAAGGACTCCGTGTTGAAGCCCATGGCGTGCTCCTCTTTCCAAAGCAGTTCCCTTGTTCTTCCATCCCTAACATATGCTCCCAAGAAAGAGAATAAGTTTTACAAGTGTTCTTCTAATTATAAACATAATTACGTGAGTGATAAACCGGGGAGTCTTTGTCCTTCTTTTAATTGTGGGGGTGCTATGGATATTACGATGACTCTTATGGAGGCCGGTAATGCCGCTGGCAGGGAGGTGGCTGGTGGTGGTGGAGGAGGTGGATTTGTGAAGGAGGTGGTTACGTATATGGTTATGGATGATATGGTTGTGGTCCCCATGTCTACCATTACAGGTATAACTTTGCTTAACAGGTTTAATGTTACTGATGTGAGTGCCCTTGAGGAAAAGGTGGTTCATCTTGATATGCCTAAGGTATATATATATACACACACACACACGTCTTGTTCACGTCCCTTATTTGTTTCTTGCTTTTTCAATACTACTGTACTGTCCCCGTCTCAATAGAAATTTACTCTTTTTCATTTTTTTGTTAGGCTTTGAAGCTGCTGAAGATATCACTTCAATCCAAGAATGTTCTCACCACTGTCTTCCTCTGAGAAAGTACTTCATGAGACTTGGTATTGTTTCTAGTGGTGAATGGTGAATGTTGTCTTTGTTTTGTTATCCTTTTTTGATGTTTGGTTCTTTCATGCATGTAACATTTTGACTCAAATTCTGGTGATCGATCCTTTGAGATGAGGAATCTCCTCTTTTGTTGACTACTTTTGTTAATGGAGTACTCTGTATTAGCTTTTTCCCATAATAGCCATCCAATAGAGAGTTGTGGATTGAGATTGAGTAATACTACAGCTTTCTTTATGCAAGTTTTTCTTCAAAATTGTATTGAAAAAACATGAATATTATTCTCCATTATTAGTGTGATAGCCTAATGTTAGTTTGCAATTTTATTTTCCTTGACTATGTGAAATCATGTTAGGTAATCAATTAATCTTTCATTGATTTCATTGAGAAGGTATTCAGATAAAATTCTAAATTGGTTAATAGTTTTTAGAGTTTAAGGTCAGCAATTATTTTCGGTTGACTATGACTCATTTGAGACGGTGTACAAAAATGCTAGGTTTAGCACTATTTTTATCACTTGAAAGACAACTTTGCTCATCATTAAAGTTTGGTAGTAACAATAGTTGTACAAATAGTGGTAAACCTAGTACTATTGCAACCCTTCCGTTAAATAGATCCATCTATATGCAATTTTTTCTTCCAAAATTGTATTGAAAAAATTAACATACTCCCTCTGTCCCTAAATTATTGTCTTGGTGGATTTGACACACGCTTTAAAAAACATATTTGACTGGATTATTAATATTAATTTGATGTGTAGTTTACTTTAAAGCTCATGTAAATATGATTCATAATTAAAGTAGGATGAAAAATTATGAGTAAAATTGTAAAAATGTTGTTTTAAAAATGAAAATTTCAAATAAAATAATTATTTTGGGACAGACAAAAAATAAAAACAAGACAATAATTTGCAGACGGAGGGAGTATATATTATGCTCTATTATTAGTGTGATTGCCCAACTTTCCTATTTTACCCCTTCCAAGTTCCAAACTTAGGGCTCGTTTGGTGCAGCGTTTTGAAAACGTAACTTTTTTTAAAACGCAACGTTTTTAAAACGCAGTGTTTTCAAAATGGAGTTTTATATTTGTAAACACGTTTGGAAAATTATTTCAAAACGCTATTTTTCATAAACAGACTAGTTGAAAACGTAGCATATTTTTAAAACGCAACAAATTGGAGCGTTTTAAAACGCTGCATTGAAACACTTTTAAAGAGAAAACGCTGCGTTTTTTACCAGCGTTTTGACCAAAACGCTCCACCAAACAAGCACTTAGTTTGAAACTTGTTATCATCAATAAAAAAAGGGTAATGTTTGGGCCATTTTTAATCTTTTATTTTGTATCAAAATATGAGTACCGGATGATGTGACATATTCTCATTGGTTAGATATTTTGTGGGTTCCACCACTCCAACCAATAAAAGTGTGTCACATACTTACGTCATAAAATATCCATATTTTAGTGTAAAATGAGAATGACCCTCGCATTACCGCCCACCTGTTGATTTTCTGTGCACCATTTAATTTGCACTCTACCGTTGGGTACGGTGATTAGGTTAGTTTCAGAACAAGGAATGGTTGGTTGCCTATCAAACCTATACAGAAGCATAGCAAGGTTGAACGATGAATTTAATCAATTAAATATGAAGTATTCCCTTCATTTTTAAATTATCGTTCTAGTTGATTCGGTGTATTGATTAAAGAAAAATAATTAATTTGATTATTTATATTAGTTTAATGTGTAGTTTTCTTTTAAACCTATGTGACCATGTGTATGTGACCCATAATTAAAGTATGATGGAAAAGTAAGAGTTAGTGGTAAAAGTGATGTTCTAAAAAGGTAAGTTTCAAACTTGATAATTATTTTGAGACGGACGAACAAGGAAAGAAGGACGAGAATTTAAGGACGGAGGGAGTAACTCTTCGATAGACGATCTTACGGATCTTAATTCGTAAGATAGAAACTCCAGTCTCTCATAACTTAATTAACTCAATCAAAACAAAGTACCAACTCTCTGGTGGTACAGTGTTCATCCATCCCCAAATGATGCACCCAAGAAAGAGAGCGTTACGAGTGTGGAAGTTCTTATAACCATAATTACGTGAGCGATTAGGTAGGATTTCTATCTCACCTTTTACTAAATTTCTTATTTCATTGAAATTCAAATTTATATGTCTTTTTATAAAAAGAAAATTGACAAAAGTAATAGAAAAATGTATGTTTAAGATTTAATGAAATAGAAGATGTGACAGAGACTGTAATAGACGATTTGAAGTACATTTCTTGGGGCATAGCGCTGGTAGACTAGTAGACAGGTAGTGGAGGAGGTGGGTTTGTGAAAGGTGTGATTACGTAGGCCCCCATGCCAATCGTTACGGATTTAACTTGCTATCCTTACGGGCTTAGCTCAGTTGGTTAAAAGCTAGTAGATTTGGATACATGACCAAAGATCGAGTCTTAGCAACGCAGTGTGTGAGTTTCATCCTCTTGTGGGGGTGGCTCCTTGTAGGTACTAGGCGCAGGTCCTCCTAGCTACTTAATAGCTGAGTTATCGTGATTTTCCCTCTCACATTCTCATAGGACTGGGATATGAGGACTCTCGGGAGGAGAATTTCCCTTCTTTTTTTTTGGATCCGGGTTTAACTTTGCTTAACAATTTTAATGTTGCATACGTTGGTTGCCTTGAGGAAAAGGTGGGTCGTCTTGCTTTGGATAAGGTATGTCTTGGTCACGTTCACTAAATACTACGTTTGGTACGATCGGTTTCAAGCAATGGTCCACTATATTTCAATTCATGATATTTTCCTGAAAAAATTCAATTTTAATAATTAAGACATAATTTTTTTTATATTTATGGATTACTAAAAGTTTTATATTCTTAAAAAATAGATTTTTAAATGAGAACTCTTTAATCGAAATGGAAAGAGTATTTTTTTAAAAAAATTACTTTTATTATCTGCATAATATTTCAATTTTTACTTTCAACATTTGATATTAACATATTGATTATACTTACGTTTTGTTGTAATTATAACTAACTTTAATTTTAGTTATATGTATTTTAATAATTAGATTTTTCAAATATAGACTCTTTAGGTGGTTCAAATAAATTAATTTTTTTTACTACTGCCTCCTTATCTAGTCATTATAATCTTCGATTTTCGAATTTTTATTTGTTCTTGTCAATAGATCGATTTTGAAAATATTTTTTTTTGTTCATTAATAATCGTCCTATTTAATTGGACACACATATTAAAAAAAGTTAATTTACTTTATTAAAAATAAATATAATATGTACTTTTCATTAAAATTCTTGTGCATGTGGCCAAAATATAAATACGAAAAAAAAAATTTAAGGGTGTACAGGTGAATTTTTTTCTTAAAAAGAACATTTGAAAAACAAGAAAAATTCTTTTAGATCGAACAAAAAATGAAAGTATAATAATTATTTATACGGATGGAGTAATAATACTCCCTCATTTCCGGGAAAATAGTCTAGTTACATTTTGTAATGTTTCACTTAAAAAGTCTAATTTAAAAAATTTAAAATATAAAAATGTCATTTTATTATTAATATACTATTAAAAAAATATTTTTTAAAAAAGTTTGATTTTCAAACGAGAACAATTTATTTGGAACGGAGGGAGTAATTGACAATTAAGACCGAGGGAATACTATTTTATTTCAAAAAGTTGTTCTCCCTCTTTTTATTTCAATTTAGGTTATGCTTATATTATACTTCTTGTAATGTTATTTACTTATTACTCCCTCCATCTCAAGTTAAGGGTTCATCTTTCTTTTTTGATTAGTTCCCAAAAAACCCATTATATATATATTATGCCTCGAAAGACTACAATTATAGATATATAATGTCTTTTGGTGTGGCTAGAACAAATGGTACTTCTGGTGAGGCTTTGAACACCCGACCTCTCGGTTGAGAGTAGTGATGTACCAGAGTACCTCTGGTAGAGTTTGAACACTCGACCTCTCTATTAAGATAAGCGAGTGGCTAAATAGAGCATTTGAGTAAGGCCCGAACAACAACGATGCCTCTGAAGAGGCTTGAACACCCGACCTTTCTATTGAAAGTTATAAGTCTAGGGTGTCTCTAGTGGGACTTGAACATCCGACCTCTCCGTTAGGAGAAATGAGCAGTACCAGTTGAGTTAGAGCTCGTTGGTTATTAAAAGTTGAAACATTTTTTTTAATTACATTTTCTTTAGTTTTTATACTAAACATTTAATTAACAACACATTGGAAGTTGAAATACTTTAATATATATATATATATATATATATATATATATATATATATATATATATATATATATATATGTAACAAAACAAATTGATAAACTTTGAATTTTATTTATCTTCTGTCACTTTGACAGTTTAACATACTTTGATCATTCTTGATCGATTATAAAAGATCTCTCTCTCTCTCTCTCTCTCTCTAAACAAACTCCCTTGATCCCTCTCCTAATCTGTTAGAATTCTTTCTGTACAAAAACAAAGAGAGATAGCAGGTTATATAACTGCTATAACCGACATTCAAAAAACAGATTGCCTAATTTACACTCGCTACCCTGGAGAATAGAAAGAGATCACAAAACAGAAACATACTGAATGTTTTATATGAGATCACAAAACAGAAACATATTGCGTCGTAGTTTATTTGGACGTAAAATTATGCTCCGTTAAAGTTTTACCGACCGTTAAGTGATTTCTACTAGTGTATAACGGAACCTACCGGAAAACTGAGAAAATTTCTCGCCGACACAACTTTCAGAAATTGTCGTTGGACCCCCTAAACTTCGAACTCTTCTCGAAAGCCTTGCTCAAATACGTTTCGGCCACTTGTCCTACATAATAAAATATTCTCGTAACACGTGAGAAGTTTGTTTTAAGCACAAAAAACAATGTTTAAGCTCTGTTATGGGTCTTGAAAGATTTCAGACCTTTCCGTATAAAATTATGCGGCGGGCCCCGTATTTCATTTGGATGCGAAAGTTAAGCTCCGTTAAAGTTCCACCGACCGTTAATTGATTTATACTACTGCATAACGGAAACTAACGGAATACTGAGAAAACTTCCCGCACGCAACTTTCAGAAATTTTCGTTGGAATCCCTAAACTTCGAACTCTTCCCGGAAGCCTTGCTCAAATACGTTTCGGCCACTTGTCCTACATAATAAAACATTTTCATAACCCGTGAGAAGTTCATTTTAAGCACAAAACACATTGTTTAAGCACTGTTACGGAACTTGTAAGTTTTAAGACCTTTCCGTCTAAATTTATTCAACGGGCCCTGTAGTTCATTTGGACGCGAAAGTTATGCTACGTTAAAGTTAATACAATTCGATCAGTGTCACCAGTTAGACTCTGAGCTCTTTTATAATATAGACTAGTATATGTGTCTGTGTCATAAGCACAGTGTTTGTATGAGATTGGTTCAAACAAAATCCACAACTGAATGTTTTATATGTAATTTTAGAGGGAGGTAATTCAAATAAAACTTATAACCGAGGGATTTAAATTATAGATAACCACCTCGTCAATTCAAACGAAAGGTTGTGGTTAAAAAAAATGTGTTAGATGAAAGAATTCATGTAAGTTTAATTGGTTGTGGAAATGATAATTCAAAAAAAAAAAATCATAACTGAGGAGTTATTACATATGTATTGGTTGTGGAGGGGGATAATTCAAACAAAACTCATAACTTATAGATTTATATGTAACTCATATATTTACAAATCGATCGGAACCACCAATTGTATTTGACAGAATTCGATCTAAATCGCCAGTTAGTTCATGATCTCTTTTATAACATGGATTAATTAATTTTATAATTGAGTAAAATTTCTATCAACTAACGATGTAAAACCTTTTTTACATAAGCGGGCATTAGATCATAACCCGTGTCAATCACAATCTTTGTCTTGATTTATTTAAATTTTAATTGCCCACGTGTAATGTTCAAATATCATTTGTGCAAAAATAAAATTACACTGCATATGAAAGAAAATTTAATATTAATCCACATGATAACTTTAGTTAAAAAGATCAATTTCACCATAAAAATTACTAATTAATATATATATATATATATATATATATATATATATATATATATATATATATTAATATTTAATTACGATTCTTTTTTCTAAAGTAAATTTATACACAAATCTTTCAATTAACTATTTAAATAATCAATTTCAATTTATTCTATTACCTATTACTAAAATTGAACTTTTGCTATCACGATGAAATATCATCACACGTCAACTTTTACTAAAAGATATTTCTTTTATCAAATATAACTTATTTAAAACTAAATTTTATTTTATTTAATTTATACAAATTTAATTTGATTGAAGCTTTTCGATTCTCATCAATTTCATATCTCTACTATTTTATTTATACAAGTTATTTACAGGGGGATTTTATATTAACTTGTTTTTCTATTCATATATATATCTATTAATTATTAATTAATTAAAATTTCACCTGTCGTGATTGTGAATTTTTTACACAATCAGCCATTAAATCATGATTCATGTTAATTAGAACATTTATCATGATTTACTTAAATTTTAATTACCCACTTGTTATGTTCAAAAAATCATTTGTGTTAAAAGATTCTACATTATTGATAAATAAAAAAATAATTCTTATTAATTACCGTTACTAACAGATACTAACATATGACATTTTTTTTTGCTAAAATGATCAATTTCACCTCAAAATTACTAAGTGATCACGCAAAATGTGTGGTGATCTTGTCTTGACGTGTCTGGGGTGCCGAAGGTTACGTCGTGTTCGACGGTGGTTGTCGCGGTAGGATATCTGGCATGTTTTTACCTGTAAAATAAAGCACCGTGAGTGGGTGGGGTGGCCCCCACAACCCTCAGGTGTAAGAATCAGTATATTTGTATATAATCAAAGAGAGAAATTGTAATGAAATCTGTAATGAATAGTTACCTTTTTCTTTTCATAGTGAGGTTGCCTGCTATTTATAGAAATAATGTTCTGGGCCTCATGGGCTTTTAGCATGGGATTGGGCTTGGGCCCTTCTTCCGGCCCAATCTTCCAAGTAAATTTCGGAGTACGCTTTTATCTGTTCGGGCCTGATATTTCGGTGCACTTCAGTAGCCCCCTACTCCTTAGCCCTCGAGGCTAACATCGAGGGTAAGGAGTATAATCTGCTCGTAGTTGCTTTTTGTGATGCTGAGGGTTTTGAGATTTTGCTTTGAATTTCCAGAAGAGTTTATGTAGCTGACTTTTGAGCTTGGCGGGTGAACTTCGTGTATAATTGATCCTTTGATTGGCGAATTAGACCTCGACCGACAAGTATAGGCATGAAAATAAGATATAGTCTTCAGCATAAAGTCATAATAAAAATTTATCATCAGCGTGGCGAGGACCTTCCATAGAATCGAGCCGTAAGGCCATAATAAGATTTATCCTCGGCGTGGCGAGGACCTTCCAGAGAATCGAGCCGCATGGCCATAATAAGATTTATCCTCGGCGTGGCGAGGACCTTCCAGAGAATTTGAGCTATAAAGCCATAATAAGATTTATCCTCGGCGTGGCGAGGATCTTCCATAGAATCGAGCCGTAAGGCCATAATAAGATTTATCCTCGGCGTGGCGAGGACCTTCCAGAGAATTGAGCTATAAAGCCATAATAAGATTTATCCTCGGCGTGGCGAGGATCTTCCATAGAATCGAGCCGTAAGGCCATAATAAGATTTATCCTCGGCGTGGCGAGGATCTTCCAGAGAATCGAGCCGTAAGGCCATAATAAGATTTATCCTCGGCGTGGCGAGGACCTTTGAGAGAGAAGAAATAGGAGCATGTTTTTTATGTTTATGCAATGATGAATGGAGGATGCATGTGTATGAAATGCTCATGTGGATGTTTATGGCCTCTCAAGGAGGATATGAGGCATGAGGAGCTGGCCTCTCTCGGCGTCAGGAGGGTGTTTGAATCGAGACAATGCGATCTCGTTAGGTGAGACAATACGATCTCGTTTTAGTGAGACAATTCGATCTCGTTTTGGTGAGGCAATGCGACCTCGTTTTGGCGAGACAATGCGATCTCGTTTTGGCGAGACAATTCGATCTCGAAATGGCAAGACAAAGCGGTCTTGAAATGGGCGCCAGTGGAGCGTAACGTGCCAAACACTCGTAGAAGCTCGTGCCGAGAGTAACTGTGATGCCAAGCTGGAGCACAATATGAAGCTCATGCCGAGTGTAGCCGCAAATGCTGATGAAAGCATGATGAACGTACTAAACACTCGTAGAAGCTCGATCGCGCCGAGAATAACTCTGATGCTAAGCTGGAGCACAATATGAAGCTCATGCTGAGTGTAGCCGCAAATGCTGATGAAAGCATGATGAACGTACTAAACACTCGTAGAAGCTCGATCGTGCCTTAAGTAACGAGCGAGGAGCCTAAGCGCAGTAGGCGCGGTGTACAACTCGGCCGCGAGTAAACTCGGCGGGAGGACAAAGTAGCCGAGTAAACTCGAGTGGGGAGCATAAACGCGGCGCTGTACAACTCAACCGCGAGTAGACTCGAGCGGGAGGACAAGGTAGAGCTCAGCACTGAGTAAACTCGAGGGGGGAGCATAATGTAAAGCTCGACGTGCACATGTATGAAATATGATCCGCAGCTCAGGCATAGGCGCGAGTGAAGTGTGCTCGGACGCAAGAAATAATAATCTGAGGCTCGAGCTCTGGCGTGAGCGCGGCGTGGCGTGCAAGGCACGTGAATAATAATGATAAGAAGCTCGGCAGAGCGAGCGTAATCTGAGGTGCGAGCTCTGGCGCGAGTGTGGCGTGCTCGGGCACGTGAATAATAATAGTAGGGAGCTCGGCAGCGCGAGCATAATCTGATGCGCGAGCTCTGGCGCGAGCGTGGTGTGCTCGGGCACGTGAATAATAATAGTAGGGAGCTCGGCGGCCTTGGGCATAATCGATGAGCTCTGGCGCGAGTGTGGCGTGCACGGGCACGTAAATAATAATAATATGAAGCTCGGCAGCGCGAGTATAATCTGAGACTCGAGCTTGTTGGTCCCTCAGTATCAGCCCCCTAGTTAATGATTGTTATTAACTCGGCGAGGTTCGATAGGCACGTAACCTTATAACCAATCACATAATAGTTTGCAGAGGAAACGACTCGCGTTTATTGGTCGTGGTTGCCGAGGCTATGTACGTTTGTATTTTGTACCTGAAAGTTTTTTAGGAGCATCTTTGTATAGGCAGAAATCACGTTTTCGTCATTCATATTTTCAACATACAATGTTTGTCATAGTCCAGATATATTTATCATATAAGATAAAATTATTTAATATGTGCCTATTGTGCGAGAATTTAGTAAATTAATTATTGCGGCGACACGTCGCGCTATTAGAAGATACGATGAATTTATAAGATGCAAGTTTTTGAGTGTGAAGCATGAGAGAATACATGTGTCGTGTTAATATATGATATGTAGATTGAGCATGTTATCGTATTATACTGTCAAATAGTTGCGTTCATAATTTTAGCTCTGCTCATAATTTTATCTCGGCACATAATTTCAGTTCAGCAAATAAATTCAGTTCGGCGAGTAAATTCAGCTCGGTATATAAATTCAGTTCGGCAAATAAATTCCGGCTCGGCAATTATTTTAATTCGACAGATAATTTTCAGCTCGACAGTTAATTTCAATTTGACATATAAATTTCAGCTCGGCAATTATTTTAATTCGACAGATAATTTTCAGCTCGACAGTTAATTTCAATTTGACATATAAATTTCAGCTCGGCAATTATTTTAATTCGACAGATAAATTTCAGCTCGGCAATTATTTTAATTCGACAGATAAATTTCAGCTCGGCAATTATTTTAATTCGACAATTCATCAAATAATTTTGGCTCGGCATATAAATTCGACAAATAATTTCAATTCGATAAATAATTTCTTTTCGATAATTAATTTCAATTTGATAAATAAATTTTAGCTTGACAATTAAATTCCTCCGCTAGTTAATTTCTACTCCATTATTTAATCATGTCAATCAATGAGTTAATACAAGTTGTCAATACCCCCTTTATATATTATTTTAATTTTTCAAGCGTTTCCTCTAAACTATGACAACTATTTTAATTCTCTTATTTGTTGAATTGACGTGTTCTGCAAAGTCAGAGAGAGGCTACTTAATTTGACCAAGTAGGACGCAGGCTACTTGTTATCATTCATCATTTCATGGAGAGCAGTTGAGTTTATTGGAAAGGAATTGAATACACCTGACAATGAGCAGTTCGTTCAAGCCTGTAGACACGCCAAGTTCGATTGATCGGAAGGAAGCCGGCGAGTGGACGGACGGCGAAGCTTTTAGCCGTCTTTGGCAGTGCGCATAAAACTTCACTTGCTTGATATACAGTATTCTGCAATAACTCACAACAAAAATTAAACACTGTAAATCTTTACAGTTTGCACGAAAATGGAATCATCATCAATGGCGCATCCTCATGGCCGTAATTATGACGAGGGCACCCATAATACTGGTTTGCATGCCGTGATCGAAGGGGAAGATGAAGACCATCACGAGAAGAAATTGACGATGAAGAAGAAGACATGGTGCAAGACACGGAAGTACATGGGGCACCAATGTATGAATCGACGGCTTCTCGGAGCGCTGTCTCTAGGGCGGGTTTGGGGCAATGTTCTGAGGGCGATTACTTGGAAAGGCCGTTTGTGAAGGAGGAGAACCGTCATGATGATTCTCATATCTTTGATCCACCCGTTAGGCCTTTCAGCCAGTGGCAGGCGAAGAATTCGGTGCGGATAAACCGACTAGCGGTGTGCATGACGGATAAGCGTGTCATTCAACCCATTTGGAGCTTTTGATTCGCGGAGATGGGGCGGCAGTGATCTGAATTGGTTTGGACGTGAAGATGAGGCCGAGGAGATCGGGCAAGAAGAAAACCGAGTAGGATTGGTATTCGGCGGTGTTTTTCGGTGGTATTGGCACCACTTTGAGCGTAGTGTTTTTTCCAACGGAACCAAAGCGATCACGCAAAATGTGTGGTGATCTTGTCTTGGCGATGTCTGGTCTTAGAAGGTTGCGTCGTGTTCGACGGTGGTTGTCATGTAGGATATCGGCATGTTTTTACAAAATAAAGTGAGTGAGTGGGTGGGGTGGCCCCCAACCCTCGAGTGTAAGAATCGATATATTTGTATATAATCAAAGAGAGAAATTGTAATGAAATCTGTAATGAATAGTTACCTTTTTCTTTTCATAGTGAGGTTGCCTGCTATTTATAGAAATAATGTTCTGGGCCTCATGGGCTTTTAGCATGGGATTGGGCTTGGGCCCTTTTTCCGACCCAATCTTCCAAGTAAATTTCGGAGTACGCTTTTATCTGTTCGGGCCTGATATTTCGGTGCACTTCACTAAGTAATCTATATTTATTCATTATTAATTACTTTATTTCTTAAGTAATTTTTCTACAGAAAATTCCTACTCAAATATTTCTATTACACATTCATTGATTAATTTCAATATTTATATTATTTTAGTTTAGTTTAAAGTATTCTAATTTAAAATTTTAATTACTTATAATAAGTTTTAAAAAATATTTAATTATAAATGCAGTAGCTTTTACAAAAATAAAAATATTATTCGAGCCTGCATCGTACCGTATAAGCTAGTTATAATAATAATATTAAACAAAAATTGCAAAAAGCAAAAGGATGACAGTAGCATTACACAGAAAAAAGCTAATACTACACTAACAAAAGAACTAGTCAACAAAACAAGAGATTCCTCGGCTCGATAGATCACCAGATTTCGGATCATAAGAAACAAACATCAAATAAATAAAGGATAACAAAACAAAGGCCACTTTCACCATTCTTCATAACACAGAAAAACCAAATCCCAGAAATACCCTCACGATATGGTGCTAAATTTGAAATTTCTTAGAGGAAGACCGTAGTGAGGACATTGTTGGATTGAAGTGATATCTCCAGCAGCTTCAAGGCCTACCACAAAAATAAACATAATCTTGTAAGTTATACCTCATCGATCCAATCAAAAAAAAAAAAAAGGTACCGTTTCACTGGTCAAAACTTTTCCAAATCACCCGTAAGAGTAAGAGGTTGGTGCTCTATCTTACGAATTGAAATTCCTAAGAATGTTTTACAAAAGACCAACTCAAACTTTATTTAGCTATAGTTTTACTTGGTAATAACTTTTTCAAATTACATCGAAATTGTTACTATTAAAAGAAAATTATTATTTTTAGGAGCAGATCAAAAAGGGAAGAAAAAAAATTGAGAGAGAGGGCGTAATTAGAAAAGAATATTATATAAGACCCAATTTTTTTTTAAGCAGAACTAATATTATAATAAAAAAATCTGGAAAAACGACTTTCTAAAAAATAAAATATACTATTTAACTATGTTCCCTCCATCTCAATTTATGAGAGTTTTTTTAACTTTTTTAAAAAGGTTGGAGGGAAATTTCAGAGAGGTTACACATCATTATTTTTTGAGTAATTCGATAAAAAATTTAGGGTTGATATAAAATGTTTTCACGTAGACAGAATAATAAATAAATAAATAAAATTATAACTATACCTTGTCCAAATCGAGATCAACCACCTTTTCCTCAAGAGCACTCACAGTGCCAACATTAAACATGTTAAGCAGCGTACTGGTAGACAAGGGTACCACAGCCAAATCATCCATAACCATATAAGTAACCCTCCCCATCACAAACCCACAGCCATCGGCTTTACCCTTCATAAGCTTGAACTCCGAAGTCATAGGATAACTACAAGAAGGACAAAGAATCCCCGACACATTGCTCACATGAAAATGGCTACTATATTGTCCACACTTGTAAAACTTTATATCTTTCTGGGGTGCATGTGTTAGGAATTGATGAACAAGGGAGTTGCTTATTAAAGAGGTGGACGCCATGGGTTTCAACACTAAGTCCTTGTGTTGACTGGGCTCTATGTAATCATCGTTTAAACTTTCTATGCTTTGGTAGAGGTTTGAAAGGCAACCCACCATACCTTGTTTGGAAAGAAGCCTAATCACTGTCCCCACCGGCAGAGTAAGAATGTTGCACAGAAAATCAACAGCTTCTTTGCCAGCTTCCGCAAACAGAACCTTTTTGGCCTTCTTATCTATAACAAGCTTCAAACTTATTTTGGAAGGAGTCGGAGAAGCCATATTTGTAAGAACTAAAGTTTGCCTCTTAACATAAATAAATACACAATAGATGTATTAATAGCTCTCTATAGCACTACGTCCTGCTATTTATTCCTGTATAGACTACTTAGGGCATCCAAAGTCATGGACCTGTGAAAAGGTTTATTCCCACTGCCACGTCATCAGCTTATAAACCTTTTTTTTATAAACCTATTCCCCACAATACATAAATCCATAAAAGCTTTATAGCATGGACCCACAACTAAATATTTTATTATTTTCCAATATACATTTATTTTTAAAAATAAATATATCGTTTTAAAACATAAATATTTTTAAAACAAATATAATATATCCAAAAAATAATTTATATATTTTTAAATTTTATTTTTGAAAAAACCATTTTTATTCATAAATATTTATTAGTACAAACCTACCATGTTGACTATTGTCATTGTTGCCTTTTTTTTATCCAATGTCTTCTGTTTTTTTGTCCAATTTATGCTTTGAAATAGAAAAATTAAGTGGACAAAACCACGTCACCGAGCTTCAACCGGTTGAAGTATTCCAAGCGGTACATGAACCTCCTGTGCCAAGTCAGCAACCACAATGGTGGGTTTGAAGCATCAACCGGTTTATACAAAATATAAACCTTTTCTTTGGCTCTATTGGAGCTGCTCTTAGTTTTATGGACCTGTGCGATTCTGTACAACCATAATGGGAAGGGATGTGCAAGTACTTGTCAACCACAGAGAAACGTCAATCTACCTGTCCCATCACCGCCAAAATGGTGTATTTCTTCACTCTACCAGGCGTAGTTACCGCATCCGCATCCGTTACATCCGCATCTATGCATTTTAAAAAAATTTGTTTATAAGAATTATTTTTATTGATGGTTTTAATTATTCCTCAATTCTTGCATAGTTTCAATTATCAAATTATTCATTATATCTATATTATTTTTTAAATTTTAATCCAAAACATAATTTAAAAAAATCAGAAAAAATAAGTGGAGTGTATGGCATTTGTGTTTCTCTCTTCTTGACCGAATTTCTTACAATTCTTAAACAAAATTTTGAGCAACAATTTCTAAACAAGAATTGTCCACAATAATATACAATTCTTAAACAATTTAAGAATTACCTAAAAATTGTCCTTAATGGTTGCTCTTAGTAGATAGAGATTTGCAATGGTTAAAAGCTTCTCAGTGACTTAACCAAAAAAAATTTGAACAACTTATAACAAAAATAATTTTTTAAGCTATCCATAATTTATTCGAACAAAAGCTCCAATAAATATATATGGATAAAATTTAGAAAAGATCGTATTACCTGTATTTTTTAAGACAATTTATTTTAATTTGATTCACTTTGTATTGGTGACTTGTACAATGAAAAAGTAAGACTTCTTCTTATGAATTAGAATCCTTAAAACGATTTTAAAAAAATCTACTCTATTTACATTAATAATAAATTTATTTATGTAATTGTAGAAAATTTATTTGTAATCCAAATAAAACAAACTAACTTTCTATTAGCAGATGATAAACATATTTACTTTGTAAAAAGATAAATCAATAAACTTTTTTCTTGAGAAAATGAATCCAAGAAACTTTTTTTTTGTCCACAAAAGGTGCTAAGCTCTTGCTTAACTAGGCTCCCCATTGGAGTAAAGAATCTCACTTTGCTCCTCTCATGATCCGTCCTCCACATGCTCTTACTCCCGGAGCCCGTGATATTTTAAGAAACCATTCTTATTGTTTGAACGGTTAATCGCACCCTTGGTCCCTTTACTTTGACTGATTCCAACAATAGTCCCTTAAGAGCATCACCATTGCTAGAATTTTTTTTCGTTTTATGCTCTCTTCTTAAATAAGAAGAGAACATATATCGATGGAAAGCTTCTTCCTAAATGGCCACTTAGGAGAGAGAAAAAAATGTCTTCTTACATAAGAAAAAAAAAAAAAGGAATCTTCTTGTGTGTGTGTGTGACCATGGGGAGGGGGCAAATTGATTTTATTTTATTTTATTTTATAGTAGAACCCATCTAAGAAGATTATCAATGAAAAGATATATCTTTAAATGCAATATACAGAAAAAGTTTGTAGGTAACAGTGAGACTTAGCTAAGAAGATGTGTTAAGAAGAGATGCTCTAATAATTTATTTATTTTTGTAAAAATTGGGTACTAAGAGTATGAAATTTTCACAGCTGCAATATTTTATTGATGTCGTTACAAAATATCGTTAAGTTGCTCACGTGCCCAACACATGCATTTAATAAGGGCTAAAATGAACTTTTTTGAAACCTAACTTATACTGTATATCACAATTGCAATAGAGTCCCTAGAGTTTGAAAAATAACCATAAGGTCTTCTTCCCCAAATGTTCTGAAAAAAACTCACCAGGTTATCAACCCATTGATATCTCAACATCCAAATGTAAACCATTTTGTGATTTCAGGAACGAGGAGATGGATATTGTAGCTGGAGATTCTTATTTGTGACTTTAATTTCACGAACAAGGAGATGGATATTGTAGCTGGAGATTCGGGGGTCGTCGTCGTGGGATTGGGATGAAGAAGAGTCAAAAGCGAGAATTGGGAAGTCACGTAGTGGCAACGTTGAAAGGATCCGACCTAGGTCCTCCTACGTAAAGCGAGCACATGGCTTCCATCTCCACCTAGAAGGGGCCCACCACTCGACAGGTCATCTAATGAAAGGGCCGACTTAAAGCCGGCCACTACCTACTGGCCGATCAACAATCCTCGTGGTGATCGAGGATCATTCCGAGAGCCGAGCATGACCGACCACCAGGCCGAAGAACATCCCTGTTCGGTATTCGAGCATTCTGATTAACTCCAAACAACAGCAAAACATCACCCAAAGGCCAAGTGTTAGCTCCTGATTGGAAGCCACGTGTCGTCTATGCAAGCAAATGTCAACCAGTAAGGGGTTGATAGCAAGCCGACCAAGCGACAAGCCTCTCCTGTACTAGAAGAACGGATGTAACTTGATCAATACTCAACCACATACTATGTAGGGCTACATGCAACCTACCAACCAGTAAGGAGTTACTAGCAAACCGACCAACAATAGGCCCCCATGTCATGGCACCCATATTCTAATCATGAGACTCAAAACCAAGGTTATAAAAGGAGTATAAGGTGATTTTGCAAATGGATGTTTTATCTAAAGCATTCATGCCCAAAACATATCAAACATAGTCATCGGAAGCTTAATGAAACACCTAGCTTCGGCACACATATATACCCTATTACTTATTCTCACATTGGAGGGCTTTAGTTGGGACAACCTCCAGCTTCCTAACGGTATTTTCCTTTTCAGGTTATCAAAGATCACATTCAGATACATAAATCACAAAATCAAGAGAGAACAAAGCCCAGATATCCTAGTTCTCAGATACATCACGTATTCTAGTTCACCAGGTGGACTACTATCATCAACACTTTAGCTCTGGTTCATTATATGGATCATCAGCTTAGTCACCTCATCATTGTGACGTGATCAAACGTTTACAATATAAACAGAGATATCGCACTGTGATACTAAAGTTGAAGGTAGTTGGTGTTAAGGGGATGTGGGGGGTTGGTTGTGAGACATTTCGTTGAGTAGTTGGTGAGGATTGTGCTAAGGCATCGGAGAGATATTGCATCGTGACGAGGAATACTTTTGAGGGTTTGGGTTTTAATTGGATGCTTGACAAGATGGGGGTGAATGTATCATTAAGTATGGTTCAGGTGGTGAAGAAATTAAGAAGTGCGTGGAGAGAGACGAAGAGAGAGCTAAGCCAATTAAAGCGTTTTTCTGTTATGCCTGTTTATAAGGTTATCATTTTTCATTAACTTAATGATTTTGTGTTCTCATGGAAATGCTTGAAGAATGGTTTAAAAAATATAGTGGGTTTTCCAAAACGTATTTTAGGGACTTGATTGTAAATTCTGATATAAGTTAGGTTTGAGAAAATTTCATTATATTCTTTACTAAATGCACGAAGAAGGCACATACACGACTTAACTGTATGTATCTAACAACGTCTATAAAAAGGCCATAGCTGTGAAAATTTAACTCATAGGACCATTTTTTTTACAAAAAAATTGTCAAAGGACTACTGTTGGAATCAGTCAAAATTAAAGGACAATGGTGTCATTAACCATTGTTTTAAAATAGAATAATGTTATGTGCACTCAATATGCATTTTAAGTCATTTGTCAT
This sequence comes from Codonopsis lanceolata, assembly GCA_013146195.2. Taxonomy (NCBI): domain Eukaryota; kingdom Viridiplantae; phylum Streptophyta; class Magnoliopsida; order Asterales; family Campanulaceae; genus Codonopsis; species Codonopsis lanceolata. Next base: position 44,315,896 of record CM028383.1, on the reverse strand, counting down.
GTTATGGTTAGTTAATACTCCTTTCGTTTTTAAATAATCGTCATTTTTTATTCCGCATGTCGTTTAAGAAAAAATAATTGATTGTATTATAAAAATTGATGAAATGTGATTTTTTTTTAAAATGTATTTGAACATGTGACTATAATTAAAGTAGATAGAAAAAGTAAAGATACATTGGTAAAAATGTTTTTTTTTTAAGTTTTGAAAAATTACAATTATTTTGAAACAAATAAAAAAAATCAGGACGACAATTATTTGAAATGGAGGAGTATATAAATTCATATATTTGTCAAATAAAAAACACCGGCTAAATAAATATGAATATGATATTGTAAGGGCAAAATAGGCATGACCTATTTTGGTCTTGTTTCACCTTTCTTGGTCAAAATAGAATTTTTGATAAGTTTGTGTTAATTTAGGACTTAGTATATTTTATTAGATTTAGTTTAGTTATTTTTGGTAGCATAATCTTTTTGTAGATTTCAAGTGCATATATTTGGTAACAAAATCTTAGCATAAATCCTAGTCTAACCATGATTCTTGACCACTTTCATATTTGGTAATTAAATCTCATCCTAGTCTAACCATGATTGTTGACCACTTTTATATTTGGTAACAAAATCCCATTAGTTTGGTAAGTTGTTGATTTTTTCCTTAATAACTAATCCTTTTCCTTGTAGTAGACGGACTGTTTTTGGGTGTGTGTAGGAGGCGCATACTATATATTCAGGAGCTGGGATTCGGGGTTCTTACAGAGCTCTAGAAAGAGAACAAAAACCATAGAGGGTGCGAGCTGATCCGAGGAGTTTCTGCAGCAGTTTTGAAGTCCTGAAGTTCAGCAGTTCGATTGTAGCTTCTGATGTTGCAACATCGGCAGCTACATTGAATTCTGAAAAACTGTTTTGTGCTTCCTTTTTGTTTAAAGAAAGCTGATTTTGTTTCTTCCCACGTTTTGTTTATCTTGTTTATGTGGGGTTTTTGTTCTCCAAGATTCATTATCTTTGTGAGAATATTTTGTGTGTGATTTCACATAGTTTTTTTTTGTAAAACAATTCATTCTTTTTAGTGAAATCTTTTTGGCCATGAAGCTAGATCTACAAGTATAAGCTTGTAGATTGTTTGGTAAATTTTTGCTTAATTTTGTGTTTTAGTATTAAGTCTTCCGCTGTGTTTTGATTATTTTTTTGTCTATTGTGACCTCCATTGTAGCTTTTTCACAAGCTACATTAGGTAGTTTTTTGAGAATCCTAGCTACTTGTGTTCTTTCAATTGGTATCAGAGTCTTCTCTTGACATCACTAAGAGTTGATTCTGGTAGTAGCCGTGATGGATTCTCAGTATGAGAATGTCGTTCGTCCTCCTATTTTGACTAGTGCAAATTATTCTATTTGGAAAGTCAAGATGCGTATCTTCATCAAATCAATTGATGAGAGGCGTGGCTTCTTGTTCTAAATGGTTGGACTCCTCCCAAAACTACGATGATGATGGTGATGTAAAGATCACCAAAGAAGCAGATTGGTCTAATAATGATAGAAACATTGCCTTTTTTAATTCCAAAGCCTTGTCTGCCATATACATAGCTCTTGATGCAAACACCTTTAGGGTTATAGCCAATTATGAGTCTGCTAAAGATGTATGGGAGGCCCTTCAAACCTTGTGTGAAGGACCTTCCAGTGTTCGTGCTTCTAAGTTAAGATTGCTTATCACTCAATTTGAAAACACAAGGATGAATGAAGATGAAGATATTATGTCTTACTATGCTAGATTACTTGATTTGTCTAACTCTGCTCTTGCTTTGGGTGATCCTATCACCAATGATCGACTTGTTAGCAAGATGATGCGAACCTTGCCTGAAAGGTTTAATGTGAAAATTTGTGCTATTGAGGAAGCTCATGACATTGACAAAATTAGTTTTGAAAGACTAGCTGGTATTCTTCAAAATTTTGAGATAAACCTCAATGAGCAAATTAAGAACAAAGGCAAAGGTGTGTCATCTTCTACTCCTTCGATGATAGTATTGCTTTTCCTTACATTGTTGATATCTCTCCTGAATTTCTTGAATTGCATAAGGAGATTGAGGAATCTGATTTTGGTGAAGAGTCAATGGATTTTTTAACAACAAAGTTTAAAAATATTTTGAAAGCAAAGGGGCAAAACAAATCTCCATCTTCTATCACCAAAACAATTTTCAAAATTGAGCCTAACAAATTTCCTCCCAAAGAAAGTTCTTTTCAAAACCCTGAAAAATCTTTTACCAATCCTTTTGCTAAGCAATCTACATCTAGAAGTAAAAATATTGATTCTATTCAATGTAGGGCTTGTCAAGGGTTTGGGCATTATGCTAATCAATGTGCTAATACTTTGAGAAAGAAGGGTTTGAATTTTTCTGCGACTTTGAGTGATAGTGATGATGAAGATCCATGTGATCTCATCACTCTCACTGCTGTACACAACTCTCCATCTGATTTTGCAGGATTTTCGGCCAATGTGACTCCCAATGTTGCAACATTGGAAGTCACATCAGAAGAAGCAATGGACAGAAACAGTGATGATTTTTGCTGTTTTAACTCCTCTGTCACAAAAGACGATGGAGAACCTGAATCAGACTTGCTAGAAGGTTACAAAGAGCTGTACAAAGATTGGGAAAAGAGAGCTCATCAAGTTATAGTGCTTGGAAAGGCAAACGAACTGCTAAAAAAGGCTAATGAAGAACAAAAGGAGTGTCTTACAAGGTTGGAGAGTCTCTTGAGTAAGAAAGATGTGGAGATTGAAGATCTGAAAGAAAAGCTCATCCTAGCCAATGAAACCATGGCTAAATGGAACTCAAGCCAACAAAAAATGGATGAGATGTTGAATTCTGATAATTCTGGTAAGTCTGGTATTGGATTCAGGCCCAAGATGTTTGTGAAAGAAGGTGAAGGTATGTCTACTGAACCAAAACATCCCACACACAATTTTCAAGAAACTGCCTTCTTTGAAAAACCGAGAACAAGAAAGAAAAATTTTGTTTGTCATTCGCCATAAGCTTTGGTCACATACAACCCTTTTGTTTTTCGAAAAAGGCTATGTATGAGGATGAAATAAGACAAGCCTTTTGGGAAAAATCGGATGAGAATGGTGCAAGCGACCAATGCGTCAGCCAATGCAGCAACATTGGCAGTCACATTGGAAGTCTCATCAGAAATATTTTTCTCAAAACCACCAACCCAAATTTTTTAAACAAATGTGGGTTCCTAAGGGTAGTAATGACAAAGGAAAGTCCAAATATTGTGAACCCTTTGATATATGTCCTGGTGCGAAGCGGTTCTATGAAACCATTGATGAATACCATGATGAATCTCCTCCAAAATCTTGAGAACCGAACCAAAGATTCGAAACCAAGTAAATCTGCACATGATCGAGACAGAACACGCATATTCGAAAGTTCAGCCAATGTGATTCACAATGTGTCACCCAATGTGTCACCCAATGTTGCAACATCGGCGAGACACATTGGACGAAACTTGGGTCGAAGCAGTCTGAACTTTCGAATCAGTCTGAACATTCGAAAAATCAGTCCAATTTGAATGATTACAACCATGGCATATACACAAGGAGAAGAGGTAATGTTGATTCTCAAAAATTTGCATGCTTATCAAAATATTTTTGAGAGAAGCCTTAAATCTTTTATGGATGCTCCAAATGATTAAAGATTATGTGCTACACATTGATGTGTTAACCTTGTTTTTTGATAACACCTATGCATTTTGCTTAGCACAGAAATCCAGTTCATCATTCTCTAACAAAACACATTAATATAAGACACCACTTTTTTAGAGACTTGGTTGATTATGTAAATTGTTTGCATTGAACATGTTGGGACCGAAAATCATCTTGCTGATATATTTGCCAAGTGTCTTGTTTTTGAGAGATTTTTCAATCTTTGGAAATCTCTTGTGTTTTGTGTGTCATATGATTTTACACTTAGTTAATTATAAATAAAAAAAAAACACAAAAAAAATTAGGCATGATTGCATTTTATCTTTAGAGGGCACTCTAGATCAATTGACTCACATGTATGTGTCTCTTGTGGTTGCTTGGGAATTTCATTCAAAATCAGTTGTGATTTTTTGTTATGATTCTCTCTCTCTCCCAGTTCTTGAGTATGTTTAAAGTCCACAAAGGAAAGAGCTACCTTTTGAAATTTTTGGGATGCTGCAATTTGTCTAGGTACTATGGAACTTAGGTTGTCATGGGTTGATCTTGAGTAAATTGACTCCCTTTAATTGAAAAAGTGTGAAAGCTACCTAACGGAAAAGAGCTACGTATGAACAAGGTTGTGGCACCTTTCTTTTGGGACTATGAATCCTCGGATTTCATGGGTTGATCAAATGCAAAATTGTTTCCCTTGGTAAATAGTGTGAAAGGTTCCTAGTGGCACATGTTTTTATAACTTGAAATAAAGTAGAGCTATATTCCTAGGGAAATAAAGTACCTATGGATTTTTGTTGTGAAAAATTTATGATCTTGGGAGAGAAATCTGGTTGAGAAAAACAAAAAATAAAAATGCAATATTGATCATAAAATCACAAATTTTGGCGAATGCATCTCCCAATGCAGTTACATTAGGAACTACATCCTTTGATCTGGTCTTTATCACTTGTGTGTGATTGCATTTTTTTATTTTCTTTTGCCTAGCTTTTAGTCATCATGTTTCTAGGCATAAAATTTTAGGACATGCATTGTTGGCAATGATATTAGCTTGGTGAAATTTTGTCATAATATAAACTGTGCAAATCAATTTCCAAAAATCTCCATGTTGAAAAATATTTAATGGTTGTCTAATTTTTGTGTGGAACTAAGAGGTATTGAATCTGGATATGATGTGCTTAGTTATTGCTAGTGGTGTGATCAAATCTTGGTGAACACTTCATTGTGTTTTTCAAAAATCTTTGATTTTTGAGAGTTTCTATAAGATGGTTTATCCTTCTTCCTTTTCCGGTCAAATAGGGGAGAGAGATCAAATGTTTATGGTGATGGTGATGAATCCTCATATGATTTCTGACTTTATACCTTGTACAAATTCAGGGGGAGATGAGATTTTCTAACCAATGTAGGTTAGATGGTTTGATTGGTGTTGAATAAACACTTGTCTTTTGATTTGACCAGAAAGGTTCAACAAAGGGGGAGATTGTAAGGGCAAAATAGGCATGACCTATTTTGGTCTTGTTTCACCTTTCTTGGTCAAAATAGAATTTTTGATAAGTTTGTGTTAATTTAGGACTTAATATATTTTATTAGATTTAGTTTAGTTATTTTTGGTAGCATAATCTTTTTGTAGATTTCAAGTGCATATATTTGGTAACAAAATCTTAGCATAAATCATAGTCTAACCATGATTCTTGACCACTTTCATATTTGGTAATTAAATCTCATCCTAGTCTAACCATGATTGTTGACCACTTTCATATTTGGTAACAAAATCCCATTAGTTTGGTAAGTTGTTGATTTTTTCCTTAATAACTAATCCTTTTCCTTGTAGTAGACGGACTGTTTTTGGGTGTGTGTAGGAGGTGCATACTATATATTCAGGAGCTGGGATTCGGGTTCTTCTGAGAGTTCCGTAAAGAGAACAAAAACCATAGAGGGTGCTAGCTGATCCGAGGAGTTTCGCAGCTTTTGAAGTCCGAGTTCAGATCCGATTGTAGCTTTTGATGTTGCAACATCGGCAGCTACATTGAATTCTGAAAAACTGTTTTGTGCTTCTTTTTTGTTTAAAGAAAGCTAATTTTGTTTCTTCCCACGTTTTGTTTATCTTGTTTATGTGGGGTTTTTGTTCTCCAAGATTCATTATCTTGTGAGAATATTTTGTGTGTGATTTTACATAGTTTTTTTTTGTAAAACAATTCATTCTTTTTAGTGAAATCTTTTTGGCCATGAGGCTAGATCTACAAGTATAAGCTTGTAGATTGTTTGGTAAATTTTTGCTTAATTTTGTGTTTTAGTATTAAGTCTTCCGCTGTGTTTTGATTATTTTTCTGTCTATTGTGACCTCCATTGTAACTTTTTCACAAGCTACATTAGGTAGTTTTTTGAGAATCCTAGCTACTTGTGTTCTTTCATATATGTAAAAAAAGATAAAGTTAGCTGTAAAGGTAATTGATTTGACGAAGAATATAAAGAGCAAAAGTGAAAATGTTTGGAAAAACAAGGAGAATGATTAAGATGAAAAAAAAAATAACAAAAATTGCATATAGATAGTAGCATTACTATAATCAGGGAAAAACTAATACAGTACTCCGTATGAAGGAACCAAGCATCTAATAAAGGATAACAAAACAAAGTCCACATTCATCATTCTTCATTACACTCAAAAATAAACAACCAATCTCAGGTGCAAAAATTCTCAGATCAGGAAGACTGTCTTGAGGACATTCTTGGACTGAAGAGATATCTCCAGCAGCTTCAACGGCTACCACAAAAATAAACATAATTTTATACCTCCTACTATTATTAGAAAATGACTACTTCTGAACAAAAAGTCAACGATTTCATTTTGAGATGTTTCACTAAAAAGGTCACTTTCAAATATTTAGGCTTAACGGAGTGAGTATTCGCCATTTGTAGCAAATCAAAGAGGGAAAATATTTTTAGTATGAACCAAATAAACATTTAAGCTTAAGCAGAACCAATTTTTTTTAAAAAAAGGGGGGAAAACAACTTTTTAAAAAATAAAATAGTACAGTATTACCTCCGTTTCAATTGAACAGAGGTTACGCATTAGTATTATTTTTTTGAAAATTTTGATAAATTTTAGGGTTGATATAATGTTTTCATGAGAATAATAAATAAAATTATATTGTAACTATAACTTGTCCAAATCCAGATCAACCACCTTTTCCTCAAGAGCACCCGCATCGGTAACATTAAACATGCTAAGCAGAGTACTGGTTGACAAGGGTACCACAGCCAAATCATCCAAAACCATATGCGTAACCCCCCTTCACCAACCCCTCCTCCGCCGCTGCCACTGCCAGCCACCTTCCCGGCGCCACTCCCATAATCCCATTCACCCCCGTAACCTCATAAATCATTTGACCCGTGCAACCAAAAGAAGAAGAAGGACATGGACTCCCATAGTTTTCGCTCACAGAACCATGGGCTGATTATATGTTATTATTATTACTTTTTAAAAAAAATTAATTTTATTATTAATTTTAATAATAAAAACTATTATTATCATTACTGTTTCTTTTATTATTATTATGTTTTTATTATTATTAGTAATTTAATTATTATAATTACTATTTTTGTAATATTAATATTATTAATACTTATTATTAGTATTTATTTTTATTATATTAATATTAATATTAATTTTATTTATATTATTATTATTATGACTTATTATTCTTATGAATTTTATTATTACTAACCTTTATTATTATTATTTTATTAATTAATATTAATATTACTTTATTCTTATTATTATTATTATTATCATTACCCTATTTCAATTAAAACAAAGGGTAATTTGAAAATTTGAAAATTTAAAAATTTCTTTAAAGTTTACTATTCATCCATGGTTTCGAAAGACAAGTCATCCGCATCAAGGTTTCTGTATATCACTTAGAGCTTTTCCATTGTAGAAATTTTGTCTTCTTAGCTTGGTATTCTTAGAGCAGCTCCATTGCTGCCTTCCTAAGTTGGCTTCCAAATAGGAAGTTGAGCTTTTGCGTTGGTGACTCTTCCCAATTTTCTTCCAAAGGTGAGCTGGAGCTGAGGTGGTGTAGAGAGAAGAAAATTTCTTCCAAAATTGGAAGGAGGCCAAATGGGAGGAAGAAGGCGCGCAGGGGAGGAAGGTGGGCGTCACACACGGCCTGTGTGTGGCGCGTGCATTTCACGCGAGGGCGGGGTGAGTGAGCGGCGCGGACGGTGGGGCCCAGCTCTGTTTTGCAGGTCTGTTTGATTATTATTATTATTTTTTTTTAAATAAAAGGCAACTTTACGAATTTTGTGCCGGGGGGGGGGGGTTTGGTGGGTGGGGGGTTTGGGATTTAATTTGTGTATTAAATTTTGTACTTAAATTTTGGTATTAAATTTTGGGATTTTAATTGTGTATTAAATTTTAGTCTTAAATTTTATTTGTCTTTTATTTAATTTTTTTATTTAACTTTAATTAGTAACTAATTATTAATGTTTTTATGTAACTTTTAATTATTAATGTTTTTATGTTACTATTAATTATTAATGTTTTTATGTAACTTTTAATTATTAATGTTTTTAAAATAGCCGTTTTAAAGTAGCTGTTGTAAAAGTAGCCGTTGTAAAAGTAGCCGTTTTAAAGTAGCCGTTGTAAAAGTAGCCGTTGTAAAAGTAGCCGTTGTAAAATTCACACTTGTAAAGTAGCCGTTGAGCATATATGGCGTCGTTACGGTGACGTTTTTATGTAATTTTAATTATTGAACTGTAATTTTAATTTTAAGTTTTTTTTGTTTTTATGTAATTTTTAAGTATTTATCTTTTATGTAACTTTATGATTATGTAATTTTTTTCAATTTTAACGTTTTATGTAATTTTCTATTTATGTTATTTTAATCGTCATGTATAATATGTATTTTATTGATAATTTATGTTTTTATGTAACTTTAATGTTTTTATGTAACTTTAATTAATGTTTTTATGTAACTTTAATGTTTTTCTGTATAATATGTATTTTATTGATAATTTATTAATTAAATTATAAATTATTTAAATTGTGAATAATAGTATTATTTATAAATTAATTAATGTCATTATTTATAATTTAATTATTGATTTGTTTGAGAAATATAAAAATAAGATTGAAGTGTAAAGTTAATGATGTGGCAGTGGGACCCAACTAAGAAGATGTATAAGAAGATTAGGAATGAGAGATATATTCTTAAATGGAATAAGAAGAGAAAAATGTGTATGTGGCAGTGTGACCCGGCTAAGAAGATGGTATAAGAATGATAGCATTGAGGATGCTCTTATTAAGAAGTGAGGTCCTATAATGGCAAAACACTTCTTAAGGGATCCATGTAGGAAAGAGAGGGAATAAACTTCTTAAATAGGAAGATGGGGAGGAGAGAGAGGGGGGATAGCCGCCTACTTTGTGGTGTGTGTTGGGGGGTGAGGGGAGGGTTTTGTATTTATTATGTGGAATGATGTTAAATTTAATATTTTTTGTGTAAAAAGATGTGTGAGAAGATTATACAATAGAAAGATATATTTTTAAGTGTGTAAAAAGATAAAAATGTGTAGGTGGCAGTGGAACTCAGCTAAAAAGATGTATAAGAATTTTATATATTTGTGATACTCTTATATGCTAAGTGTGCTTCAATGAAGTTGTACTTTACTTATGACTTATTGTAACAAAAATAAAATCAAACGTTTTTAAATTTACTTATGAGAAGTCATAAATAATAAACACTTCTTAAGAGCTTCTTAGACCAAAAACAACAAAGGAGCTAAAGCATTGCCCAAGGAATTCTTTCAAGATTTTGAAAAAGGCAAAACACACAAACGGGCCACCCAACTTTGGACCATATTGCAATCCGGCCACCGAAAGTTTGGTTCATCTATTTTGGCCACCCTACTTCATTTCTGTTGCAAGCGAGCCCATTTTCTAACGCCCGTTAGAAAATGGCGTTAACTTTTTCTGATTTCCCTATTTTGCCCCTGTTATTAGACAAACGGATGATAGATCGCGGGGGAAACACACTCCAAATCAGATCACTCACAAATCGAAGAAAAAAACCCCCAAATTCTAGGGTTTTCGATTTGAATCGAAATTCAAATCTCTTCGATCCCGTAAGAAGAAACCGACTAAAGAAGGCATATGAATTACACACCCATTTCATCATCTCTTCCGAGTCATAATCTCTGTGAGACGCGCCCATACCCAATTTCATCTTCAAACGATCGTCAAACGAAGAAGGTAGTTTTCATCGTTGAAGCTGCCCAGACATTTACTTAACAATGTCAGTGAGTGGGTATGAGATATCAAGGTTAGAAGGCTCGTCTTCATCAGGAGGGTCCGATTTTCTTACTGAATATCGTCATAAAATTTGTCGATGTAACCTTAGGGTGGCCCTATTTACATCTGGGACTGAGAAGAACCCAGGACGAAGATTCATTCGATGCCCTAGATACATGGTAAGCAATGTTGCCACTTTTGCTATAGATTTTTTCAAGAACCCTAACTGTTGTAGTAGTATTTTCTGTTACTCTCCCACATTATTGTCACAAGACCCTAATATTTTGTTTTGCTTCTAGGATGAACATGATTGTGGTTTCTATTTGTGGGTTGATGACAAATTTACGAAGAGGTCAGTGGAAGTGATTAATGATTTGAAGAAATTGGTCAAGGATTTGAGAGACAGAGAACATGACTTCAAAGAAGAACAATTGTTGAAGAAAGAGTGTGACAGACTTCAAAAGGAATCTGTGAAGAACAGGGAAAAAATAAAGATATTGAAATGTAGTATTGGTCAATATGGTAGGAGAGAAAAGATGTATCTTCTGGCAATATTCATCATGATGATATTGATTAGTGTGTTGATGGCATCACACTTCAAATTGGATGTAACTGCCAAAATGTTAATGCCTTAGTTGATTGCAAAATTCTAATTAAGAAATAAAATGGTGAAGCATTATGTAATGTCTTTGTGCAAGTTTTAATTGTGATGTGTTTGTGCAAATTTTCATTGTGATGTGTTTGTGCAAATTTTAATTGTGAAATGTTTGTGGAAACATAGTTTTGTAATGTGTTCGTAAAAGCATTGTTGCCTTACATAAACAAAGCCAACATTGCAAATGTACATAAAACTGTTTACCTTATGCAATAACTTCATCTAGTTACAACACATATAATGGACATACTATCTCAAACTCAAGCCATATCATAATAAGAGCATTGTGTCCAGGCATGATCTCTTTATGTAAGGCGTGATCTGTTTATGTAAGAGCATTGGGGATCTTCTTCTGACTAGCAAGTTACTTGAAACTATAGCACCATCTTATTTAAGGATGTAAGAGCATTGGGGATCTACCAGGATCTGTTTATGTAAGAGCATTGGGGATCTGTTTATTTAAGGAGTTGATTGCCAAAAAGAGCTTCATCTTATTAGCCAAAGCATCCATGCACAACAAATACTCTATAGCACCAAACAAATGGTTCCTTCTTCTTTGCCACTAGTTTGTTGCAAAAGAGATGAGCATAAACAGTTTACATAATAAACAATGCCAAACCAACCAGTAGAAAACATGATCTGTCCTCACTGCATAGATGAGCATAAACAGTTTACATAATAAACAATGCCAAACCAACCAGTAGAAAACATGATCTGTCCTCACTGCATAGATGAGCATAAACAGTTTACATAATAAACAATGCCAAACCAACCAGTAGAAAACATGATCTCCTCACGCATAGATGAGCATAAGCGGTTTACATAATAAACAATGCCAAACCAACCGTAGAAAACATGATCCCTCACCGCATAGATGAGCATAAACAGTTTACATAATAAACAATGCCAAACCAACCAGTAGAAAACATGATCTGTCCTCACTGCATAGATGAGCATAAACTGCTTATATAATAAACAAAGCCAACACTGCATAGATGTACATAAACTGCTTACAAAAACCAACACTGCAGAGATGTACATGAAACAGAGTGTGCCAACACTACTGCCTGACAAAACAGGTCCAGTTGTCCATAAAACTGTTTGGTCTAACTAAACAGTGCAGAACAAAAATTTACACAACTGAGAGGCAAAACAGAGATGAGCAAAAAATGAGTTACTCTGAACCTCAGTTACTTTAAACATCTAATCCCTATCACCTATATTGTGCAACATTCTCCCCACAATCATTTTTCAGTTACATCTATTCTTGCTTTTTTGCTTTTGCTCACTCCTTTGTACCTACATTTGGTGTACACCTTTGGAGACCTTGCTTCAGTTGGAGGCCTTGATTCAGTTGCTGCAGTTGTAGACTTCTGTTTTGTCTTCTTAGGTACAACCTCCCCTCTTCCAATTGCCTCCTTAGCCAGTTTGCATGACCTACTATTATGCCCTTTTCCCTTACAAAACCTGAAAGTTGGAGACACATGCAAGTTAATACAAAATGTTCAATTTGCAAATATTATGTAAATTAAGTACAACAAATGCAACTTATTACCTGCAAGTAATTTCTTTTCCCTTTTTACTCAAGATGTTTGGATCTTGACTAGATTTCTGCTTTTTTTCTTCATTAGGGTCTTTAACCCTACATTTCTTTGGTCTACCGTGCATCTTCTTGTTTGGTGGTGGTTGAAGAGGTCGCTCGAGATGATCTTGGCCATTGATTCTCACCATTGATGGGATTTAGCAGATGGGAATAAGTACTAACAAAAGTTTCCTTCTTGTACCATTGAGACATAATTTTACGGATCTTGACCAATCTTGTATATGGTCGCCATAGCATGAGTGCAAGGAATGCCACTTAGATCCCATTCTCTACAATAAATGTGTCCTCTCCCTAATGTTAACACTAAATGCATCCTTCACATGCCTAACTTCAAATTCATCTCCACCATTATACACCACAGACCAATGCTTAACAGCTTTCCTTACTTTTCTCCATCCTCTTCCTGATCCTTGGACAAATATTATGGCCATATTTTGAAATCCATTCCTTTCTCTTTTGAATTCTGACCATCATTGCCAACCTAATCTCCTCAAGCATATATATAATAGGTCTAGACCTAGCACATACTATACTACCATTGAATGCCTCTGCAATATTGTTTTCAACATTCTCTACCTTTGAATATGTGTCAAAATAAGCCTTGGACCAATGAATAGGATCTGTCCTCACTAGATCTTCAGCAGCCTGCTTGTCTACATTCTTTAAGACTTCAAATTCTGCTTTGAATTTATCTACTGTGCAAGACATAGCAATACTCCAAAAGCATCTCCTATACTCCCCTCCTTTGTATTTTTTCCTCCAATTGCTATAGATGTGTCTGGCACACATTCTGTGCTCAACATTAGGCAGCAAGCTTGTAACAGCAGGTAGTAATCCCTATCAATCATATAAAGTATAAATAAATGTCATTAAACCAATTTTAATAAAAACTAACGAGGAAAAAATGTAATAAGATTATGATATTACCTTTTGTTGATCTGTAATGATAGTCCACCCATCTCCATCTCTCATTTCAAGGTCTTCAATTAAATTCTGAAGAAACCAGGTCCAGTTGTCCTTGTTTTCCACCTGAACTACAGCCCAAGCCACAGGATACATCTGATTATTTGCATCCTTGGCAACTGCAGATAACAATTCTCCCTTCTGTATTCCTTTCAAGAATGCTCCATCAATCCCCAACATGGGCCTACAAGTCTCCATAAATGTTGTCTTCACTTGATCAAAACAGACATACATTCTCCTAAAGAATAAACCTTTGGATGGGATAGGGTTGACATGCTCAATGATCACAGTACTACCAGGATTTCTATTCTCCAACTCATCTTTATAACTCCATAGCTTTGCATAATGTTCATACATTGATCCATCTAGTTCTTGCAATGCTTTCTTCCTTGCTCTGCTACACATGCAGTCACTCACTTCCACCCCAAATTGTTTCAAAACATCAGCCTTCATATCAGTCAACTTATAAGGTGGTTTCTTCTAAATGTTTCAAAGAATTCCTTAGCCAAAAGCGATCTTTGTGATTTGCCTGTTCTTAAGTGCCATCCCACAATCATGCCGAGGATTAAATGCGTAATTTGCCGTAACTTCTTTTGATTGAATCCACCCAAACTCTCCATGGGCATACGGTGAGTTCATGCACACCTGCACATCCTCATCTTCTCATTCCTAATCCATTTAATATCCTTTTTTTCATCCAATCCATACTTAACAACTGCAGCCTTAAAAATTTCTTTTGTTTCAAACTGAAGCCCAAGTTTTAATTGCACTACTTCCATGTCTGTGTTTGGATTGAAAACTGGAAATTTAAGACCTTGCTTCTTCCTCAAAGTTAATTGTTCTCCATGAAATATTTTGTCATCTACCTTATCCTCTTCATCACTAGAATCATAATCACTATCAGAAGAAGTCAACCCACCACCATCATTTCTACTCTGAGTCTGTGGTTGTCCCCTAGTAGGTGTAGGCTCAACTGGATCAACTTGATCACCTTCTTGGGGTAAACTAACAGGATCAAACAATTTCTGTTTTTTGTTTCTTCTATTATTGTTCACAGCAACCCTAATTTCTACAAGTTCTTCATCACTTACATGGAAATCCTCATCACTTAAACATGTTTCTACATTGATCCCCACATCTTCTACCTCATATGGATATTCAAAATCAATATCATCTTGAGCCATATCAGCCTCAGCACCTGTTTGTTCATTACTGTTTTCATGCCTAACATTATTCTGTTCAGTATTGTCATGTTCATCATTCTCAACCTGACTCTTTTCAGCCTCATATTGAGCCATCACAACCTCAATCTCATCCTCATTCCAGTAAAAATCATCTTCAGCTTCACCCATCTCAGTCTGCCCCTTACCCTTTTCAGACTCATCTTGACCCATATCAGATTGACCCTTACCCATTTCAGACTCATCTTGACCCATCTCAGTCTGACCCTTACCATTTTCAGACTCATCTTGACCCATATCAGATTGACTCTTACCCTTTACAGACTCATCTTCACCCATATCAGTCTGACCCTTACCCTTTTCAGACTCATCTTGACCCATATCAGATTGACTCTTACCCTTTTTAGACTCATCTTCACCCATATCAGTCTGACCCTTACCCTTTTCAGACTCATCTTGACCCATATTACCCTCACCCATATAAGCCTCACCCTTTTCAGTCTCATTGTAAACCTGACTCTTGTCAGGGTCATCATCATCCATCTCAACCTCCATCTCATCCCCACCCTTATCCAACATTTCATGTTCTTCTGTATCTAAATCTACAATTACTGGTTCATCAGACTCACGTACAAGCACTGGTACATCAATACCATGCTCAACATACATATACACAAACCCTATATTCCTACATTCATTTACCATTCTTAACACTCCCTCATTAGTATCTATTGAGTACAATCCATTTTCAATACTTTGTGCAGGCAACCTATACCATACTTGCTTCACATTTCCATACTTTAAATATGATTTCACATACTTTTCAACTTTGAAGTAATTTAGAGTATCCATACAAACTTCAGGAATAAAATCAACACTCCCTCCTTCATACTTCCATTTGTTATTAACCTTACGAAAAGCCCCACCATGATGTAAAAATATTCCAATTTCCTTTTCCATTCTGCATTTAATAAGAAATGACACACTATCAATATTAGTGTCTAGGCAAAACACTATTTTAAAGCCCCACTATATGATATTAAAGCCCCACAATATCATATAAAAGACACACACCAGTAAAGCCTAATTTTTTAAGGTTATGGGACCACCACTGAATATAAAAGCCAAAAAGGCAAAACCAAGGCAAAACAAAACCAAGGCAAAACCCTACCTACCATTAACAATCAATTACACCAAGACACCAACATGGACCATATAAAGTACTGATATAACAATTTTCAACATGTTCAAAAGGCAAAGGTAAGTAAACCCAAACACATTGGCCAAAATAGATGAACCACAATGTATATGAAGGCAAAAGGCAAAGGTAAGTAAACACATACATAGACTGAAACAAATTTCATTAACGACAACATATTCAACGAGTAAGAACTAGGGTTATCGTACTCACCTGGGATCTTCGAATCGATGTTAAAACATTAGATTCCAGTAACTTCTGTTGTTGATTGATGCCTTCTTTAGTCGGTTTCTTCTTACGGGATCGAAGAGATTTGAATTTCGATTCAAATCGAAAACCCTAGAATTTGGGGGTTTTTTTCTTCGATTTGTGAGTGATCTGATTTGGAGTGTGTTTCCCTCGCGATCTATCATCCGTTTGTCTAATAACAGGGCAAAATAGGAAATCGAGAAAAAGTTAACGCCATTTTCTAACGGGCGTTAGAAAATGGGCTCGCTTGCAACAGAAATGAAGTAGGGTGGCCAAAATAGATGAACCAAACTTTCGGTGGCCGGATTGCAATATGGTCCAAAGTTGGGTGGCCCGTTTGTGTGTTTTGCCTTTTGAAAAACAACAAAGGTTCTTAAAATAGCTTAATTAAGCATAAAGGTAGTTTGAGAGCTTTTTAAGCTCCCGAGCTTAACAATCCAATTAACAAGCCAAAAACCTGCCTCTTCCTCTCTCCTTTCCACATGCATCACTATTTACTTTTCCTCCATTTTTTTTCGTCAATTTTCAGCCATAAAAAATATTTTTTAAATATTTTTTTTCATGTATTAAAGTAAACATTTTTACCTACAAATAGAGATTTGGTTTGTTTCATTTGAATATCATAAAAAATTTCTATGAATTTTTCAAATTTCTAGCCATTTTTCTATAAAAATATTAAATTATTGGAAATAAAGATAATGAGGTATATAAAAGTATTGGAGTTTGTGCATTATTGAAAGAGTATTTTTATTGGGGAGCTTAAGTGGGGAGTTTAATGACATTTTTGTAATAAAAAAAAATAGAGCTTAAGCTGTCCAAATGAGGAGATTTGTTGTTCATGCCCTTAGGCCACTTCTTATTAAAAAGAAAAAAATAAACAATGGAAGCATTCTTCTTATATTGGCCACATAAGAGAGAGAGAGAGAGAGAGAGAATGAAAGCTTCCTAAACATGAATAAAAGAAGGAGGGAAGAAGATTGGTGCAATATTTTTGCAATAAATTTTTTTTAGCTAAAAGCAAATGATTAGTGCATTTTTTTATATAAATTAATTAAGTTTTTTTTAATTTTTTTTTCCCTATAAATATTATTTATAAATTAATTAATGTCTTTATTTATAAATTTATTTATTTATACATAATATTTAAATATGAAATATATTAAATAAAATTAAATAAATTTATTTGTTTGAGAAGTATAAAAAAAGATTAAATTGTAAAGTTAATGAGGTGACAGTGAAACCCAATTAAAAAGATGTTAAAATGTTATATAATAAAAATATATATTTTTAAATTAAATAAGAAGTGAAAAATATGTATGCGATAGTAAGACTCAATTAATTAAAAAAAATATTTAATAATGAAGTTGCTCTGATAAACTAGATCAAACATGACAACGTATCTAAGAGAATCTTGATGTATCTTTGTGAATATGATCTTAAACCAAAAGATACTTTTGTATGGCCTTCTTCCTAGACAATCACACATGACAGGCTAGTATGAGAGGGGAAGGCAGTCATGGTTAATCAAAATTCAAAACCTCCCAAAGATTATGTAAGGCGTTTGTGGAAAAAGCAAGAAATTTTAGCGTTTTAAACTTAATTAGGTGCGTTTTACATTATACAGCATTTCAAAATGTCCAATTGAAATGTCATATTAGTGTTTGTTTGGTGAAACCTTTTGATAAAAAATGTTAGTAAAATACATCGTTTTAAAACACATCGTTTTAAAAATATAAAGCGTTTTAAAATGCTCCAATTTAAAACGTTTTAAAAATATATTACATTTATAATTATTTTATTTATAAAAATAGTGTTTTTGTGGGGATAAGGTCTTTTCCATTTGATTTGTTGTTTGTTAATAAAGTCCTAAATATTAAGAACTTAGTTGTCGGTTGAATTATTCATTCTTAATCCTTCACGATTTATGAGTTATTATTCGTGGGTTATCTATCTTGTCCAGTTTGTTGTAAAATGGTTATATAAGTGTTCAAAATCTTAATAAAAGAAATAGCTCTTCTACAATTTTGTGTGCCTTAGCATAGAATTAACAATTTTGAAATTGTTTTCCAAACATATTTATAAAAAAATTACGTTTTGAAAATACTATATTTTAAAAACGCTACGTTTAGAAAAAATTATATTTTCAAAACACTACATCAGACGAAGCCTAAGTAAAATCAATGCGTTTTACGAATGCTTTTTTGCAAACAAACTCGACCAAACAACCTCTAATTCATTTATATGTAAGGATAATTATATATTTTTAAGTTAAACTCATTTTTAGTTGGTTGATTAAATTTTTTTGAAGTTATACTCATTTTTAGTTGATCAACTTTATTTTAAAAAATTAACATGCATTTCTAAAATAAATATACTAGCTAAATAAATATTAAAAAGATAAGTCAGCTTTAAATGATGGTTTGACGAAAAATAAGGACATTGTTGGATTGAAGTAATAAAACAAAATTGAAAAGACAACTAGGGGTCTCAAGGCAAACTATAACATTAATAGTAGCAATGATGGTAAGAGCATGTACAACAATATCTCTAATTAGATCCCCGTATACTATCCAACTTATTAAAAATGAATATAAAAATTCATTGGATACTCATAAACTACTCAAATAAAAAACTCATACAACAGCTTGACACAAACCCCAAAAATTTTACATACCCCACCATTATCTCCAACAACTTAACATACCCCACAATCTTTATTTCAATTAATTTTATATCTTCTTTCAATATATATTAACAATTAATTTGATATTGCATAAATTATTAAATTGGGAATTATATTAATATTCATTATTAAATATTAGTTAATTATTATAATTCGAATATTATTTATTATAATTCAATATTAATTATAATATAATATTGTAATATTCGAATATTAATTATAATATATTCGAATAATATTTATTATAATTCGAATATTATTTATTATAATTCGATATATTAAAAAAATAATTTGACGAGTTAAATTAATATTGTTAACTACTTACCTATAATTCGAATATTGTTTATTTATGATATAAAAATAAATACAATAATTTGAAATATAACGATTGAAATGGAAATTCTTACAAACAATAATACAACAACTATAATAAAGTAAAATTATGGAAATACAACGACAAACAAACTACAATATCCATATACCCAAAAAATACAATAATAATAAAATCAAGGATTATTGAAACACCAACATACTAATTGCCAAAAAGTCTCCATATATTTTCAATCAAATCATGAAGCAGGCGTCGATGTGATTCTTTATCTCGAACGAGACACCTTCTTCTAAGATATCTTTCGTGCTCTGGAGTACGCTCGTTAAAATATTGCTATGCCAAGCTACCATAAGTAATGTCAGTCTGATCATAGTCGGAAACATTTGGCACACGGCTGTAAGTATCTCGTTCATATTCGACAATCATATTATGTAATATGATACAAGCTTTCATAATTTTTCCCAACATAGATGTCTCCCACATAAGTGATGGGGCTCGTATGATTGCAAATCGTGTCTGCAGTACCCAAAATGCACGCTCAACATCCTTCCTCGCCGCCTCTTGATGTTGAGCAAAAAGCTTATGTTTTTCACTTTGCGGGTGACGAATAGATTGGATGAATGTAGCCCATGGAGGATATATACCATCGGTTAAATAGTAACCCAAGTTATACTGATTACCATTAGCAGTAAAGGCTAACATATGTGCCAACGTAATTATCAGAACTAACAGTTTCCCAAGATTTACACAAAGTTACGGTCTCGTGTAATGACCACCTAGTTGTTATTTTCTCACTTTGGGGAGTTGTTTCATCAAGAAAGTCATCATGAACGTTTACCTCATCTTCATTGTCTGCTTCTGGTTGTGTTGAAAAATGAGGTAAATTCGAAGGTAGAGGACTACTTGGAACATATTCAGCTGAAGAACTTCTTGGAACTCCCATGAGGAAATGCCCTTGGTTGAATTGTGATTGTTGTGTTGAAAAAGGAGCGAAGTTCGAAGGTAATTGAGTATTCCAGTACGGAAAGTTTTGTTGCGGCATAGGAAATGAGGTATGAGGAAGCATCGGCGTGTTTAAAAATTGAGAAAAGTTAGAGTTTTGAAAATTTTGAAACCCTCCAACATTTAGAAAACTTTGCATATCAGAAAAGTTATGACGAGGTGATGGTTGGTTTTGTGAATTGGGTTGAGGAATTTGTTGAGAATAAGGTTCATTTGGTGTAGGTGTGAGTAAATTACCTTTATTTTGAGAGTTTTTGCTTTTACGTGAAAACGAACGTGAAGCCGTAGATGATGTAATTGCAAATAAAATAAAATTATCAATTCAGATTATACAATAATAACAACTAATATTACTTAATAGTAGTATTAACAATAATATTAATAACTAATAACAATAATAAGAAGAATTAATAACAATAATTAACAATAATAAACAAATAACAATATTGATAAATAGATTAATATCTAAATTATGATAATATGTAATATTAAAAAATTTAATAAGTATTTAGATGGTAAATAAAAATAATATGGTAATTAAACAACTTAACTAAAAACATGAAATTGGAAGAGAGATGGAAGAGAGAAATATATTTGATAAAACAACAAATTTTGGAGAAAATTGTATTGGTGTCCAAATGAAGCAAACCAAGTCTCTATTTATAGATAAAAATGTGTATTTTTTTAAATAAAAAAATATTAAAAAATAAAAATAAAAAAACTGGTCGAAAATGGCCAAAAACGGGTTGAAAATTAAAAATTAAGGGAACCGCACACAAAATGACATGTGTAATAAAGCACTGCCAAAGTTGTCGGCCATTTTTTTTTTTTTTTGAAGCCGGATTGATCAAAACGGCACCGTCTTTTGGCAGAATTAATGGAAACAATGTAGTCCTCTATAATTCAAGAAGTGAGAAAGTCAAGAAGCTCTGCAAATTTCCAGAAATTATGGAGTCTCATGGAATGAGATTGGCACTGACAGATCTTTGGTGATTTGGGGATATGATTCCCTGCTGCAAGGGATAAACCCCATTTTATACCAATATGCTCTACCATTGTACCTGGTCTAAGGTTATCTTTACTCTTCCTTACAACACAAAAAAGCAAATCCCAGAAATACCCTCACGATATAGAGCTAAATTTCTCAAAGGAAGACGGTCGTAAGGACATTGTTGGATTGAAGTGATATCTCCAACAACTTCAAAGCCTATCACAAAAATAAGCATAATCTTATACCTCCTCCAATCCAAAAAAACAAAAAGGTGACATTTCACTAGTTAATACTTTTTTAACTAGTCCTTCCTTTTCGATCAAAAAGTTCCTGTTTGAGAGTTAATATTTTTTTTAAAAAGATGCTTTTATTAGTTCATTAATAATAAAATGATATTATTATGTCTAAATTTTTAAAAGTAAAATTTTTAAATGAAATATTTAAAAATAAAATATTAGACTTTTATCCTAGAATAGAAAGATTATAATATTACTTGATTACTACTATTATTAGTAAAAGATAAGTTTTTGGAGCAGATTAAAGTGGAAAAAAATTGAGGCCCCCCAACTAGAGCTGCCAATGTACGAGACCCAAACGGGCCCACACCAATCTAAATTTCAAAATCCGTTCAGTTTGGGTTGGTCCCAAATTTCTTCAGACCGATTGGAGTAGCCCATGGGCCTACCTATTGGGCGTGCCGATTTTGCTTATTTTTACATTTTTTTCTAGTCACGACAAAGCCCACCGTGACAATCATTAAAATCTGACTGACCTAAAATTTCACCAGATCTATAGAACCTAAAGCCCATCCCAGATAATATCGAATAGGCTAGGTTGGCCCATTGGACCAGGCTAAATTTTGATAGCTCTTGCCCCAACAATAGAGATTTCCATTTGGGCATTTTTGGAATATTTTAGGGGGAATTTCAAGTGGGTACAATTTTGAAAACATATTTTCATCTAGGACCATTAATTTTTTGCACATTTCATTTAACTACAAATTGCTTGTCAAATGACAAAAATGCCATTAATGAAAACTCTGATGCCAAGCCTTGGCATCAGGATGATTAATTCCAGGCATCAGAATAATTAATTCTAGGCATCAGAATAATTAATTCCAGGCATCAGGACTCTGATGCCAAAACTCTGATGCCAAAAACATTGCTGATGCCAAAATGCTGATGCCTACAATTGTTGCTGATGCCAAAAATGCTGATGCCAAATCTTGGCATCAGGTGAAATGCTGATGCTTATAATTGTTGCTGATGCCAAAAATGCTGATGCCAAATCTTGGCATCAGGTGAAATGCTGATGCCTATAATTGTTGCTGATGCCAAATCTTGGCATCAGGTGAAATGCTGATGCCTATTGCTGATGCCTATCAAACATAATCTTGGCATCAGGTCTCTTGCATCTCTCCACAAATTACGATCAAACTCTCAAAACAAACAAAATTGCACCTTGGCTCTCCTCGTCCTCGCCCCTTTCAAATTGTATGTTATCAATCCCTAATTAAGTAATTTCTTGTGAGTAGAGACGCCAAACCAGTCTGGTCGGCCCGCCAGTCCCCTTCGCCGTCGCGGTCGACTCCGTTCTCCGTCGTGCGGGTTGCGCCAGAGAGAGAGAGAGAGAGGCGCAAAGCTGGAGCCCCTCAGCAAGGATTGAATCATTATGAATGCAACTGGTGCGAAGAAGGCAGACTTGACCCCAAGCATGAACTCCAACGTCTGTCCTACTCGCTCCAACTACACAGAGATCCTCCCGCTCTAGTTTTGTGACTTGTGTTATGGCTTTTTCCAAGCTGCACTGTACGGTGGGCAGAGTCACCTGTATCGCCAGAGGCAACAAAGAAGAAAGAGATAAATGGCTTTTTCCAAGCTGAACTGTACGGTGAGTGAGGATTCCACCGGAGAATCGTCTTTACCGAGAAGACTTATTTAGGCCTCTGCCTTCTGAGACATTCAAAAAGCCTTTCATCATTTTCAAAGTGACATAACCTAATTTTTTTAATGTTAATCTTTAATGACATAACTCTACACCGAAGGTTTCGGAAAGAATTAAAGGTAATGGACAGATTCGGCTGCTGTGGCTGCTGTTGGTTCATCGGCATCGGAGCCATTTGTGGTGGAACCATGCGGTTGACTGGATTCATCAAGTTTTTTGGGGTAATTGGAAAAACTCTACACTGAAGGTTCTTTCCACTGAATTGGATGAAAAAAAACGACGAGGATCGTACACAAAGGACAGATTAGTACTTTTGTCTAAAAATTGTTTCTAAAAGAAATGTGTAAAAAATAGGTGGATTTATTTGAAAACATGTTTTTTAAAATGTACCGGCTTGTAATTTTTCCAATATTTTATGAAAGTTCTATTCAGCTATTAAAAGAAAATGACACGATAGCGATTAAAAGTTTCACAATAAGTATCGACCAATAATTTTACCAATTTTAAACCATTATGTTCTTAGATTTTTTTCGAAACCAAAAAAAGACATGTATCAAAATTCAATGGGCCGTCAAAATGGGTCAGGACCCGTTGGGTCAACCCAAATCGTTGCTTAAAATAGTGGGTTGGGTTGGGAAATTGACAACCCAAAAAAATACGGGTCATATGGGTATGACCCATATGGGTCACGAGTCAAAGTGGGTTGGGCCAGGTTTTTAACGAGCTGACCTGTTTATAGAATATCTAATAAATTAATACTAAATTACTAATTTCCTCGATTAAAAATAAATGGTGGTCTGTCTCTGGCTATGGGCCTCTGGTGGTGATTTACTTTCCCAAAACATTTACCTTTTCCAACATTTACCTTTCGCAAACCAAATACCATTCCCAAATCTCAAAATCTCGTTACCTTTGGCTTCGACTTCGAGTCTGTGAGACTACAACCATGGCGATTGGCAGCAGCTCTTCTGCGAGATCGATGGCGCTCAGATCTCATCTCCTCCCGCAGCGACTAGTCGACTAACTCACTCTCTTAAGTTGCTCGCGAACATCGATTATCTGTAACCTCTCTCCCGCTCCCTTTCTCTCTCTCTCACTCTCACAAATTTCCTCAAACTCTTTCTTTACTCTCAACCTGACAGCGTCTCTAGTCTCTGTCTCTCCCGACGCCGATTGCCTCATTTTTCGGTAAGTTCCTTTTTCCCGTTGATTTTCTCTGTATTTTACTCTTATCTACTCTCATTCTTGGTTTGATTACTTTCAGTTTTGATATTTTTGTAGTATATTCATGTTTGCTTTGGATTTTGCTATGGATTTGATTTTCTGATTTTATTTGTATTTTGCTCTTATCTACGCTCATTCAAGTTTTATTTCATGGCTATGGTCATTATGACATATTATTGAAGGTTGTCTCGATTCTCGAAACAAAGTTGTGAGAAACCAGAAGCAAAGAACCAAGTCTGATATTTGCGAGTATAGGATGGAAAAGATTTTTACAATTAGATAGACCTTATTTACTAATTTTTTTTTTCAGTTATCATTTCACATTTAATCCATGCATTAAAACGACGGTAGTTGCAAGCATTAGGCTTGTTGCAATTTTTGTGTAGATTCCATTATTGTCTTTTATAGGCTGTTCCAAATTCAACCAATAGATCAAAGTCACTAGTAATGCTTGCCGAGAAAAAAAATATAGTTCTTCTCTTGCGACTTTTGGCTATGCAATGACTCCATAGTGTGCAAGAAAATTGTGAGAATTATAAATGCCTTAATTGCCATAGTGAATGAATTCTTTCAGATTAGTATTTTAAAAAAAAATCTACTCTCATTCTTGGTTTGATTACTTTCAGTTTTTATATTTTTGTAATATATTCATGTTTGTTTTAGATTTTGGTGGGTTGACCCATCTGACCCGCAACCCATATTGGGTTGGGTTGGTGTTTTATTGACCCGTCACCTAGATGGGTTGACCCGCTCCACACCGTTACACGGTGGGTTTTCTTGACCCATAGGCTGACCCAACCCACTAACCCGTTTTGTCAGCTTATTTATTTATTCATGCATGAAGGGCCCTTTTTCAGTTTCGAAAAAATATAAATGTATAAATTGATTGAAATTTTTCCAGAGTGGACTAAGTGCAATTTTTTCCTAATAATATTTCCAGTCCATAACTAATTAGGTATAATGATTCTGATGAAGTCAATTAAGAATGGTAGGATATGCAAAAATTAGCGTGCGAATTTGTATCTTCTTTAAGTGTTTGTTTTATGTAATTGAGCTGTCATATATAAATTATGCAATTTATGTCTTTTCTGTAGTTTTTGTTTTTTTAATGAATAGTCATATGAAATATGAAATATGAAATATATGTTACAAAAAATGTTGATTCCCAAAATTTAAGTCTTGAAGATTCTGTTCAAAAAGTGTTATACCCGACTTTAATTCCTTCTTTATTGGATATAATAAAAAGTACGATATTCGTCGACCACTTAGTAAAATAATTTTACTTATTTATTTATGTGTATGTATTTTCAAAACCAACTTTTTTTAAAGATTGGATTATATTGATCATAACAAATCATAATGAGGTGCATTACTAATAAGGACGATTTAACAATTCCGATGAAATCAATTGAGAATTTTGGACCATAAAAAAATTAGAGTGAGATTAATTGAATAAAACTAATTATATTTACGATGCATTATTCAACTTTATTTAAGCATACAATCATCAAACGACGTATCCGTGCAATACTGCAAGTCTGCAACGTATGGATGAGATACTACTAATTAACAAAATGTTTGCAAATTAGATCTTTACTTGGAGTATATTTCCATTCAAAGGATAATATATAATCAAATAGAGATGTATATAAGCAGACCATAGAAACTCAAAATCAAAATTCAAGATGATCCCATTCAGCTCAGTACTAAACTATAAAGAAAACTCCAAAATTCTCTCATTTTACTAATTCTTTGAACGACCAAACGTTTCTATACACGTCTCTTTTTCGGACGAGGAATGCTTGGAACCTCATCTTGGAGGAGGAAGACGCTGGTGAGGACTTCCTTCGACTGGAACGCCATCTTTAAAACCTTCAAACCCTACCAACAATTTTTATTTTATTAACTGACTGTAACACTTTACGCATTTTAGGAAATATTTATTTTTAGGAGCAAATCAAATAGGGAATAGATTTTTTACATTTATTTTTTAGACGGAAGGAGTAAATAGAAAAGAAAATTACAAGAACCAAATAAATATTTAAGCAAAACAAAAATTAAAATACAAAAATAAGAGGGGAAAAAGAAAATTCTAAAATAAAATACGAGTAGTATTTCCTCCGGCTCGATAGATAAATAAAACTCTCTCGAATCGGGGCAAATAGTCTATTTTCAAAAATTAAGACATAAACGTGTTATTTTATTAACACTAACCATTAAAAATGTTACTCGCTCTATTTTCAAATTATCATCCTCTTTTCATTTTTCATTCGTTTTTAAATAATATATTGTCTTTTTACAAAACTTTCCTTAAAAGAAAAACACTTTTACCACCATACTCTTTACTTTTTCAATCTACTTTGATTATAGCCAAATACCCAAGGATATGAAGGGAAACCACACATTAAAATAATATTTATAATAGTTAATTATTTTATTTTAAACAGTCTGCCTAGCCAAAGATAAATATTTTGAAATCGGAAGGAGCATTTTTTTTTTTTAAAATTTGACTTTCAAATAAGAAATCTTTGTCGAGATGGAGTAAATAAACTATAAGCATACCTTATCCAAATCCAGATCAACCACCTTTTCCTCAATAGCACTCACATTAGAAGCATCAAACATATTAAGCAGCTTACTGGTAGACAGGGGAACCACAACCAAATCATCCATAACCATATACGTAACGACCCCCTTCACGAACCCACCACCACCATTGGCACCGCCACCGCCAGCCACCACCCCAGCTGCATTACAGTTACCCTCCTCCAAGAGAATGACCTCAGAATGCATACCACGGTTACAAGAAGGACAAGGACTCATTGACTTATTGGTCACATAAATATGGCTATAATTATATACACACCGGTAAAGCTTTTTTTCTGCCTGTGGTGCATAAGTTAGAGATTGATCAACGAGGGAGTTCCTTAGGAAAGAGGTGGGCGCCATGGGCTTCAACACTGAGTCCTTTTGTTGATTGGGCTGTATATAATCATCTTTCAAACTTTCTATGCTTTGGTAGAGGTTTGATAGGCAACCAACCATGCCTTGTTTCGAAAGAAGCCTAACCACCGTCCCCACCGGCAGAGTGAGAATACTGCACAGAAAATCAACGGTTTCCTTGCCGACTTCCGCAAACAGAACCTTTCTTGCTGTTTTATCTATTACAAGTTTCAAACTTACTTTGGAAGGGGAAGGGGAAGGGGAAGGAGAAGGGGCAGCCATGTATATATTTTTGTTAATAAGAAGAAGGATATTTGTCTTCTGCAAAATTCCACTGCACTAAGTACTGCTATTTATAGATGAGCGAGATGACCGTCCTAAATTTATAGGTCCGAAATTCAACTGCTCGTTATTAGTGTAACTAATTACTCCCTCCGTCCCTAAATAATCGTCCTGCTTGATCCGGCGCACAGTTTAAGAAAAAGTAATTGACTTGATTATTTATATTGGTTTAATGTGTAGTTTCCTTTAATGCCCATGTATATGTGGTCCATAATTAAAGTAGAGTGAAAAAGTAAGGGTAAACTGGTAAAAGTGATGTTCTAAAAAGGTAAGTTTCAAAGTGGACAATTATTTTGGGACGGACGAAAAATGAAAGGAGGACGATAATTTAGGGACGGAGGGAGTATATCGAGAATAATGCATGCTTATATTGGCTTCCCAATGCTAATAACACTTGAAAATGACCTAATTAACTACTACTACTTGCGTTTTTATTTTTCCAATTTGCCCTACAACATAGGCTTGAAAAAACGAATATTTTATTACTCAACCGTTATACAAAGACCGCTGCTTTTTTTTTTTTTTTTGGAAAAATAGAGGAGTGAATAAATTTATTAGTCATTAAACTTTGTACCAATTTGAAATGACAAAAGATTATATAGAACGGTTTTACGCATCCTAAATTCGTATGACAGAGTAATGCTAGGGCTACTCTAAGAGTACTTAATTTTGGGTACCAAATGACGTGGCTGTTGATGTGGCATAGGTGGGTCCCTATTCTTTACTAACTTAATTACTAAACCTTAGTTAAATTAACCTAACTAAAACTAATTAAAATTAATCATTAATCAAAACAAAGAAAGAAATTATACACAATACGTTACAGTTCCAACCCTAAAACCCACGGCTTCTTCACGGACGACGGCACACGGCGACTCATCTTCTTCTCCGACGAGATGAACGGTGACTCATCTTCTTCTCCGACGCCGGCAGCTACCTTCTTCACCGACGACGGCAACACACGGTTCTTTACCGACGACATGAACGGTGACTCATCTTCTTCTCCGACGCCGGCAGCTACCATTGTCGACGAGATGAACGGTGACTCCTCCCCCCTGCTCTTTCTCTCTCCGTGTGCAAATTAAAATTTTGATTTCAATTTTGTTTCTATTGTGTTCTGTTCGCTTTTCTAGTGCTCGTTTTCAGTTTTGTTTTTTGACAATAGATTAGCCTGTTCTGTTCATGTTAATTGTTATCGTCTAATGGCCTGTCAAAAAAAGTGAAATTATGTTTTAGCAATTATATATACATTCTCCTCTTCAAACAACAGTATAGTAGTCAAAGCAAGTTACCTTCAATATAGCAACTGAAATTGATAGAAACTTCAGAACAGAACACACATGTGAATAATTAACAATTGAAATCCACAACTAATTTTGCCAATTGCCTTAGATTAAGTTATACAGCTAGTTGGCTGTGGTTTTTTTTTTTATTTTTATTTTTAATCTCTAAACAAATTCTTCCTTTTGCAAAGCATTGACTCTCATTTATGGACAACACAACAGAATCAAGAAATAAGGTGGTTTTGGACGTTTGTGAGACCTGGTTTGATGCATATGCATTTTAACAACTAATTTAACCTTTTAACATACTTATTTAAGTAATGCAGATGCAAAATTAACATAACATATACATACAGTAAAATTGATATTACCTTTAACCTTCTTTCCACCTCCACATCTGCCATGCCATCAGAACCATGGGAGTCTTTGTTCCCATTCAAAGCGGAAGCATCATCCTGAGCAGCAGCAGGCAAATTATATCAGCACGGAAAAAGTGTATCAAATGACCAACAGATAGATGCTCCATAAACTAATACATCATCACACAATAATAGTTAGGAATTGGAATGCAATGAATGGAACTGAAACTGCCTGCTGCCTAATGCCAAAGGAACATGCAATGCTACTCTTAGACAAGCCACTGTTTCTTCAATTCATTTCATGTGTGGCAGTGGCTTAGTATGTAAATTTGGAAATGTTGTGGTTGTATGTAGATGTTGCCTTTGTCATTGTAAAGCAAATAGTAACCTTAAGAAAAAGTCAAGGGTCTGCAGTTATGGACCTTAATTGCACCTGTAGAAAACTTTCTCTTTTTGGAGATTGTATTGGTGGTGCAGTGTTATATAGGTTTCTTCTTATTTTTCCTTGTATGTCTTTGTTGTGTTTGTTTCCATATATTTTCCTATTCAGTTTAGGTTGTCATGGAAAGAAATAGTGGTTTCATATATTGTTTCCAAAACTTGATTCTCTTTCTTATCACCTGATGATAGTTATAACTTAGCTATTTAAAATTCTCTTTTGCTTTAGAGAGTAATCCTTCTTTGGAAGTTTGCCTAACGAAATTCGTAAACACTAAAGACGACTAAATATTGAGATTTGTACTCTTGTGTGTTTGTTATTGTATTATTCGAAAGTGTGAATTAAAGAATAGCAGTTATAGCATTCCCTTTTCTGGAAGCTTGGTTTGCCATAGTTTACATATCTAGTGATCCTATTAGTGCATCAATACTATGTATTAGTAATAGATGAACATTGATAATAATAAGTTCTTATTGTGTATTTGTCAGACATTAATAGATGAACATGTTGAGCACAAACTGTGCAAACTTAAGAATACCAAAACATAACGACTGTATTAGTTTATAGTTGCTAAACTAATACATGCGTATTTTTATATTCTTATTGGTTCTCATTTATATGCGTACATTTTTTATATTCTTATTCGTATTTTTAGTTTCTATACTAGTCCATTGCAATTATTAGTTATGTTTTATTCTTCTGATAAATGTCGCTCTGTTTTCTACAACCCAACCACCAGATGGACAAGAAGCTTATGAAAGAGATACTCAAGAAGAAGCTGAAAACGAACATTTGATAGCCTTGAATGAGAAAATTGAAGAACCTAAAGTAGGGATGACTTTTGATAGCATTGAAAGCATAGTGGCCTTTTACCAAGATTATGCTAAGAAACTAGGTTTTAGTGTAAGTAAAAGATCATCGGCAAGAGGAGATGATGAAATTACTAGGTACTTCACAGCTGTGTGCTTCCGTGGAGGTATGTCGAGGAGCAAAGGAAAGAATGTTTTGAGGCCACGCCCGATTACAAAAACAAAATGTCAAGCGAAGGTTAGGGCAGTGCTCTATGAAGATGGAAAGTGGCAATTGACTGTAGTTGTACTTGAGCACAACCATTCACTAAGTCCAGGGAAAACACACTTGCATAGGAGGAACAGGAAAATAAAACCACATGTGAAAAGACAACTTATGCTTCATGATAATGCTGGGATAAGAGTGAATCAGAGTATAAATGCTTTAGCGGTTGAGGCTAATGGTCATGAAAATTTGACATTTCTAGAGAAGGATGCTCGAAACTTCATTGAAAAAGAAAGACGATTGAACCTTAGTTGCGGTGATGCAGAAGCTCTTCAAAACTACTTCATGAGTGTTCAAGCAACAGATTCTAATTTCTTTTTTGTGATTGATTTAGATGAGGAAAATCGTTTAAGGAATGTGTTTTGGGTAGATGCACGGAGTAGGGCGGCCTATGAAGAGTTCGGTGATGTCGTGACTTTTGACACGACATACCTGACAAATAGATATGACATGCCATTTGCTCCTTTTGTGGGGGTAAATCATCATGGACAATCAACTTTACTTGGATGTGGTTTAATTTCGAGAGAAGATACAAAAACCTTTATATGGTTGTTCAAATCATGGCTTGCATCCATGTCTAATCATGCTCCGAGTGCCATAATCACCGATCAAGATCAAGCTATGCGCAATGCAATTGAGTATGTGTTTCCAAATGTTCGTCATAGATGGTGCTTGTGGCATATAATGAAAAAGCTCCCAGAAAAATTTGGGGGGCACAATAAATATGAAGCTATTAAGTATGCTCTCCAGAATACTGTTTATGATTCATTGTCTTGTATCGAGTTTGAAGCAAGTTGGAAGGAAATGATAGAGAAATATAAGCTTGAGAATAATGAGTGGTTGATTGGGTTATATGATGAGAGGCATCGATGGGTCCCTTGTTTTGTGAAAGATTGTTTTTGGGCAGGTATGTCTACCACACAACGGAGCGAGAGCATGAATTCTTTTTTTGATGGGTATGTCAACTCAAAAACCACCCTTAAACAATTTGTTGAGAAATATGAGCATGCTTTGAGGAGTAAAGTAAGGAAAGAAAAGGAAGAAGATGTTAATTCTTTCCACTCATGTATTCCTATTGTAACAATTTATAATCTCATGGAAAAACAAGCCCAAGAAGCTTATACTACCTCAAAGTTCAAAGAATTTCAAGCCGAGTTAATAGGGAAGATGTATTGTGAAATTGGCCCTTCACAATCTTATGGAGCAATTACAAATTATAATGTAGTAGAGGATAGATTAGTTGGTGAAAACTTGAGGAAGATAGAGTTCATGGTTTGTTTGATCAAAGAAGAGGGAGATGAAGAATGTGATGTGAAGTGCAATTGTCGCTTGTTTGAATTTCGAGGCATATTGTGTAGGCATGCTATTGCGGTGCTTATCAAGGAAAACATTTACTCCATTCCAACTAAATACATTTTACGAAGATGGAGGAAGGATGTGCAGAGACGACATACCAAGGTTAGAGTAAGTTATAGTGATTGGAGTTCATCCGAAGAAGGACGTCGGTACGATAAGATGTGCAAAGCTTTTTTTGAAGTTGCAGACTTAGCATTTGAGTTTGAAGACAAGTGCAATTTGGTGAACGCTGAAATAGCGACTCTAAAGGAAAAGTTATCTAAAAGTGAGGATCTTCCTAAGAATGACCCAAACAATCCAAAAAATTTGGGTAAAGGGAAATCAAATAAGAGCAAAAAAATTCTTTCTCCATTGGCCGTACGTTCAAAAGGGCGCCCCCCGGTTAAAAGGAGGCAATCTACGGTTGAAAAGGAAGTTGAGAAAGCAAAGAAAAAGAAAAAAAGGATAGACTCCAAGGAGAAAGAAACAAATACAAAAAAAAGAAATAAGGTATGTAAAAGAAATTGTACTCCTTTTTATGTTTGGTAATGCTATATTAATTTTGTATTTCTTAACATTAATTGCAATTTTATTTTGGTGCAGTGTTCATTGAAAGAAGGAGCATTGGAAGTTGATCCGGTTGAGACCCAATTGGTATATGTTTTTACATTTGTCTTGTTATACTTATATAAAAATATTGTTATAAGGATGTACTAACTTTACCCTTGTATAGACCTATCCAAGTCCTAGGAAAGAGGAAGTCGGTGATGTAACTGCAACTCAAGAAAGTACTTTTTGGAGGGTATTGTCTTTAATTTTAGATTTCATCCCATTGAATGTTTGTTTTTCTTTTCTCTTTTAGTATATGTTATGTGTAGTAAGTTATATCTTAATTTTTTAGTTTATCTACTACATTGTAATGCAGGAGCCTCAAATTACTCAAAGGATCCAGAATTTCACACAACCCTACTTAGACCATCCAAGAGGACAAGTTCCTTACAGTTTCACTCAACAAATGAATTACTTTTCTCAACTGAAAGACCATCCTCAACAGGTGTCTTAAATTAATTTCTTACAATGTTGTAAATCTTGTATGTGTTACGCGTTTTCTACTCTAACATGAGGTTTTTTTTTCTGACAGAACTATGAGAGTTGGCAAAGTGATGGTACATTTGAGGCTGAAGATTGAGTGAGCTAGATGTAGGGACTAGCGATTTTGGACTAGTTATAGTTGTTTTTGGTTTGGTTCACCATTGCAATAGCAGGTCTTGAGATTTTGTTCATAATTCTTGTGTTATGACTTATGTTTGTGGTATGAAGACAATTGATGCTTTGGATGTGGCTAACAAAACTGGAATAATTTAAGATAGTGATTCAGATTTCAGCTGTATCTTTTTTGCAAGTATTTTTGTTTTCTGCTACAGTATGTAGTTTTTGATCTGTGAAACGAGAGGTGCATCCAACCAATTCTTAATGGATTTTAGTTTTGAGCTTGAGATATGTTACTCTATTCTATTGTCTCTTCCGTAATTTTTTTTTAATGTGTATGGATAGTGTTTAAATTTAAGTGACCATTTTTTGTAGTTGGTTCCTTTTCATCAGTTAATTTGTTGGAACTACATGACTTCTGGTGTGTTGAGCAGTCTGTTTCACTATGTAAGTTTTTGTTGGAGGTAGTTGTTCTATGAGCCATGCAAAAGTATATGGATAAATTTTGTATTTTCCACATGCATTTGGTTTGGATTGAGTTATCATATTGTTAATTGTGACTGTAGCCTCATTCATGCTCAACTAGTGTGGGTGGTATATATGAGCAAGTTAATAATCAAGCTTGATGCGATAGCATTGCTCCAAGAGGTGTTAGCTTTGGTTGATTAGTTCGATGGGGAACTTGAAAATTTGTTTGAGGTTGGTTTGATTAGCCTGTGAATTGAGCTCAAGTAGCTTTGGTTGATTAGTTCGCTAAGTGAAGCCTGGACAGAGACAAGTAACAAACAAAACCAATAACTCATCTCCATCAAATAAACGTCCCACTTACTGAAAAATCAATGTCACCAAGGTCCATTTCAGGTCCAGCCAAGACACCAAAACCATGCAAGTATACAGTGTTCAGAGATACATTATTACAGGGGGAATTTGAAACAAAAACAACTACAGAAGAGGGACTATTACAGAATCCTCTGTTTTCTTAGAGAAATCCAAAGAAGAAGTGACCTTGTTATCGATTCTTCTCGATTCAACACTCTTTGCCTCGCTCCTTCAATCAAATCATTAATCATCGATGATAAAATCAACGCAAAAAATCGATACTTTAGATATCCGATACCCCGAATCGGCTATTTGACTATTTCTATTATTATTGCCCTATAAAAAAGAAGGAAAAAGAAATATAAACTCAAACGAATTCAAAGGAAAATCATCAGTAAAGCTAAAACAAATAAATATCTTGAATATAAAAAATAAGTAAACTGAAATTTAACTGATTTTATCCTGTTACAAAGTGATTTTAGCAATATTGCAGAATTGAAAAACTTGATTATTGATGAATTAGTGAAAATCAAGAAAATGAGCAGAACCCAAAGCTGAGAGAACAATATTTCCTGTAGTTGCAAAACAAATTCTAATGGCAGTGCACTTGATGGGTTTAGTTGCCGGCGTTTTTGCGATTCCCGTGTAGGATGAGAGAAAGAGCAGGGGGGAGAGGCTGATGAACAAATCAACATTAGTTCTTAAAAAAAACAAATCACAATGAATAGATACCTCTAGGGAATGGCATGAAGTTAGTGATTTAAGAACATTAAGTTCTGACATTAGGAATGGTTTACAGCTTATCATGCTTTTTTTGCCTCCATCAAACATGCCTCGGATACCATAACCAGTTCTGAGTTTTCATATCGTAGCCCTTTGACCAATGCTTGGTCATGTTTTTGAGCATGTAGACATGTAATGCAGTAATATACCAGAAATATCATTATCCAATAGAGTAAAACACAAATCAAAGATGATGAACTAAAATCATCAGACCACGGAAGGGTGGGACAGATAGAAAACATCACCCTACGTACCATTTACTAGTAAATAGTGTGAATGAGATTCACGTCACACACACACACATATATATATATAGAGAGAGAGAGAATCCCCATTCAAGTGAACAGGTTTCCAGAAACTAACTCTGCATTCTTCACAAGTATTCAACTTTACTCCCTCTTCCTCCAAGCCTCCATTACAGTCATCCTTGGACTCTCCGGTTTTATCCTAATTTATTGGGCAAATGAAATGCAAGAAGGCTCATGCAATTCTTAGTTCATTACTATGGCTCTGGGAATAGCATAGAAGCTGAGGTTAGGGCCCTCTTAACCGGTTTACAGCTTGCTCAAGACTTTCACATTGATCTCTCCTAGATCGATGGTCAACTCTTTTTTTTATGCCCTATGAATTGGCTACAAGGAACAAAATAGTACAAAATAAAGAACTTTAAGAAATGAAAATTTGAGGGATTAATCACATAAGAACCCCCATTCGTCAAATATTACCCAAAGCGATACACAATAATTCCATAACAACCAACAATTTAATTTTACTTATACACCCATATGAACGAAACGAAAGTCAACACAAAACAGATCCCGCATACATGCACGAAAACACCAGGGAAACACACACTGTGGCGCAGAAAGAAAGAAACCTGGTGGTGAGAGAGGATGTGAGAAGTGATGAGGGCTTTCTTCGACCGAACAATTCCACAGTACTCGCAGCTGTATCGGCCCTTCTCTCATCCGATCGACACCATCATCCTCCATTTCTGCTAGAGATAGTTAGAGACGGGAATCTATATATACAGAAGCTGGGGTTTGCAGCTACGTGTTAGGGAAATCTGTATATATATAAAACTTGAGAGAGAGAGCTGACTGAGGCGTTGCCGGGGGTCGGAGGAGAAGAACCGTGTGCCGTCGTCCGTGAAGAAGCCGTGGGTTTTAGGGTTGGAACTGTAACGTATTGTGTATAATTTCTTTCTTTGTTTTGATTAATGATTAATTTTAATTAGTTTTAGTTAGGTTAATTTAACGAAGGTTTAGTAATTAAGTTAGTAAAGAATAGGGACCCACCTATGCCACATCAGCAGCCACGTCATTTGGTACCCAAAATTGAGTACTCTTAGAGTGGCCCTAGCATTACCCATCCTAAAAATGATAAAAATGAAGCTTCTAGAGTGGGCAACCCATCAAATAAAATTGTAGATTACCCAACAAGAAAATGTGTCAAAATGAGGGAGGGAAAATGATTGAAATTCGGGCGGGCTGAAACCCGCAGGTCAAACCAAGTTCCACTTCAAAACTCGCGGGTCGGTGATAATGCCAAGAAAATGGGCGATTGAGCTAGGTGCCCACGTACTCGGTTTGAGCTGACGTGTGAGGGACGAATAGGATATTTGTGTATGAAATTGATTACAGTCTGGTTGCCCTATAGGAATCTGCGTAATCTCCTGAAGATTTGTTGTGATGAAGACCGGCCTGAGAGAGAAAAAGTACCATTAGGGAGCTGGGGGGTGTTTCCAGCTAAAGTAATCCGGTGTGAGAATCAGTATTTATTCAGAGTATGCGCCAGAGCTCAGGCGTGCCCTCAAGCTGCTCTTGATAAAATATAGAAGGTGCGTATGTGCTTGTAAGTGTGAGATAGAGTGTAACCTGTTGAAGGTGAAGGAGAGCCTTATTTATAGCTCCTGGCTTGGGCACATGTGAGAACCCCGTTTCGAATCATGCCCTCGTTACGTGAAAACGAGTGGTTTCAAAACATTAAAGTGTGTGAAATACGTTTGGTCTCGTTGTGGACTCTAAATGTGTATGTATAGAATCGTCACCTTTTAAAGTTAAACAAAGAAAAACCAAAAAAAAATACAAAAAATGTGGGTTCGGGGGTTAAATTACAAGTTGGGAAGGGGGTAGGCACCCAACTCGCCCTTTCAGTCTCACAATGAGTTTGCCAATATGCTCAATTTATTTTATATACTTTAGTCTATAAAATGAAATTTCCATTTATTTAACTATATATATACAACAATAATAAGAAAGCAAACTATTTATGTGCATTATTTTATGTTACTTTATAAGTAAATATAATATGTTTTAAAAGGAAAAAGAAGTAACAACTATTTACATTATATAAAATTTAACTAAACAGGAAAAACCTATTTTACGTTACAAATATAAAAAAATAGGAAAACCAACTATTAATAATATTTACACGAAAATAATATTTTACAGATCAACAGTATATATATCTAGGTTTTATTTACAAACTTGAATAAATAACTGTAGACACTCAAATTTCGTACCCCTGATATGTGGCTCCGTCATGTGATATCAAGAACTGTTCAAACTTAACAAATGTCAAGTTACAGGAGTCGAAAATGCGAAAGGCAAAGCAGGATGCGCAAAACAGTGAATTATGAGGGGTGAAAGTGCTGAAAATGAAAGATGAATAGGAGCATGGCGCGGCCATAAAGCAAGGAGGGCGCCGCGCCATGCTATAGTGGAGTCGACGCCAAAGGGTGTACTGTAGCTCTCAGACTTAACGCATTGTGCAACTCGTGAAGCCCGTTGTGCAATCAGATGAAGCCGGCTGAGGAATTCTCATAATTCCCGATGACTCCCTCACTCCACCTATAAATACGAGTGTTGGACTCCCTCTTCAGTGTTCAGAAAAATCGACGACGAAGCGCTGATAATTTCTCTCTGCGTTCTTTTGACGCCGATAATAGTGGTAGGTGTGTGTAGCCCACCAAAGCTTCCAAACCCCGTACAAACTCCGCCAAAATTAAAATCCACCGGTTATAAGTGATCCCTAGCCTTTTAGTTAGGTATCCACCTTACTTCCCCGGCCCAAAATCCCTAAAGTAAGTCGTTACTCTGCCCAAGTAATGAGCTGAAATACACAAAAATTAAGCCGTTATTCCGCCCAACCAAAAAGGTCAAAACCTTCCGAAATAAGCCATCACTCTGCCCGAGTGAACGAGCCAAAGTCATCCAGAATAAGCAGTTACTCTGCCCAAATCAAAACAACAACCACACAACAACAAAAAAAAGACTTCATCTCCCTGAAGGACAGAGCGAGCACACTACCGCTCTAAAATGTAATAGCCTTTAAAGGCGTTTTATTTATTTATTATTTAAAGTTATTATTTAAATCCGGCCCAATGTAGTCAATATAAGCTGTTGTGCTGCCCGGATTATATTAGGAAATATTATGTAAAAGAGCCGTTATAATGGCCAAATATTTTTAAATACATTTGTAATTATTGTAAGGAAATGACTGCAAGTCCGTAAATAATGTAGCTACAGATGTATTTGTTTTATTTTCCTATCTTTTAATGCTTTATTTATTTGCTAAATAAATATAACATTAAGCATACTTTAGCCAAAAACTATTTTGAGACCGAAAGGGCGAGTTGAGTGCCTAGCACCTTCCCAACTCGTAACTTAGCCTCCGAACCCGTTTTCTATCTCTGGTTTTCTTTTTCTTTTTCTGGTTTTGCTTTATTTTTGCCTTAAAATAAAGATGGCGACTCTAAAACTTTTGGATCCAGTGGGGCCTCGCAACACTCCTTTACACTTTTCCATTTTTCCCTAAAAAAGGGAGAATGAGAATGGAAGGGTGATGTATTCCCATATCCTGGTATCCCCTAAACAAGGGATAACTTGATGCGGAAACCCAAAGCTCCCATAGTGATTCGAAACGGGCCATAAGACTATTTTTAATAAAATCCATAGTGGGGGCGTCGCAATATCATTTTTTACACTTTTCCGTTTTCCCCTTAAAAAGGGAAAATGGGAATGAAAGGGTAGTGCATTCTCATATCCTGGTATCCCCTAAAAAAGGGATAACTTGATGCGGGAAACCACAAGTTCCCATATTGGATCAAAAATCCACTAAAGGCAACCGAGGCGCATTCCAACGGCTATCATAGACAGCACTCCTCTCGCACTTTTGATTTCGTCTTCCCCTAAACAAGGGAGGGTGGAACGAGAGCAGTGGTGTCCCGCATCCGCACGTATGCGCACCCCTATCCAAGGGCGCACGGGGCGCGGGCGCACGACCCTGGGAACCCACAATAACTAAGGGGACAGAACCTACTTCTTGGAGCATTCGTGTCTGAACCCAGTATGCTTATGCTTAGGAGATCTATAAGTGCTTCCCCATGTCCTTCCTAAAAATGAAGTTTTTTTTGTTGTGGTTGTTGTTTTTGCAAAATTTGGGCAGCGTAATAGTATTATTTAGATTTTTGATCGGCTTGATGAGTCAAGGATGAAGGCTTGTAGTGAGCAAGGAGTACAGGCTGAAGGCTTCCAGTGAGCAAGAAAGACTCGTTTGAGTGAGGAGAGAAGGCTTGCTAGGAGCAAGGAAGGGCGAGAAAGGAGAGGAGGCTCGCTTGCTCGGACAATGGAGCTCGAGAGGCTTCTCGGTAGCTCTTCGACGGAGAGAGGAGAGGTGAGGAGTGTTTTTGATGTGTCGAAAACTGAATGCCGAAGGTCTCCTTTCATAAGAGAAAATGAGGACGAGCAACCGGAGGGACGGGGTACAAAAGGTAATGGTCGAAGACGAAGATTGAAGCCCGACATCCTCCATGTAGAGCTCTCAAATACGAGGTAGGTACCAAAGTTAATTTTTAGTCTAAATGACATAAAATAAGTCGTTATGTTGGTTTAATTTTATCATAAATAGCTATAAAATAAAGTCGTTACTATAGTCTATTTTATATCTGCTTCTATTGCAGCTTTAAAATATAGTTGTTGCAAGTTTTCCTTTATTTTTCTTTACCGCATATATATATATATATATATATATATATATATATATATATATATAAGAACATATTTAACTTAAAAACCTATTTTGAGATCGAAATTACGAGTTTGGTGTCACCTTCCTAACTCGTAATTTAGCCTCCGAATCCCTATATATTTTTTTATATATTTAGTTTTTCTCTATTTATTCCTTAAAATAGATGTGACGACTATGTTTAATATTTTGAGTCCACAAATAAGGCCGACGTATTCCATACACTCGAAGTATTAAAACTTGCCCACTTCTCAATAGCACGGACAGATTCGAAACGGGGCACTCAAGCGGGAATGGTCGATCTGAACGTATGTCCTGCAGATCATGTGGAACCTCGGTGGCGGTGTTTGCAGTCACGTGTCCTTCCACGTGTGCTTCAGTCAACGGAAGAAGAGGCGAGCTACATGGTGCACTTTGATAGTGACAGTACATTAATGAAATGTTTGCTATTTTTCTCAAGTGCCCTTGCATTTCTAAGTTCTGAGAGCCGAAGTTGTCTTCCTCCTCGTTCTTGCAATGTCATTCTCTATCAACTCCATTTGCAACATTTCTTTTAGAATGCTTGATAGATGCTAACGAATTTTGATAAAACACGTTAAGGGACTAAACGTAACACATTATATATAATGCAAATTTAATATATTTAAAGGAAAAAATTGACACTTTTAAAGTAAAAAAAAATCCCTTTTAAAAGAAAAAAATGAGAATTTTCATTAAAATGTAAAATGACACTTTTAGGCATTAAATGTATCACTTTTAAAACAAACAATGATGATTTTCTTTTATAAGACAAAATAAAACTTTTAGGACCAAAATTGACACATTCAATGCTAAAAAGTGATACTTTTAAAAATAAAAGTAAAACATTTAAAGACAAAAGTGACACATTTAATGTCAAAAAATTACATTTTTTAAAGGAAAAAGTAATAAATTTCATTAAGGATAAGTCCAATGGTAGAGGTCAAAACCAAATTTTGATACCTATGTAAAAGTATTAGACCCTCCAATGGTTAAAGTAAAATGTATCAAAATTAGGTGTGGTACTAGAGAATGTATCAAATTTGATACCTCCCTTAGTACCACACCTAATTTTAATACCCTTCATTTTGATACTTATGGTTGGAGATGATCATTTGATACTCATGAATAATAACTAATAAGTATTAAAATTTGGTTTTGATACTTATAGGCAAGTGATACTTCGACGACCAAAAGTGACACTTTTAGTATTAAAAATAACATTTTTTATTAATAAACGTAAGGGATGACGCTGTAATTTCCAAAAGCTAAGGGGTTGCATTAAGATTTTTAAATTTTAACTCATTTAACATGAATATATCAATTTTTAAATTAAAATCCGTAAAATCGTCTTAATTACAGAAGACTTGCTCATTTTAAATAGGGTTCCCAAGATACATTTTTTTGTGAGTTTTTGCTGGCAAATTTGCTTACAATTAAATCATTTTAGCAACATCCATTAGATGAGGTGACTGGAATAGATCAGCTGTGATTTGGAGGACGATGACTTTGAAAATGAGGGGCTTTTGAGTGAGTATTTCACGGCTCATTGATCTATATTCTCCATGTTAATGATATATATGATATTGGCAGAAAGAAGGTAATCAGCAAGAAGAAGAGCAGGAAGGCTTACAGGAAGGCTTCATCAAACAATAAGTGTAACGAGTGTAAGATTGAAGAACACCAAAGGGGTTAACTGTAATCTAGTCAGGCAGTTATCAGTTTGTTGAGAACTTTCTGTTTATAAGTTGTTACAGCATCATTGATGAATGTTAATGCATGAAGCAATCCCTCTAACAGAAATAATATTCTCTTTTCTCTCTGATTAATTCATCCTTCTATCATGGTATCAGAGCTATTTTAGCTTTCGTAATACTCAATCAAATTACAGGATTCAATCTTGTTCTTCATCAATGGCTGAAGAAGGAACCACAACCACAACTATCCAATCTACACAAAAAAACA
The DNA here is from genome assembly GCA_013146195.2 of Codonopsis lanceolata. Classification (NCBI taxonomy): domain Eukaryota; kingdom Viridiplantae; phylum Streptophyta; class Magnoliopsida; order Asterales; family Campanulaceae; genus Codonopsis; species Codonopsis lanceolata. The sequence goes on along the minus strand of CM028383.1, from coordinate 44,274,297 downwards.
ACTACTCAATCTGCACCAAATACAGAGACAGATGAATATGAACTAGCTGAAATTAATCTTGTTCTTCCTCCCTTACATCCATTGTACCTACATCCCAACGATTATACAGGAATGAGCTTAATCTCTCAGGTTCTTCTCAACACTAACTACAATCAATGGAAACGTGCTATGGTAATTGCTCTTTCTTTAAAACTCAAACTGGGAATAGTCACTGGATTGAATAAGAAACCTAATAATCAGTCTAAATACCTACCTCATTGGAAACGATGTAATGATATGGTTACATCGTGGCTTTTGAATGTTGTTTCACCAGAAATTGGAGCTAGTCTGGTTTATTTCAAAACAACGAGAGAAATTTAGGAGGATTTGGAATGTAGGTTTACTCAGGGTAATGCTCCACAAATTTTTCAAATTAAGAAAGAATTAATGATGCTTCAGCAGGGATCAATGTCTATTCCAGCCTATTTTACAAAATTTCGATCAATATGGGATGAATTTGAACAACTGCGTAATATGCCAAAATGTGTCTGTACCTGTTTGTGTGATGCTGAAAAGAAGATGGATGAGTGCACACAACTTTAACAGGTTACTCAGTTTTTAATTGGTCTTCATGACTCCTATTCTGGCATGCGGAGTTCTATCCTTGCTTAAACCCCCTTGCCAAGTATGAGTAATACTCTAGCCCTATTAATGCAAGATGAAAAAGTTAAAGAGTGTTCTGTGCTACATTCTTCTGTGCCTACTTATGTTGATCCTAGTGTCACTACAGCTCTATATGCCAAATCCTTCTCCCCTTCAAACAGATCATCTGACAATATAGGAAGAAAATTCAGTTCCAAGGCCCACCTAACTTGTACTCACTGTGGAGGTACAGGCCATGCAAAGGACACATGTTTCTTCCTCTTTGGATTTCCTGTTTGGCACAAGTTGCATGGGGTTAAACCTGATCCTTCACGCATGCCTAAATGTTTAGAAGGTAAGAATGCTCAGGTGCATCCAGAGGCTAAGACCAGTTCAGATACAGGTTCAGTAGGCCCTCATGCCAATGCAGCTGTTGCATATCTTCTAGTGGAGCCACAGTCTTCTGGTGTAAATCAAATATCTATCTCTGACGATCATTATAATCATCTGCTGAACATGCTCAATCAACAATGCTCCTCTACTACCACACCTATAGCTTCTTCAACTCAATTTGCTGGTGAGTCTTGTCCATCTACTTCTATGATTGGTTATGTTTACCAAAGTTCTAAAGCCAAGAATGCAAATAAATGGATTGTTGATTCAGGAGCTTCTGATCATATAACCTTTTCTTTTGACTTACTTGTTGATCCAATTCCTTTCTCTTCTAGTATTCATTTACCAAATGGTTATTCTGCTCCTATCACTTATTCTGGTAAAGTCATTCTGCCAATTGGCATCACCTTAGTCAATGTCTTGTATTCTCCTGAATTTACTTTTAATATGCTATTTGTTAGTAGACTAGTGGCTCACACTCCTTGTTGTGTTTCTTTATTTCCTACCTATTGTTTATTCCAGGACTCAGCTTGCAAGAGTTTGATGGGGATTGGTAGACTGGAAGGAGGCCTTTATAAACTGGATTTGCAGGCTACTACTTCTGCAGGGACTTCATGTTCTGGTTCTGTTGCTTCCACAGTCACTTCTCACTCTGCATCTTTGTGGCACCTCAGATTAGGCCATGTTCCTTTTTCTTCCTTAAAGCATTTTCCTATTTTATGTAAGCAAACTAGTAATACTTCTGTTTGTGATCCATGTCATCTAGCAAAACAGTGCAGAATGTCATTTCCTTTAAGTTCTTCTCATGCTACTGAACCATTTGCACTTATACATTGTGATGTGTGGGGTTCTTATAGGCACAAAACATACAATGGATGTGATTCTTTCCTTACTATTGTAGATGACTATTCTAGGTGCACTTGGACCTATTTACTTACTTCAAAATCCTAGGTCTTATTCTACTTAACTTCCTTTATGAAATTTGTCAACACACAATTTAACACAAATGTTAGGTATGTTAGATCTGATAATGGCACAGAATTTTTCAACACTGCCCTATCATCTCTTCTTACCTCCCTTGGTATTAAACAACATAGCTCTTGTGTTGACACTCCTAAACAGAATGAGAGATCGAGTTGAAAGAAAACATAGGCATTTGTTAAATATTGCTAGAGCCCTCAGATTTCAAGCCAATCTGCCTATTAAATTATGGGGAGATTGTATTCCTACTGCTACTTACCTGATCAATAGGACCCCCTCATCTGTTCTGTCCTTTAAATCTCCCTATGAGGTCTTATTACATAAGCTTCCTTCTTACACTCATTTGAGAGTTCTTGGTTGTCTTTGCTTTGCCTCAACTCTTAAATCTACAAGAGATAAATTTTCTCCAAGGGCTTCCAAATGTATTTTTCTTGGCTATCCTTATGGCAAGAAGGCTTACAAGTTCTATGATCTTCATACACACAAAATTTTCTTCTCTAGAGATGTCTTATTTTATGAAGATCAGTTCCCTTTTTTCTACACCTTCTTTCATTACTTCAGATTCTATTGTTCCTATGTTTGTTTCTACCTCTCCTCCTATTGATGTTTTTGTTTCAGATCATCACTCATTTCCTTTTTCTACTACTCCTATCACTCCTTCCACCTCCCCTTCTAGTCCTGATGTTTCTTCCTCTCCCTTTTCCTCTCATTCTCCTCTTATTTCTGCTGATTCCTCTTCTTCTTCATCATCTTCTGAAGATCTGTCTAGCTCCCTTCCTTCAGCTATACCATCTAGGCCTGTAAGACAGAAAGTAGTGCCAAGCAGGTTTCAGGACTATACTGGCTTGCCTTCCCAATTTACCAAGACCTCTTGCTTTATCAGGTTAGAGTCTCCTCTCTCATATTCTTCTATATCTCCTTCATATTTCTCCTACATATGTAATATCTCAGCCCTTACAGAACCTACCAGTTACAATCAGGCCTTGAAAGATCCCAACTGGTGTAATGCTATGGCTGCAGAACTTAGTGCTCTAGAACTCAATCATACTTGGGATCTTCAAGAGTTGCATGTGAATAAGAAAGCTGTGGGTTGCAAATGGGTTTTTAGGATCAAACACAATCCTGATGGTTCTTTGGACAAGTACAAAGCTAGACTTGCGGCCAAGGGTTTTACTCAAACTGAGGGGGAAGATTACTTTGACACATTTGCTCCAGTTGTCAAGATGACTACTGTGAGACTTTTCTTGGCTATTACTGCTATCAAAGGTTGGCATTTTTCCCAGATGGATGTTGCCAATGCCTTCTTACAAGGGGGCTTGGATGAGGAGGTATATATGCGGTTGCCTCAGGGTTATACCCTGCCTTCCACTTATCAATCTTCTGGCTCAGGTTCTGTGGTGTGTAAACTCAGTAAATCCCTGTATGGTTTAAAACAGGCTCCAAGACAGTGGTATAGTAAGTTTGCCACTGCTCTTCAGTCCTTTGGATTTCTAGAATCTAAGAATGATCACACTCTTTTCACCTTGATGAAAGATGGTACTTTCACCACCATTTTGGTCTATGTTGATGATATACTTATTGCAGGTTCTCATCAGTCCATGATCACTGAGGTCAAGTCTTATCTTCGCAATATTTTTAATATCAAGGATCTTGGCCCTCTCAATTTCTTTCTAGGAATTGAGATTTCTAGGTCTATATCTGGCATTTGTATTCGTCAAAAGAAATATACCCTAGATATTGTATCTGATGTTGGCTATATGTCTGCAAAAACCTCCAAGCTGCCTATGAAACAGGATCATGCTTTAGCTGCAGATGTTGGTCCTCTTTTTTCTAATCCTCATCAGTACAGAAGATTGATTGGTAGGCTCATCTATTTAACTCATCTATTTAACTATCACCAGGCCTGATATTTCCTATGCTGTCCATATCTTGAGTCAGTTTCTTGCCAGTCCTAGACAACCCCATTGGGAAGCTGCCCTGAAACTGGTTAGATATCTTAAGGGTTCTATTAGTCAAGGGCTTTTATATTCCGCTTCTACATCTCTGACCCTTTCAGTGTTCTGTGATGCTGATTGGGCAGCTTGTCCCACTTATAGGAGATCTCTTTCTGGTTCTTGTGTTCTCCTAGGCAGCTCTCTTATTTCATGGAAGGCTAAGAAGCAGGGTGTGGTCTCTAGATCCTCTTGTGTAGCAGAATATAAGAGTATGGCTAGTGTTGTTTGTGAGACTCAAAGGTTGGTGTCCCTTCTGCAGGATTTTGGTATTTCCCATGTCACCCCTGTTGCCCTTTATTGTGACAATAAGGCTGCTCTTCATCTGGCCAATAATCCTGTCTTTCATGAGCGCACCCAGCACATTGAAATTGATTGCCATCTCATCCGTGACAAAATTGCTTCTGGTCTTGTGGCTCCTCATTATGTTCCCTCTCACCTCCAGCTTGCTGACTTATTTACTAAAGCTTTGCCTTCTGCTTCTATTGGTTTCCTTTTGTCCAAGCTAAATGTTCTCAATCTATTTAGCACGTTTAGCTTAAGGGGGGCTGTTAATGATATAAATAATATTGGCAGAAAGAAGGTAATCAGCAAGAAGAAGAGCAGGAAAGCTTACAGGAAGACTTCATCAAACAATAAGGGTAGCGAGTGTAAGATTGAAGAACACCAAGGGGGTTAACTGTAATCTAGTTAGGCAGTTATCAGTTTGTTGAGAACTTTCTGTTTATAAGTTGTTACAACATCATTGATGAATGTTAATGCATGAAGCAATCCCTCTAACAGAAATAATATTCTCTTTTCTCTCTGATTAATTCATCCTTCTATCACTCCAAGTCATTGTTTGAGCTAGCAACTAAGTTACTAAATTATGTTGTGTGCAATTACGTGATTGTAGTTCATTATTAATGACCTTATTGGTACAAACACAACGAAATGAAAATAAATAATTGATACAAAGTATTAACCTTTTATCAACAAGTAAAACACTTGTTGATTTGCCAAGATGGTAAAACTTTCACTAGTATACTGTTTAAGAACATAATACAAAATAATCTTTCAACTAGTGAAAAACAAACGAAAAACTCTATGAGTAGAAGTAAACTATTCAGAACTCGTCACCTAACAAGCTATGATTAGAGACTATAAGCTTTAACAAAAGAACGTGGGTGAAAACTGTTGGTCCACAATTATGCTTAAATAGGCTAGAGGGGGGGGGGTGAATAACCTATGATGCCATTTAATTTTTTTTCTTTTAAAGCCGTTTAAAGCGTAGATTTAATGGCATCGACAGTTTAACGTATTGAGCATGTCTGCTGGTAGAACCTAACGGCAGACTTGTTCTAAGCAGAAGTTTTAACTCTGCCGGTAAACTGCCAGTTAAATTGAAAGCCTAATTGAAAGAGTTTAAACAATGGAAATAAAGAGGCTTAGATTTAGAGAAGTCTTAAGTGGCTGTACACGAATATATGATCAGAACAACAGCTCACTTAATACTTCTTCAAATGCAGATACAAGGAGATCAATTAAAGAATAAATTTTCTAAATATAAATCAATTTATAAAAGCTCATAGAGAGGTAAAGACTCAAAGATAAATTATTTGAAAGAACATCTGAATTTATTCAAAGATAAATTACAGATTATATCAGTCTATGTACTCTATATAAAGTTTCTGTCCTCGTCCTTTTAAGCCATAATCTTTACTTAATTATTCATAGATGAATCCTTAAGCAAAGAGGGCAATAGAAGACCAGAACGAGAAACTAATATGAGAAGAAAATTTTCAAGGTCGTTCAAATAGGAAGTATCTTAACGATTGAGTGTAGAGCACTCGGCCTTCCATGATGAGTGATTATTGCACAATCGACAGCATTTGTATAGGAATACAAATCTGAAAATATGAATGCAATATCTACAGACAGCTCTTCATCTTCTTTGGGCATAGTCTAAAATCAATCTTCAGATCGATCCAAGAGCTTGACCTTTAGCTTTTGGAATGGAGTCCTGAAGCTTGGCTAAAGACTGAGTTCTTCGAAGAAAGGTGAAGAACTCAAATCAAGATCTGGATTCTTGATCAAGACATTGATCTCTATCTATTTGAAGTTTCCAATCTATCTCTCTCTTCTTTGAGTGTTTTGCTAAAGTTTGGATGAGTTCGCTGCGATCTTCTGTGGGGATCTGAGATGCGTTGGTGAGGACGATCTCGTTGTAGATCTCTTTATACCTTTGAAGCTCTTGTGGCAAGAGTCTTTGAATTTCGACTTTGCTCTCTGTATCTTTTTTTTTGTTAGGGAAGCGAAAGGATTTCTTATATATACTGGAGTCAATGTGATCATTGAGGGATAAAGATTGATTTCTATCCGTTTACAGATATGGTTGTTGAAGTCTATCGGATAGAGACTTTGTCCATAAGATCTTTGACTGTTTGAAAAGATTTTGTCCTGTGGATCTTGGAACTGTTCCCTTTCAGAATGTATTGATAAGTCTCTGAAAAGTAAGTTTGATGTCTGATACACTGTCAGGTAGTCTGTTCAATAAAGTGAATTCTTTTGACTTTATCAGACCACGTGAGTGAGAGAAAGTCTTATAGCTTTAACTATGTCAGCCCCCAAATTGGTGTTGGGCTGCGCCCATCTGTTTCCTACGTGGCCCGTTCCTCATTTTGAACAATTTTGTCAGATGTTAGGTCCATTTTATCCGTCGGGTCGCCCATTTTTGCTGTTTGGTGCACCCATTTTTCCTGTTACTCCACCTTTAAAAAAAAACATCAAAACAAAAGTTTTCTTTCCTTTAATCCAGTGTTGTTTTTATACATATTGGGATCATTGTTGTTTTCCTTTGGTACCGCTAACAATTTTGCAGGGGCAAAAAAAAGAATTGATTATTTATCATTTACTCTCCTGAGAGGATTGTCCGAAGGTACGTAATCGTCCCATTTCAAGGTTCGCAAAAAAAAAAAGCGAGGGGGTTTTTTCTAAAGAGAATTGTGTGTAATACTTAGTTCTATTTCCCTTTCAAAAAAAATCGTTTCTTTTCGCAAAAAATAAAAAAGATTTCATTTTCTCAAAAAAATAATTTCTATTCTTTCAAATTCAAAAGAAAAAAAAGAATAGCAAAATGAAAATTTCTATGTTAGAGTTGAACTACGATGACCTAAGCCTTGAAATGAGGAACGTAAGCAGCCTTCGGGTTCGGTTAAATACGTACTTTGGATTTACTTTTCAAAAAAAAAAAAGAAAAAGAAAAAGAAAAAGAAAAAGAAAAAGAAAAGAAGTCTCTCTTGAGCAATTTCCTCAAAATATCTCTCTCTCGCATCAAAAAATAACAAATCGCTCTTGGGAAATCCCATAACCCATAACCAAAGCCAAAAGCCAATCTCCCATCCATACCCACAACCAGGTCCATAAACCAACTTCTCATTTAAACCCACAAGCCTAGAAGACCAGCCAATGATCGCTTCTGATTGCCTTTCCGAAAATAATCAAATCCACAGACCAAAATACCTTTGAGCCAGAGGCCAATCAGATCCTCAATCCTAAAACCAATCCATCACAAACACGTAAATACTATACCCTAACCTAGTTGCCACCTATAGCTTTGTTTCAATCGGTTATAACGTGATCTGGGTCTAGGACAGAACTCCTTGCTAAAAAACACATAAAATTATCAAAAGATAAATGTTAAGTAGGGTCCATAAAACTTGTGATACTTGACGATAAACTCTGGAGCATGACTCTTCTTTTGTCCATTAGAGTCATCCATTTTTCTTTGAGCATACTCATTTCTGTCTCCCTCAAAAATCTCTTCAAATCGAGTCTTTATAGGGCTGTACCTATTTAATCACTTCAGAAACTTTCCCGTCCCATTTTACAAAATATGGTTCATCAAGTCATCTCGGGGCTTCTCCCGCCAAACTCATTGGATACATCAAGGCTCATCATCTCTAGAAATAGTTGTCAGTTCCATCTCCGCCAAAAGAAACGAAGAAGCCATAAAACCGTGATCCGTCAAGAAAAACTCGGCTTATCTTCGCATGTATTGAAAGACTGGCTCCCTATGAGGTAAAGGTTCGCTAGGTTGAAAACTCGAAAGGGTGGCCTAGGCAAAAGTTAGAGCACAAAAAAAAAACAAAAAAAAGTGGTCCCTCCGAGGCATCGATTAGTAGGACTCATTAGTCATGATTAAATTCTTTTCTTGATTGATACACTAGTCAAAAGACTGAAAAGTGACCCAGCACTCCACTCACCTTCATTTCAAATATCACCATCAACTCCTATACTCATAACCCTTCATAACCAAAAGTCACATCTCAAGCTCTTATATTACATTTCCATCACCTTGCCTTATCTTGTCTTAACATGTTTAAGAAACTGATGATACACATCCACATTCAAAAGTCCTTTTTTTTTAAGAAAAAAAGTTTCATTCGCATGCTTGCATCTTTTGTTTGCATCCTTTTATTACATCTTATCAGGTCTTCTGCCGCATCGGCCCTTGGAAAAGTATAAATGTTATGCTAGCATATTGCCAAGGACCACCTCCCAAAGATCCTCATCAGTATCATCAAAAGCTACACAAGCCGACCATCGACAGCATTCCACCACAACGCTTCATAATCATCGCTTCTCCTATGTTGGGATAAGCACTTTTTAAAAAAATGCATCGCTTCTCCTATGCTGGGATAAGTACATTAAAAAAAATTGCATCGCTTTCCCTATGCAAGGATAAGCACATTTACAAAAAAAAAATCGCATCGTTTTTCCTTTTCTGGGTTAAGTGCATTTCGAAAAGCAGTATCGCTTTTCCATTACTGGGAAAAGCCCGTTTTAAAAATACTTCTTTCCCTATTCTGAAGGAAACTCATTTTTAAAAAAAGCGCATCGCTTTTCCTATTCTGGGTTAAGCGTATTTTGAAAAGCAGCATCGCTTTTCCTTTGCTGGGAAAAGCTCGTTTTAAAAATACTTATTTCCCTATTCTAGGGGAAACTCATTTTAAAAAATCGCATCACTTTTCCTATTCTGGGTTAAGTGCATTTTGAAAAGCAGCATCGTTTTTCCTTTACTGGGAAAAGCCCGTTTTAAAAATACTTATTTCCCTATTCTGGAGGAAACTCGTTTTTTTTAAAAAGCGCATCACTTTTCCTATTATGGGGAAAGCACGTTTTAAAAGGTGTCATCGTTTTCCCTATGCTGGGGAAAACGTGTTTTAAAAGTTGTATAGTTTTCTCTATGCTGGGGGAAACACGTTTTAAAATATTGCATCGTTTTCCCTAGGCTGGGGAAAACGCGTTTTAAAAAGTTGTATCGCTTTCCCTATGCTGGGGAAAGCCCGTTTTTAAAGGTTGCATCGTTTTCCCTATGTTGGGAAAAGCACGCTTTAAAAGGTGTCATCGACTCTTCGTTTTCCCTATGCTAGGGAAAACGCGTTTTAAAAAGTTGCATAACTTTTCCTATGCTGGGGAAAGCCCGTTTTTAAAAGTTGTTTCGCTTTCCCTATGCTGGGGAAAGCCCGTTTTTAAAAGTGTCATCGTTTTCCCTATGCTGGGGAAAACACGTTTTAAAAGTTGTATCGCTTTCCATATGCTGGGGAAAGCGCGTCTTAAAAGATTGCATCATTTTCCCTATGCTGGGGAAAGCGCATTTTAAAAAATTGCATCGTTTTTCCTATGCTGGGGAAAACGTGTTTTAAAAAGTGGCATCGCTTTCCCTATGCTGGGGAAAGCCCATTTTAAAAGATTGCATCGCTTTTCCTATGATGGGGAAAACACGTTTTAAAAGATTGCATCGCTTTCCCTATGCTGGGAAAAACGCGTTTTAAAAAGTGGCATCATTTTTCATGTGCTGGGAAAAGCGTGTTTTAAAAGGTTGCATCGCTTTCCCTTTTGCTGGGGAAAGCACGTTTTAAAAGATTGCATCACTTTCTCTATGCTGGGGAAAACACGTTTTGAAAAGTGGCATTATTTTCCCTATACTGGGGAAAACGCGTTTTGAAAGGTGGCATCGCTTTCCCTATGCTGGGGAAAACGTGTTTTGAAAAGTAGCATCGTTTTTCCTATCTTGGGGAAAACGCATTTTGAAAGGTAGAATTGTTTTCCATATGCTAGGGAAAGCGTGTTTTAAAAGGTTGCATCGTTTTCCCTATGCTAGGGAAAACGCGTTTTAAAAGCTTGCATCGTTTTCCCTATGCTGGGGAAAACGCGTTTTGAAAAGTAGCATCGTTTTCCTTATGTTGGGGAAAACGCATTTTGAAATGTATAGCATCGTTTTCACTATGCTGGGGAAAGCGCGTTTTAAAAAATTGCATCGTTTTCCCTATGCTGTGGAAAGCGCGTTTTGAAAGGTGGCATGACTTTCCCTATGCTGGGGAAAGCGCGTCTTGAAAGGTGGCATCGTTTTCCCTATGCTAGGGAAAACGCGTTTTAAAAAGTAGCATCATTTTTCCTATGTTGGGGAGAATGCGTTTTGAAAGATAGCATCGTTTTCCCTATGATGGGGAAAGAGCGTTTCAAAAGGTTGCATCGTTTTCCCTATATTGGGGAAAGCGCGTTTTGAAAAGTGGCATCACTTTCCCTATGCTGGGGAAAGCGCGTTTTGAAAGGTGGCATCGTTTTCCCTATGCTGGGGAAATCGCGTTTTAAAAAGTGGCATTGTTTTCCCTATGCTGGGGAAAATGTGTTTTAAAATTACATCGTTTTTCCTATGCTGGGCGAAGCGCATCTGAGGTCCCACCTATTTTGCCTATGCTCGGCGAAACGCACCACCCATCCCACCCAGTGCTAGCTGTTGTTTGTTTGCATGAGGCCGAACTACGTTTGGTCTGATTCCTGAGAAAGAGATACGTAGGCAGCCTATTTCGGTAGGTACGACCATCAGAGCATTTTATTACATATCTACTTAAAAACTACGATAACCTGCTATAACCGACTAAATATGTCTAGGGTATGTGAGATTTGAACTACACCCTAAAATGTTGCATTATAACTACTACCTATTGTATTACTCCCCATTATAATTTCCACGAAATTTGGGAGTCTATTTCTTATCAATGATGTTCATTTACTTTGTAAATTTCGGTTTACCCGTAAACTCCATCGTTGAGTGGCTCTGTAGACATCCCAATTTCGTACCTCTGATATGTAATCTTGACATAAAATATCAAGACATGTTAAAAGCTAGCAAATGTCAAGTTACATGGTTAAAAATGCAAAAGAAAAAGTAGGATGCGTAAACAGTGAAATGTAGGGGGCCAAAGTGCCAAAAATCAGAACAAAAGAGGCTTGGGAATTACCCAGGATCCCCCTGGCGCCGCCCATAGCATGTCTGGGCGCCGCCCCCACTTCCATTGTGGGTGGCGACCAACAGTGCCTTCTGCACTATAGCAGTTTGCTTTCGGTACAATCTCTCAAGCGCGCGGTACAAGCCGATGAAGCACAAAATGAGAAAATTTAATCACGAAGGAAAGCCTCTCCCAGCCTATAAATAAAGAGGCCCGACTTGTAAATTCACAGAGTGAACATGCAGTTAACAAACAGCGCAGTGAGTTCTCCCGAGAGCGTTGAGAGAAATTTATTCCTCCAGCCCTGAAGCTCCGCCAAATCTCCCCCAAACACAAAACCAACCGGTCAAAGAGAAACATAGTTGCCCTGCTAGGATTCCACCATATTCCTACGGTCCAAAAATCCCAAAAAGAGCAGTTTCCCTGCTCAAAATTAGACGCCAAATCAGTAAAAGCAAGCAGGCCAACCGCAAGCAAACAACAGTAAAAAAGCAAGCAGTTGCTCCGTCCGATTCCCGAGGCCAAAAAGTAACTTTCGGAAGCAGTCGCTCTGCCTTAATCCCCGCAACAGCAAAACAACAAAAAAGACTCCCGCTCTCTAAAGGACAGAGTGAACACACCCTAGAATCTACTAGAAGGAACTTGGTATGGGATAAAACCCCCACGCTTTAAGAGGTAGACTATTTAAAGTTTATATCATAAAAAATGCTATTTAGATCAGCTCAATGTAATAAAAATAAGCGGTTATGCTGCCCGAAGTTCTATAGAAAATAACACTAAAAAGAGCCATTATTATGGCTAAAATTTTATAAATGTATTTGTAACTCCATGAATGAGACTGTTGCAAGTTTGTAATAATATATGTGTGTGTGTGTGTGTGTATATATATATATATATATATATATATATATATATATATATATATATATATATATATATATATATGCATTATTTCATATGTTAAATAAATATAAAAAAAAACATATTTTAGCCAAAACTATTTTCAGACCGAAAGGGCGAGTTGGGTGCCTAACGTCTTTCCACCTCGTAACTTAGCCTCCGAACCCCTTTTACAAAATCTGGTTACATTTGTTTTTTTTTTTTTTCTTAAAATAAAGATGACGACTCCGCTATACATATTTTGAATCCACAATGAGGTTGAGCATATTCCACGCGCCTTAAAATGTTTTGATTTTGTTTTCCTTTAAGAGAAAATAAGACGTGAAAAACGGGGCACTCACAGCGGCACACTTATATTATTAAGGCTGAAATTTATTATCTCTCTCATATTGGAAATCCTCAATAACACACATATTTATAGTACATAAATAAATCATTTATCTAATCGTATTTGAGCTAGGTTAAAAACTAATACATAAATAAATCTTTTATCTAATTGGACTTGGTTTAGGATCCAACATTGTCTCCCTTAAACCAAGTCTTCAAACTTGATCATGCTCAACATAGTCTTCAACTTCCAAAATAGCTTTGTCTTCAATAGCTTCGTAAAAATATCTGCAACTTGATCTTCAGTCGGACAATACTCAACCACAATCTCTTTATCACGAACCAAATCACGAATGAAGTGAAACTTGATGTCGATATGCTTGCTTCGACCATGAAAAACTGTATTCTTCGATAATGCAATCGCCGACTTATTATCACATAAAATCTTCGTTGGACCATCTTGCTTAAATTGTAAAATATTCAGCAATTTACGTAACCACGCCGCTTGAGTACCACTACCCGTTGCTGCCATGTATTCAACTTCAGCTGTAGAGAGAGTGACAACCTGTTGTTTCTTTGAAGACCACGAAAACACACCCGAACCAAGATAAAATGCATAACCTAAAGTACTTTTCATATTCTCAGTATCACCAATCCAATCGCTATTTGTATAACCAACTAGCTTCCCATCACTAGAACTCGAATAAAAAATTCCATCGCTACACGTACCTTGGATATAACGCAAAATTCGCTTTGCAGTTAGCAAATGAGATTGATGTGGAGATTCCATAAACCTGCTAATCAATCCAACACCATAAACAATATTTGGCCTTGTTGAAATTAAATATCTCAAACTCCCAACCAATCTTCTAAAATAAGTAGGATCAACAAAACCACCATTACCAACACTCACTAACTTCAACTTCGCCTCAAGTGGAGTCAAAATTGGTTTAGCCTTATCCATCTTAAACTTCTTCAAAATATCACTAGCATACTTTTTCTGCGAAATAAAAATTCCACCATCTACTTGAGCAACTTCAATTCCAAGAAAGCAAGACATAAGCCCCAAATCTATCATCTCAAATTGATTTATCATAGCCTCCCTAAATTGTGCCCCCAACCTCGAATTATTACCAGTGAAAATCAAATCATCAACGTACAAGCAAATAATAAGAATATCACCATGTAACGATTTGACATATAAAGTATGCTCATACGGACATCTCTGAAAACCATTCTCCACAAAATAAGAATCAATGCGAGTATACCAAGCTCTAGGAGCTTGCTTCAAGCCATACAAAGCCCTTTTCAACCTGTAAACTTTATCTTCATTGTCTCTTTTAACATACCCTCCAGGTTGTTCAACATATGCCTCCTCTTCAAGGACGCCATTCAAGAAAGCCGACTTAACATCCATTCGATAAATTTTCCAACTATTTTGTGCAGCTAGAGAAATAATCATACTGACAGTATCAAGTCTAGCAACTGGTGCAAATACTTCAAAATAATCAATACCTGGCTTTTGTTTGTAAAATTTTGCAACTAACCTTGCCTTGTAATGATCAACTTCACCACTTGGTTTGTATTTAGACTTATAAACCCACTTCACACCAATCGCCTTCTTATTACTTGACAAAGTAGTAAGCTCTCATGTATTATTCTTCTCAATCGCATGAATCTCATCATCCATTACTTGAATGTAATGATCTTCACAAGATGCCTCATCAAAATTAACAAGATCACAATCTGTAAATAAAGCGAAATTCACCATATCTTCATCGGATATCTCATTATCATTACCCACAACATAATCTTGCAACCTAGCTGGTAAGTTACGCTGTCTCTACGAACGCCCATAACTTTCTCCCTGTGCAACTGTAGGAGTTGGAACTTCACCTTGAACATTAACATCTTCATCTTGAGCAAAAACATTTGGAGAATCAAAACTTGAATTTTCCTTTTCTTTAGAAGACCAATCTCAAACAACAACCTCATCGTAAATCACATCTCTACTAATAATAACCTTATTTGTTACTGGGTTGAACAATTTATAAGCCTTTGACACATCACTATACCGAATAAAAATACACTTTTAACTTTTGTCATCAAGTTTCTTTCTCAAATGATCAGGCACATGAGAATAAGCAATACAACCAAACACCCTAAGATGTCCAATAAAAGGTCTTCGACCACTCCAGGCCTCCTCTAGAGTTTTATCACGCACACTTCAAAACATAAATTGCACACGTAATTGTTTCGACCAAAAAACTCTTGGGTAATTTCTTGAAACTCAACATGCACCTAATCATATCCATAATTGTTATATTTTTTCTTTCTGCTACACCGTTTTGTTGCGGAGTATATCTAGCAGTCAACTGATGTTCAATATCATGCTTCTCAAGAAAATCATTACAAACAAGATACTCGGTACCCCTATCGGTTCTCAAAGCTTTAATTTTATTCTCATTTTGTTTCTCCACAAAATACTTAAACTTCTTAAACATATCACAAGCCTCAGATTTTTCTTTCAAAAAATACACCAATGCTTTTCTACTAAAATCATCAATAAACGTGATAAAATACCTGCAACCTCCGTTAGAAGCAACTTTAACTAAACATAAATCTAAATGAATCAACTCCAATGTTTTCTTTGCCCTCCAAGATTTGCCTGTAGGAAAAGCATCTCTATGTTTCTTGCCCAAAACACAAGTTTCACAAACTCCATTAGATAATAATAGAGGCGGCACACTTTTATTTTTGGAGCTGAAAATTATTATCTCTCTCATATTAGAAATCCTCAATAACACACATATTTATAGTACACAAATAAATTCTTTATCTAATCGGATTTGGGCTAGGATAAAAACTAATACATAAATAAATCATTTATCTAATTGGACTTGATTTGGGACCCAACAAAAGCTGATAGCAAGAATGAGATTGGAACATTAAGTCATCACATAAAAAATTGTCCAAGAAGAATTGCGCGTGATGTGGGTCAGCTCATCCTTGGTAGGAATAGTGGATGTTGTTGAAATCAATTATGTTTGATGCTGAGCACTTTCATGAGTTAGTAATAGCAGCTAATGCATTTGTTATGCATGATTTACCATTTATGTTTGTTAAGTATGATGGAATTCATGTATGTTCCAAGTATTTGTGTCCAGATATTAATTGTGTGTCTATAAAGACAATTAGGGCTAATGTTCGTAAGATGCATGCAAGAGAGAAAGTTATGATGAAATATATTCTTGAATCAGCTCCCACGATGATTTATTCAACATCTCTCAGTAGGATTTCTTTGACATGTGATTGTTGGAGTAAAGTTTTTGGAGGATGGAATTCCACTTATTGACGTGCATTCTGTCATTTAGCATTATATACTTGATTCCAATTATAAGCACTGTCTTGATGCATTAGAGTGGGAGAAGGTGGAGAAAATATGTGATTTGTTGGCATTGTTTTATGAGATGTCTAGTATCCAACTACGAACTTGTATTTTCCATGTGTTATTACATGTTAGACAAAAACATAGGTAAAACTATTTTACAAATATTTTATTTAAGATAGATTTTATTGACCCGACCCACCGTGTGTTAGTGAGTTGAGTTGTCAGAGAGTGAGGCTCCGTCTTACGGTTTAAAATCCGTTAGACGGTCTTACATGATAATTACTCTAGATGCTATGAGTATTTGAAGAGAAATGTTGAAAGTGTATATCAAGGATATAGCGTCAAGAATGCTTCCAAAATTTGAGAATTATTGGTGAGAGTTTAGTTTGGTTTTGGCATTGGCAAAAACCTTAAGGTCTTAGGTTCTGATTTTTATACCAACAAAGGACCACATTTGCCTATAAATAAAAAGTAGTTGTAGATCCTCAGTACAAGCTTGATTTTGTAGATTTTTCATATGAAGAGACTTAAGGTTAATGGTGATTCTCCTACATTTTAGAAAGTCAAAGAGACTTTGTCAAGTTTGTTTGCTCAATATGAATAGACAGAGATGAATCTTGTTGAATCTAGCAATCCTGCATATGGTAGTGCCTTGGAAACTTCTAACATTTTACGGGATGCAAAAAAGAGGAAGTTGATGGTAATTTTTCTATTCATTTTTCTTTTCTAATCTTTTATGTGTTATTCTTAATTTATCCATAATTAGAGCTTTTTGTTGTTGCAGAAATTCAGGACATTCAATAATGGTGGTGGTTTTAGTGTTTACAAATCTCAATTAGATATTTATTTGGAGGAGCCAAGATTGAATTGTGAAGACCATCCAGATATTCATGATTATTGGAGATCAATTTGTTGGGATCGAACAGAATCACTTAATTACCTGAATTATTAGACTTTTGGCAGGAAGACGGTCGCTTCGTGAAGCGACTGCATTACCTTGGCAGATATCCGAAGTATGTTTTTGTCATCAATACGGTCGCTCTCAGCAGACAATGCGACCGCACCCGTTGATAAAGCGGTCGCATCGCATGAAGCAATGCGACTGCATCCGTGTGACACATTTGTTTTCTCTGTTTCTTGTTTAGGTCGTTTTAGAGTTTGATTTTGTATCCCTATATATAGTTGAACCCTAAAACGTGTAAAAATGTTGGTATTAATAAAATTTCAAGAGTCCGTTGGCCTCAATCTCCCTCTTCTCTCAATAATAGATTTTGCTATTACTCTGTTAATTGTTTGTAAAGTCTTCCGATGTGCATAACATAATTCAATATCTGTATCCTGAAATTGTAGCTATGGCCCAAAATATTTTTTACATTCTCATTCCGACTTTTGCATTTGAAGCAACATTTAGTATTGGGGGATGTGTTCGACTAATGTCGTAGTACACTTAAACCAAACACGATGGAGGCAATCCTTATGTGCAAGATGTTGTCTATTTGGAGATAAGTTTATCTCTTACTTCTTTGATTTTCTTTTTTTTTTAGACTACTTTAATTTTCTTACAAGCTTTAAATGTGAATTTTAGTCTCCGTTACATTAATTTTTAAGCTTCTTATTAAAAATATTTATTAATGCATGTAGATCCTCCTTTGTTGAAAATTGAAGAGGTCACACAAGATATCATCCACTTACAGATTAATGATGTTGGTGCTCACAAGTCACAAGGAGTCTCTTGATCTTGCACAACCTCCCAATATCTCTCTAAATTATTGTGTTGATTTAAAATTTTAAAATAAATTATTATGAACTAGGTTATTACTCGTGCGATGCACGGTTGATTTACTATTGTTTATGAAACTTAATTTTGTAGATAGAATTTGTAAGCTATTTGAATGAACCAACAACAGCAAGATGTCCACATAATTAATAAATCAAAAAAAAAGTGAGATCACACTGAATCATCAAACCGAAAATCCATGTGAATTTTGTAGATTTAATTTGCAACCTATTTCGTAGTGGTTGTTTGTGGTGTTGGTGGAAAACGTTTAATCAAATTGGATAAAATCTATTTTAAATTGACCAAGTTTTGGTAAAATAATAAAAATTAAAAAAACTTCTACCATGAGAATTGAGGAGTCCTAATCAAATTAAACTTGTCTAAATCAAATGTGATAAAATCTATCGGGTAGAAACTGATTTTGTAAACAAAAATGGTAAATAAAAAAACTTTTACCATGAGAATTGATGAAACACATTAAAATCAAATGTGATAAAATCTATCCGCAAATAAAAAACTTTTACCATGAGAATTGATGAAACACGATAAAATCAAATGTAATAAAATCTATCCGCAAATAAAAAACTTTTTACCATGAAAATTTGGAGTACTAATTAAGTGAAACATGTTAAAATCAAATGTGATAAAATCTATCCGCAAATAAAAAACTTTTACCATGAAAAAAAAAGAATTATATAGATATATTTAGTACCATATGCATGGTTTTAATAATTTTTGTTTTATTTGCAAAACTTGTTTATAATAAGATGATTTTCTAAACTTGTAATAAATAATTAATTTTTTTAAAATAGAATAATTTGAAGAAAAAAAAAAGGTAAATATTCAAAATTGATCATATATTCATGTAATTGAAGATTAAAATATATGAGAATTGATAAAATATATCCTCAAAAAAAAAATTACCGTAAAATTGGAGTTCTAATAAAGTGAAATGTGTTTAAATCAAATGTTATAAAATATATCCGGTATTAACCGATTTTGGCAATAAAAAATGATAAAAAAACAAAAAAAAACTTTTTCCATTTATAAAGAAGGCACCGATTTTAAAATTTATCCGGTTTTAATTTTTGATAGGAAAAAAAATTAAAAACTTGTATAGAAGGTGACACGTGGAAGCATATAATTCTTTAAAAACTTTAAGCGTACAACAAAAAGTTTTCATGTGGCAACAACGACTTCTATTTTAATAATATTTGATAGATAATTAATATATTAGTAATTAATAATTAATAAATATAGATTAGTAGAATAAGAAATAATATAGAATTATCCCGTGGATAATTTGTATAAATTAAAAACTATGAAAATAAAAAAAGATGGAAATAGAAGAGTTTTAGTCAAATTAAACTTGTATAAATTATATAGGATAAAATCTAGTTTAATTAAGCGATATTTGAAAAAAAAAAAACCAAAATCATAAATCTCTATCATAAATTTTCTCGTAAAACTATATCTTAAATCTGTTTTATCTTATCAAATTAGTTTTAGGAATTTTATCATATCTAATTAGAATTAGAATTTTTATCTTAAACTAATCGATTTTGAAAAAAGAAAAAACTTTTATCATTTCAAAAATGACACGTGGCTGCAACATTGAACATTTAATTAAAGTAAAAAACTTTTACCATTTCAAATTTGATAAAATTTATCCGCAACAATTGTGATAATATCAAATATGATAAAAACTAACTTTTTATCTCTAAAACTTTGAAATCAATTGTGATAATATCAAACTTATCATAACTAACCGTATAAAATTTATCATAAACTAATTACAAAATCAAATGTGATAAAACTTTTATGAGTAAAATTAAAAAAAAAACTACAATTTATAAGAGGGTGACACGTGGCATCACATAATTTTTTTAAATTTTTTTACATTTCATAGAAAGCCGCCACGTGGGCGAGTGGCTTGCTTTAGTTATAATTAGGTTATTACCTATGCAGGTTGATTAGTATTGTTTATGAAACTTAATTTTGTAGATAGAATTTGTAAGCTATTTAAATGAACTAACAATAGCAAGATGTCCACATAATTAATAAATCAAAAAAAAAGTGAGATCACACTGAATCATCAAACCGAAAATCCATGCGAATTTTGTAGATTTAATTTGCAAACTATTTCGTAATGGTTGTTTGTGGTGTTGGTGGAAAATGTTTAATCAAATTGGATAAAATCTATTTTAAATTGACCAAGTTTTGGTAAAATAATAAAAATTAAAAAACTTCTACCATGAGAATTGAGGAGTCTAATCAAATTAAACTTGTCTAAATCAAATGTGATAAAATCTATACAAAATAAAAAACTTTTACGATGGAAATTTTGAGTACTAATCAAGTGAAACATGTTAAAATCAAATGTGATAAAATCTATCTGATATTAATTGATTTTGACAACAAAAAATGGTTTTGAAAAAAAAAACTTTTACCACGTATAAAGGAGTCACCGGTTTTAAAATCTATTAGATTTTAATTTTTGGTAGAAAAAAAAAAGAATTATATAGATATATTTAGTACCATATGCATAATAATTTTTGTTTTATTTGCAAAACTTGCTTATAAGAAGATGATTTTCTAAACTTGTAATAAATAAATAATTTTTTTAATTAGAATAATTTGAAGAAAAAAAACAAAAAATAAGGTAAATATTCAAAATTGATCATATTGATCATATAGTCATGTAATTGAAAGATTAAAATATATGAGAATTGATAAAATATATCCTCAAAAAATATTACCGTAAAATTGGAGTTCTAATAAGTGAAACGTGTTTAAATCAAATGGTTTAAAATATATTCGGTATTAACGATTTTGGCAACAAAAATGGTAAAAAACAAAACAAATTTACCATATATAAAGGAGG
>CM028383.1:44175302-44253658 GCA_013146195.2 Codonopsis lanceolata | reverse complement strand
GGTGAAAAAAAATGAAATGAAAAAGAAAAGAGCCCCCTTGGAATGCAATGAAAAAGAAAAGAAAAAAAGAAAATGTAAAGGGTGGCCCAAAAGAAAAGAAAAAATGACATTGTTCTTAATTTTCTCAAGGAGATATAAGGATGGTGCGTAATTTTTGCGGGTAGATGAGATGCTTTCTTCAACCCAAAGTTTAATGTTTGGGGGTTGTTGAAGTTAGTTTGTGGTTAATTTGAAGAGTTGTGCTTCATGAAGCTAGTCATATTGTGAAGACTTCAAATTCTTTTGCTCTCTTGACTTGTTTTCCTATCCTTCATTTGAAGCCCAAGCCTGGCCGAACATTACAAAGCCTTTATAAAGTCCTATTGATATTGTCATGCCGTGTGTTTGCCTTTGCTTTTGCGAAAAAAATATATATTTGTTGATGACTCTTTCGGTTTGGCTCGCATTTGGTATCTCGGCCGTCCGTTCAATCTAAGCTAGAGCATTGCAACTTTTGGGTAAAAAAATGTTTTATGGTATGAATGATTGTTTGAGGATTGTTTGATAACATATGAATCACTTCATACCTCTATTGCATATGTTTATAATCTTTGGTTAATCTCTTGATGGTAATGTTTAGGGATTAATTGAGCGCCACCTTCATTTCATGTTGTTCTCGAGCATTTCCATAATCCATTTTCTTTGCTCGACCCATCAAAGCTTAAGTTTGGAGTGTGATGAGCTAAAGATTTCCAATCAATTTTCCGGAATTTTCTCTATTTTGTGCTATTTATTTATAAATTATGCGTTGGAAATATTATTATTTGTGTTTTTGTGCTTAATGTAGGTTTCAAGCATAATCGAGCTTTTATACGGTGTTTAGCAGTTCGAGGCAATTCGGGCTTAAAAGTTGTTTTGGGAATTAATTGGTCAAAGTTCGTTAAGCCCGTTAAGAGATCCAAGGCAAAAGGAGGCTAACTGGAGGAGGCCTAAAAAGAACAAAGGACCAAATTGATAGTCTGGACGAATAAGGCTCGGCGGCGCTAAAAGTCAACAAGACTCCGGGGGCACCGGAGCAATTAATAGAAGTTCGTGGAGGCCGCAATTGCAGAGGTCCCTGGCGGCGTTGTCGCACCATGGCGCCACGTGTCGTCTGCCACGCTTCTCCACTAGCGCTGCCCGCGTGCGGTACCGATGGATCCGTTATGATTCCGCTCCTCCAAACCCCATTCCAAATTCCATTAGCCCACTTTCCAGCCCCCATTCTCTCTCATCAGATGTCTGTCGCTCTCTACCCCAGCGTGCCTTCATCCGGCCTCCCGCCCATGCCCAAATTGCATCCAAATTTCTTTCCCTATTTTGCCCTTAAATCCCCTCAGGCCGTCAGGCCGAAAATACCCCCCCTCCAGCCTTCCAAATTTTGTGTCTTCCCCCAATTAATTTGAATTGAAGAAAGAAGCCTCATTTCCGAAGTTCTAAATGGGGCACCAATTTCATTTCTACCAAAATCACACCAAATCTTTGATGATTGATCACCATTGAAGGTTTGGAACATCAAATCAAGGGCCAAGGACGCACTTGCAAAAGATTTCAACCCCGGATTCGATTTTTCGTTCAATTCTTTCTACTCATATTTTTAGATATTTGTTATGGTTTCTTGGGTTGATTGATTTTGTAATTGTTGAAGTGGTTTGTGCTTCAATTATTTATGGAATGCAATTAATTTTTATGTCAAATGTAGTGATTTAATTTAATTTATCTCTTTATTTAGTACACAAGCATGTTGGTTATTATTTTGTGAAATTAATGCTTTTAATTATCTGGCCAATAATTAAATGATTTTAGAAATATTTAGGATCCGCGAGAGCTACCTATTTATTTCGGACCAATCAATTTAATAGTTGGTGTTTTGTGACACACACCGATAGCCTAAGTGAGACTAGGTTTGACACGCGATCGAAACCACCTTAGCTATTCGCGAGGTCGGGAGATTAGGGTTGACTATAAGATGCGAGAGCCCGTAGTTAGCCAATTTAATTGTCTCGGCTACCAACATGACTTGTAGAAAAATATAGAGAGTTTCTTTTTGCAAAGTATTACCCATGCGCTTGGTTATTATTGTGTGTGCTTCATGCTTTTAATGGCGTAGCGAACCATTAGATGATCACTAGAATGATAGGATACGGATTTAAAGCCCTTCCTATTATTCGAAAATCACAATAGTAGTTTGCGTGGCGTGAGACCGAAAGGAGATCGCTGCCAGATAGTCGTTGGATGCTTGTTTACACATGCGGTTATTTTCTCCCCGTGTTATGTGTTAAGCGATGATATGAGCCCGTAACAAGGCCGGAGATAGCTAGATTTGCTATAGCGCTTAAAGCCCGTAGCAATTAATAAAAATAGCGCGTCCGACTACCAAAACTTGAGTTAAAGAAAAGCAAAAAGATGATTAAATTAAACACCGGCTAGACTAGAAATAATGCATTCCTATATTTTTATCTTGATTTGTTGTTGTCAAACCACCTCCGCTGTAGTATAGATTTAATTGCTTTCTTAGGTTGTTTATATTTTTTAGATTTTAATTTAATTTCTTTTCGCTCAAATATAATTAGTTAGCATAATTTCGGTACTTAGATGGAGTGAGAATTACGCCATTCCTCGTGGGATCGACTCGATTTACGTATTTTTATTACTTGATACGGGTAATCTTGCCGGAGATGCGTCGCGCATCATCGGCTCTGTTTTTTGCTTAGCCTTATGCAGTGAATTCATCCTCAGTGCTTCTCAAGGAAAAGACATCATTGTTTGGCAACAACTTGATCTTCAAGAGTTTACAAAGTTCGGTCTCACCCATCTTCTCTCCCAGTTCTGGCCGAATCTAAACCCAGCCGACTCCATCCTCTCATTCAGAAACAAACCTAGCCGCCATCTACATCATTGTTCTTCATCTCCCAGTTTGCTACAAGGCAGCGTCCAAGCCATGCCGTCTTCACCGACATCATCGGGCTTCGCCAAGCGAGTTTGTTCCAGCCTTCAAACACGGTGGCCTCTCTAGCTTTGATTTCAGTCTCGCTATATCCAACACCACCTCCATCTTCATATTTGGCTGATTTCCATTAGTAGCCCGGAGATCCAACTGATCTCTTCTGCTTCTTCCATCGTCGGACCAGCATCTGCCATCTCATATTTGCTCTCTCAGTGAGAGGGTCTGCTTTGGTGGAGCTTGTTGCTGGGTCTTTTGGCTAGAGAAGGAGCAGTAGGACTGAGGATGAAAGCCGGATCTTTAGGCTATTGGGTGTTGCCTCTTTGATTGACAATGAAGATGAAGAAAGAGGGTGTTGGAGGCTAGAGTGACAATGTCGTTGGAGACTTCGATGAAGACAACCGGAACTTGGGGTTGCTTTAGGAGATGAAGGTGAGAGAGGGGCATCAACATTAGGAGAGAGGTTTCGCCGGAATTAGAGAGATGTCGTTGGTGGCGATGGCGGATAAACCGTGAAACCTACAGTGAGGTTGGTGACAGGGAAGGAAGGTCCTGATGCCATGCCTTGGCATCAACCTGATACCTGGATTCAACATTTTTGAATTTTTTTGGTCTTCCTGATGCCAAGCCTTGGCATCAGCATTTTTTAATTTTTTTTTGGTTGAATAAACTGTGAAAACCGTGCTGTTGGTATCAACATTTTTTGAAACATTTTTGAATTCCTGATGCCAAGTCTTGACATCAACATTTTTGAATTTTTTTTGGTTGAATAAACTGTGAAAACAGTGCTGATGCCAAGCTTTGGCATCAACATTTTTTTAAACATTTTTGAATAAACAATCCTGATGCCTGGTTTGTCAACCTGATGCCAAGCCTTCAGCCTTGGTATCAGCATTTTTGAATTTTTTTTAGTTGAATAAACTGTGAAAACAGTGCTGATGCCAAACCTTGACATCAGCATTTTTTGTTTTTTTCGGCCGGATGAGATTTATCTTCATTAATGACATTTTTCTAAAATTGTACCCACTTGATATTTGTCCTAAAAAATATTAGGAGGAACTAATTTCATTACAAGGCCAATGTCAGGGTAATTAGGCATGACGATTACAACTTGGAACTAGTTAATCCACCTGACCCAACCTAAAAATTACACAATCCAACCCAACTTGTTACCCAAAAATATTAACAAGTTTAGTAAAGTTAAAATAAGTCGAACCCGTTACTCATTTTGATCAAATATTTTTTATTTTATAAATTATAATTATATAGATTTTTTAGAAAAACATGAGTTAAGACGGATCGACCTATTTTAATCCGATTATTACAAGAATATTAAGAAAAAAAAGACTATTTATGACCCTCTTTATTTGGGAGGGCCAAAAAATGTCCCAAATACGTTTTGGCACTGTTAGGGCACGAGTGCCAAATATTATCGCTTTTGGTACGGTTTTAGTAATAGCCATTAGCGGACCTATATACTAGTGTTTTTAGGATCGTGCAAATCCCGTACTAAATTCCTTTCTCCGATTCGAAATTAAAGAGTTCTAAAAATATTTCCAGAAACATATTATTTCACTCTCCCGCGTTCCTCTCCCGCCTACACGGCTACACAGGTTTTCCCTCCACATATATAGCTTTTCCCACCTAGGTTTTCCTTCCCCAAAATTAAGTGGATAGAGCGGCCTATCTCAAACACACTAGTAAGTCTCTCTTGCTCACTGTCTCTCTCTCGGCATCGCAGCCGCAGACACCAGTTCGCCGCCATCTTCAGATCGCAGAAGCTCTCAGTCTCACAGTAAGCATCTCCCTCTCTCTCCCATTCTATCGTTTGTCTGTGTTGTATTATTCTATATGTTCACTGTGTAATTCTAAAATATTAGGTCAATCAATTTTGTTTATTTGTCTGACTGCATTTCAATTTGGTGGTAGAACGTTTGTTCACTGTGTTGTATTATTCTATATGTGAACGTGTTCCCTTCTTATTGCTTAAAAGTTAAACCCCATTTTCTTTTACTCTATACGGCAGCTTCAATTGAATTCTCTCAATTGAAATGGGAAAGCGAAAGAAATCTAGGGTTTCCGAGGAGAACTTAGAGGAAGACGATGAACAACAACAAGAACATGATCAAGACAATCTCAATGAATCGTCGTCGTCGAATAGCAAGAGCTTGTACGAGGTATCCAATCTTTAATTTTGATTCAATTCTTTGTTTAATTTACATCTTGTATTTTGACCTAATTGATATCTGTGTTTTGTGCTAATTGCTTCAAAATAATATACTAGCATGTTTGAAGAAAAATTGCATCTTGTTATTTTAAGGGTTTGGATTTCTACTTGATTCCAATATTATTTAACATCTTTCCTGCAAATTTGGGGTTCTATTGACTGTGATGTGAGACAGTTATTTTTCTTGTATTTTTATGCCTTTGTAACCATTAAATATAGATTTGTTTGGATAAAGATTGTATTTCTTCAAGTTCTGATTTATGATTCACTTGTTTTGATCTCGATTGTGGTCTTGTGCTTGTTAGTTTCTGCATCTTTAGTGTCAATTCATTTCCTCCCTCCGTCCCGATACATAGTCTCATTAGACAAGCCTTTTTAAAAAAATAATTTGCACTAAGACAGCTTTTTATTTTTTTATGATAGGTATTAGAAATTTCATGGTTTTAAAAATAAATATTTCTATTTTTTTAAAAATTAATGGAAGTTTTAGGTTAAAATGTGGAAATGGGACTTTTTTTTTGGGACAAACAAAAATAGTAAGTGAGACTATTTTTTGGGGGGCTAAAGGAAGAATTTGCTTACCTTTTTTTGGCTGGACAAATCAATCTTGGGATGGAACATAAAACTGTGATTCTTCTTGTGCTAATAAGAAGGTATCACAAGAAATTTGTAGCTTAATTCATATGCCTTCTTTCTATTGAAATTTGTTAAGAAATACTCCCTCCAAAAAAATTAGTCCCACTTCCCTTTTTTGTTTGTCCCAAGAAAGTAGTCTCATGTCAAAAATTTAAGCTACAATTTCATCTTTTATCAATTTTTTTCTTTCCTTAAAAAATATTGTTTATCTAACACCTCATACAAAAAAAATACTTTATCTTCAGTACAATTTAAAGGGAATATGGAGTAAAAGTACAATATTAAAAAGTTTGTCTTTCTAATTGGGCTGTAGGATAGAGTAGTATTCTCCTATAGGGTAGAGCAGAGTGTGGTTTTGTGTTTTGTGTGTGCAGGGGGGTGGCGTTTGTTCACTAATTTTTTGATACAATTGAAAAATGACTGCAGGGACAGCTCAACAAATTTCTTGGTAACAAATTATAGCAAACATTTCCTCAATTAGCACCAATCTGCTAATTATGAAAAAAATTGGGCACCCTTACCCATTTAAAAGATTTATTTTCCATCCTCTTTTTGATGTTAGCACCTCTTTTTGAAAATAGCTTCTTTACAGTAGATTGGGAATTCCCTTTATACTAATCGGCTACTTCAACTTGCTCATCCCAAAAATCACTTGAGATGGTTGAATTGCATATGGAGCTCAGGCGCACAGTAACAATCTATGAATGTAGGATATGAGTATGACTGAGAATCAAGAGAGACAATTATGTCTGGAAATGTATCAAAATACTTGAAACGCTAGAAAGAAAAACATCAATATTCCTGCTCCTTTTGCGAATGTAATAACTTGAATTTTTCCATACATAGATACTTCCAACTCCCAGTGCAAACTTAGCAAACTTGACTTGCAATAGATATAGATACTCTTTGCCCCAAAAGAAAATGGTGATTTTTACGTTGATTTATGATTTCTCACAATTTCCGACAGCTACACGCCCTATTAAAAGGGATAATTTGGTGTTGCTCGACAAAACCTCTTTTTTTTTCTTGTCACTGAAGTATGCCTATCCTTTTAAGGTCCCATGGCGAGCAATGCTAGAAAAAGCATTCTTGTAATGTACACTACAGGAGGTTCCAATTTCTATGGCATGTCCCTGGAGGAGGCCTGGACATGGTAAATGATTTTGCATCATTTTCTAGATGCAGTAACAATTAGGATCTGAGTCTATGAGTGGTTCAAAATGAAATACCGTCTAGTCTTGTGGTCTAAGCGAAGAATGTCCATATGAAAGGGTTAAAGAAAGTTGAATTGCTGCATACATTCTTCGGGTTTATAACTTTGCAGAGCTCACATGGGTGCAAACAAATCCAATTCTATCTACTCCTTCCTGGCCAGCTTTTTCCTAATGTTCTACCACAAGGGACCTTTATAGTGATGATTCTAGTCCTTCACTTTGCCCAGCTATATTTATATTTCCTCTTTCCTTTATTGTCACTGCTAGACTAATTGTTGGTGGTCATTGAGGGGAAACAAATCTGTTGTGCTACTCAATTCACTTTTTCCTTCCTTGTCCTTTCTCCTTGATGCCATTAACTTCTGTTCTATTCAAATCATCAAATTTTCCATTGATTTGGTCCATTTTTTGTGTTTGGGTATTTTGGTTTAGTTCTTGATTGGTCTTCATGCTGAATAGGGGATTTAGAAAGAAGAAAATAGGAATGAGACTGATCCCCATATTGTAGATCTGTGACCGAACCTCACAGCGGTTGCAATGAAGGCAAAGGCATTGCTGACTTCTGGTGATGAAAATGCTGTTTGTAAGAGTAATTTCCTTGTCCTTTTTGTATGCTGCTTGTCCCTTTAAGACCAAATAACATTCATACGTGAGAAGCTTGCTCCAGAGTTATTACGTTAGCTAACAGAATGGGATCTCGTGAATGCCCAAACAGAGAGGGCCTGATAACGTATATATACATCACTAAGGCCATTATGTGGCCGTATATTCATTATTGGATTCAGTGGCTTTTCCTTTATACTCCCTCCGCCCCAAAAGAAAAAAATAGTCCCACACTCCCACTTTGATTTTTGTTGGTGAAATTTATTAAACTTTGACCAAAGATTAATAAAAGCTTACGTGTTCTTATGAAATTTCATAAGTAACTTATTTGTAGTTTTCTTAATATTCTTTCATTAATTGAAATTTTATAACCTAAAACATAATACATGCATGTTAAATTATAATTTGATGTTTTCTTATGTTGAATTTCTAATAAAGAAACAGGAAGATTTTTTTGGACGGGGGGAGTCTTAATACGACTTCCTTGTTAGGGTTTAGTTAAAGCCTCCACAGCCTTTTTCCTTACTATTTTTAGACTATATGCAAGATACATCTTTTAAGAATGGTTTGTGTTGTAATTTTGCTTTGAAGGTTTCTTGCCGTTGTCATGTTTTATGATTATATATTTCTATCTTAAACCATTTTGTTGACTTAATTAAAGATTTAAAGTTATCTGGTACCTCTTAGGTCCTTGGGGTGGAGAGGACAGCATCTCAGGCGGAAATTAAGAAAGCATACTACAAGTTGGCATTGCGACTTCATCCTGATAAAAATCCTGGTGATGAGGTAATATTTGATTTCTCGACGTTCACTAGGTGTGGAGTTATGGATGCTATTTCTAGTTTCTTACTTTCACTTTAGGATGCCAAAGAAAAATTTCAGCAGCTGCAGAAGGTGATATCAATTCTTGGCGATGAGGAAAAACGGTCTGTCTATGATCAAACTGGCTGTGTTGATGATGCTGTGAGTAATATGTAGAGTTACTGTTTTTCTTTTTCCTTTTTTGTTAAGTACTTTAAACCTACTGTTCTAACAGCTCTCGTGAGAAAAAATAAAGTCGGGACATGTTATTAATTTCTTCCTTTGTTGAGTAACAGGACCTTGCAGGTGATGTGGTGCAGAATCTAAAAGAGTTCTTCCGAACCATGTACAAAAAGGTTATTTTGGTTTATACGATTTTCACCGCGTTATATTTCTTTCCTCGAAATGTCTTCCTTGGCATTCTCTGTACAAAGAGGAGCTTAAATATTTATCACAGGTCACTGAGGCTGACATTGAAGAGTTTGAGGCAAACTATAGGGGGTCTGACTTCGGAGAAAACAGATCTGATTGATCTCTACAAGAAGTACAAGGGTCATATGAACAGGTATAGCCAGTTGGTCCATATGTGTGTTTCAATGTCTCTTGAGATCTCAAGTGTGTTATCTAAATTGATTTTCTGTTACAGGCTCTTCTGCTCTATGCTATGCTCAGATCCTAAACTGGATTCACATCGATTTAAAGATATTCTCGATGAGGCAATAGCTGCAGGTGAGGGTTCCTTTAGCACAGCTTGTACTAGATATCTGAATGAGGTGTATAGTACCTAGCAAACAGGCCTGATTTGAAAAATGGATTGTAATACAATGTTTGTTACGATGGTTTGAGGACATGGACACAACCATAGGCACGTGTTGTCACAAAGGTGGCAACCTTGAGATGCAAATAGTGGGTACATTGGAAAGCGCAGTAATAACTACAAAGTATGGGTCTAGAGTTGTCCATAAAGTAAGCCCATAGGGCGTCTTCAACCTCTTCAGAAGGCTGCCTGACCTCACCACAGCTGCTTGTTCTTTATGGGCATTGTAGCTTGGATATCATCAAAAGAATTTCCCTTTGTAGATATGCTGCAACTTACACCACTGCTGTCTTTACAACCAAGACACTAGACACAAACATTACACTCCCTCAGTCCCAAAATTATTGTTTTGTTTGACCCACCTGGCACGGATTAAGAAAAACCAATTGACTTGATTACTAATATAAGGTGTAGTTTCCAATAAAGCTTATGTGTATGTAGTCATGATTAAAGTAGGAAGAAAAATTAAATGTAAAATGATAAAAGTGTTGTCCTAAAAAAAGTTATAAATAAGGCAATTATTTTGGGATAGATGAAAAAAAAAAGCAAGACAATAATTTTGGAATGCATGGAGTATAATGTTTGAAGTTGATATATATGATATACATGAACAGATAGTACTTCTCAGTAATTACTTTTCGTACCATCTCTCTAAATATATATCTTGATTAGACATAGCCAAAACTTTTAATTAACAAAAATCTTACATTCTTACTGCTTTGCTAAAAAACCCCAATTTGGTTTGTCGATACCTTCAAGTAGACGTGTCTGGACACAGCTTTTCTGTGTAATTTGGCATGTCCCACAATAAGGGCTGTTGAGTGATTCAAGATGCAATTCTTAAAGCTGGACTGCTGGAGTAGTTACAAATTGGTGCCAGATTTTCCTTGTTGATATTTCTGTTTTTACTTATTAACGCTAATTGTCTGTGCATCTCTTGTAGGAGAGCTAAAGTCAACCAAAGCATATCAGAAATGGACTAAACAGGTGTCTGAAACACAACCACCCACAAATCCTTTAAGACGCCGAGAAAAGTGAGTCATTTAATCTAAGCTTATGGGATTTTTATTCTTTTTACCTGACAGTTAAATAGTTATATGAAACCTCCTGTACTAAAGCAAAACAATTCCAAACTAACTTAAGACTTTTGATCACATTGCAGAGCAAAGAAAGAGTCGGATGACTTATATGCTATAATCTGTCAGCGCCAAAGCGAGAGGAAAGGTCGACTAGATTCCATGTTCTCATCTCTGATCAGTAAATACGGTGGAGGCCAACCATCATCAGAACCCACGGATGAGGAATTTGAAGCTGCCCAGAAAAAACTAGAAAAACGCAAGTCCTCTAGAAAATCAAAGCAAAAGTAACAAACTCAAAGCAATGTACCCATCTGTTTATTTGTGACTTCTGAGTTCTAGATTTGTGTTAATGTTTATTTTCTGTTACAAAAATTTCCTGGTACCACACTTTCACTGTGGTGTGTTTGGTAAAACCATTTTAACTTATAAAATTTTGATTGCATGGTGTGGATTTCTTGGTTGAATAAGTCTTTGGAAGGAAGGTCGAGAGTGTAATTATAATTTTGTCTCAATCTAATGCCAAACAAGGAATAAGTTTGGTGATTAGTCAACTCATTTAGGGCTCGTTTGTTGTAGCCGATGGTTTGTGACTTATGTCTGATAGCTTAAGTTGGCAGTCGAATGACTTGTGGTTGATTGTATAATAGATTGTTTGTTACAGTCGTTGAAAAGCTGTTTATGAGTTGTTATAATTATTTGTTAAAAAAAACTTAAAAATTAGTATTCATATTTTTATGTATATTTCATAAAAGGATGAAATGAGGATTATCAAATATTTATTAATGAATGGTTGTCTTTATGTTTTAAAAAAAATTAAAAAAGCTTAAAATTTTGGCTTTTGTTTTTCAATGCATAAAGAGTGTTGTATTTTACTTATTGGCTTTTAGCTTATAAGTTGAAACAAACACTCTAAATATGATTTTTTAAAAGCTAAAAGCTAAAAATTATTTCAAATAAACTGTAACAAACGAGCACTTAGCCAACCGATTGGGTTAAGAAAGAAAATTGTAAACTTAAATGAAGCACTAATGCCGGGATTAAGGAATTATGAAACTAGCTATGAGTACCTAAACTATTACGGGATACTATATAGTATATAGTACCCTTAAACTTTTTCACCCAATTTCCCAAATTTCAATAACCACTTTTTGTAATAGGCCCATGAAGATGCATATCCTGGAATCAGATTATCAAGAGTATTGGTGTTAAGAGAATAAATAATTTGGTTGTTGGACATGAGAAAGAGATTCAGTCCAGAGCTAAATATGGAGAGCAGAATTCAAAGTGGAAGAAATTCGTTAATGCTGTAACCATTGAGAGTTTTGTGCCTTGGTTGTAAATAGTTGTAGATGCAAGGGGGTTCTTTGTAAATATCAAAAAGGCTGTTAGTTGGTTAGGCAGTTGGTTAGTTAGGCCTTCTAGCCGTTAGAGCCCTTTTCTGCTATTAATTGTATATATATGAAGCAAGGCTTCATCCTAAATCAATCGATTCGAAGCAAGGCTTCTCCTAAATCAATCAATCCAATTCAGAAATCAATTCACAATTTACAATTCTTTTCTTGTCATGGTATCAGAGCCAAGATTTTTGGTTTTTGATTGATCATCTTTTTCATTCATTTCTCTTTTCTTTTCAGTCACCATGGATGAAGATAATTCGAATACAAAATCTGTTTCCCAGAGCACCAAGAACAAAGCTACAGTCATGGAAATAGGAATCGACTCCAACATGCACCCCCTATACCTCCACAACAATGATCATCCTGGCCTTGTTCTTATTGCCACGAAACTCACAGGCAGCGACAACTACAATTCCTGGAAAAGATCACTGGAGATTGCTCTGTCGGCTAAAAACAAATTGGGGATCATCAATGGCAGTTTCCTTGTGCCGGAGAAAGAAGACCCTCTATATCCCCTCTGGGCTAGGGCAAATGATATGATCATCTCTTGGATATTCAATGTGGTTACAGATAAAATTAGCAATAGTCTCAGGTATGTTGTTACTGCCAATTCTGTATGGAAGGAGTTGAGAGAGAGATTTGCCAACATTGATGGGCATAGAGTTTTTCAATTGGAAAGGATTTGCATAGGCTTGAACAAGGTGCTGGATCTATTGAGTGTTACTAACATAAAATGAAGGGTTATTGGGATGAAAGCAATGCTTTAGACCAAATAACATCATGTAAATGCCCTTGTGAATGTGGATCTGCCAAGAATCAAGAAGCAAGGGAACAAAGAAGACATCTCATGCAGTTCTTGATGGGACTGCATGATAGTTATATGAATATTAGAAGGCAGATCCTTCGAATGAAGCCCCTACCTACCATTGGAGAGGCCTACTACATGGTAAGGCAGGAAGAAACACAAAGACAAGGGTATATCCCACAGGCAGGGATTTAACAAGAATCCCTTCAGAAAGGGAATCTTCTGTAATTACTGTACCAGGGAAGGACATGTGAAGGAAGAATGCTATAGACTCAAAGGATTTCCCATAGGACACCCTGGAAACCCTAATCATCCTACACAAAAAACAAGAAATAATAAAGATCAAATGGGAGGAAAAACACAAGCCCAAGGAAGTTCTGCTTCTGGAAGCCAGTCTAAACTAGAAGTTCTCAAAGCCATGCATATCCAATCTGGGCAAATCCAACATGGGGATGAGACAGTGAAGACCAACATGGTACAACCCAGTCTTGAGCAACTGCAGTTGCAGCTCAACCAGGTTATGAATATGCTCAAAGCCAAGGATAGTCCAGAAGACCACAACAACAAGTTTATTGGTATGACACACATGGCAGGTACTTATATCATAGATCATCACAATTATAGATTTCATTCACTGCATACCTGGATCATTGATTCAGGAGCAACAAACCACATTTGCATATCATTGACTCTAATGCATGATATATAGACTCTTAACCATCCTGTCACTTTGTCCTTGCCTAATGGTACAAAAGTCAATGTGACTCACATAGGAAAAGCTTTCATTAACCCTAAACTCATTTTACAAAAAGTGTTTTGCATTCCTAAGTTCCAGCATAACATGCTTTCTGTTTCTAAGCTCTTATTACAAACTAAGTGTAGCACACTCATTAGTGAGACACAATGTGATTTCCAGGACCTGCAGAGGAACCAAACTATAGCTACTTGTGAGCTATATGAAGGGCTTTATCTCCTCAATTCAGATACTCCCCACATTTGTTCCAACACCACTAGGAAAAATGACATTGTTTGTTGGCATCAAAGGCTAGGACACAACTCTTTGAGCACTCTCAAGAAAATCATACCTATATCTTATCTCTGTAATAGTCTAGAGACTGAAAACATCACTAAATGTAATGTTTGCCCCTTGGCCAAACAACACAAATTGCCTTTTAATATTAGTAGTATCAAAAGCAAAGAATGTTTTGAACTGATACATTGTGACTTATGGGGGCCTTATAGAAAGACTACTATGAATGGTTGCGGATATTTTTTAACCATTGTGGATGATTACAATAGGGGTGTATGGACCTTTTTAATGTTTACTAAAACTCATGTGTTCACACTATTGAAACAATTCAATGCCTATGTACATAACCATTTTAAAACTACCATAAAGTTCTGCAGAACTGACCATGGGACTGAGTTTTACAACTCAAAAGTCATACCTTACCTCATCAATTTAGGTATTGCCCACCAAAGTTCCTGTATTGACACTCCACAGCAAAATGGAGTTGTGGAAAGGAAACACCAACATCTCCTTGACATGTCCAGGGCTATAAGATTTCAATCTGGACTTCCTATACACTTTTGGGGCTATTGCCTTCTAGCAGCCACTCATATCATAAACAGAATACCCACTGCTGCTACTAATTTCAAGACACCCCATGAGATGCTGTTTAAAACTACCCCTACCTATGACCACTTAAGAACCATTGGGTGCCTTTGTTTTGCCTCTGTCCATCCACCTGATAAATTTGAGCCCAGGGCAGTTAGATGTATTCATCTAGGTTACCCTGCAGATCAGAAAGGGTATATCTTATACAACATTGAGAACAAAAGGATTTTCATATCCAGACATGTGGTGTTTCATGAATCTACATTTCCCTTTAAAACTGAATGCACTGCTCCTGCAGAACATTCCATTGATATCAATCTTTCACATGATGACCATGTTCATAACACCAACCAGCACATTACACACAATGCTAGTGATCACATAGAAAGTGAGTCTACATCCTGTCAACAACAGGATCTAAGTGATCATGAAGAAGCAAACTTGGAAAATCCCAGGAAAGAGCCTACATTTTGTCAACAACAGAATCCTAGTGATTATGAAGAAGCAAATTTACAAAATCCCAGAAAATCCACAAGAAATAGATACCCCCTATTAAACTGAAGGATTATGTTGTTTCCAGCATTTATCCTAAATACAAAAACATGGCTTACATGCATCATTATCATCATCTTTGTGCTAATTCCATGATTCATGTTGAAGAACCACAATCTTATGGTAAAGCCAGTCAAAACACTGAATGGGTTGAGGCTATGAAAAGGGAGATTGAAGCTTTGGAAATTAATAATACTTGGGAAATTGTTGATCTACCTCAAGGGAAGAAGCCCATTGGATGCAAGTGGATATACAAGGTGAAGTACAACTCTGATGGCAGTGTAGAAAGATTCAAAGCCAGGCTTGTTGCAAAAGGGTATAGCCAGACTGAAGGAATATACTATTCTGAGACATTTGCACCAGTGGCTAAAATGGTCACTGTAAGGACCATTCTTGCCATTGCTGCTGTTCAAGGCTGGGAGGTCCAACAACTTGATGTAAACAATGCGATCTTGCATGGAGACCTAAAAGAAGAAGTCTACATGAGCCTGCCTCAAGGATACACACCTCAAGGCAATCCCAACAGTGTTTGCAAGCTTAAAAAGTCATTGTATGGGTTGAAACAAGCATCCAGACAGTGGTTTTCAAAACTGACTGAGGTTTTACTTGATTTAGGATATATTCAGTCTATGGCAGATTACTCCCTATTTGTTCTGAAGGAAGGCACAAGCATCACTACAGTTCTAGTTTATGTAGATGATATATTGGTTGGGGGTAACAATATTACAGCCATTAATCATCTCAAGCAATTGTTGCATGATAGATTCAGCATCAAGGACTTAGGGGCCATCAAATGTTATCTTGGGATTGAAATTATGAGATCTGCAGAAGGTTTCCATCTGAGTCAAAGAAAGTATGCCATGGAACTTGTAGAAGCAGCAGGACTCATCAACACTAAGCCACTCATCATTCCCTTTGATCCCAATGGGAAGTTATTGGCCAATGAAAGTATTATCCTAGACAATCCTTCAGAATATAAACAGCTTGTTGGAAAATTGGTATATCTGACTGTTACAAGGCCAGATTTGGCTTTTGCTGCACAATGTTTGAGCCAATTTGTCCAATGTCCTAGGGCTGTACATTTAAGGGCTCTACATAGAGTTTTAAGGTATGTGAAGGCCTGTCCAGAACAAGGCATTTACCTTCCCTTCTCTAATCAATTACAATTGGAAGCCTTTTGTGACAGTGACTGGGCAGGAAA
The DNA here is from genome assembly GCA_013146195.2 of Codonopsis lanceolata. Taxonomy (NCBI): domain Eukaryota; kingdom Viridiplantae; phylum Streptophyta; class Magnoliopsida; order Asterales; family Campanulaceae; genus Codonopsis; species Codonopsis lanceolata. The sequence continues at coordinate 44,237,746 of CM028383.1, read as the reverse complement.
TTCAAATGATAGAAAATCCATTACAGGATATTGTATGAAGTTGGGGAAATCTATTATTTCATGGCATTCCAAAAAACAGTCTGTTGTGTCCAGATCATCTACAGAATCTGAGTACAGGGCCTTAGCTGCTGCAAGTTGTGAAGTCACATGGCTTCATAGTCTTCTTAAGGATCTTGGAGTATATATATTCCCACACCAGTTAAGATGTTTTGTGACAGCTCCTCAGCCATTGCAGTGGCAAATAATCCTGTGTACCATGCAAGAACTAAGCACATAGAGCTGGACTGCCACTTCATTCGGGAAAAGATATAGAATGGATTGATATCATTGCAGCATATTTCCACAAAGGATCAGTTGGCAGATGTTTTTACAAAGTTTCTTGGGAAGAGCTTGCATTGGAAGTTCCTTTCCAAGTTGGGGATTGTGAGCATATGCACACCCTCAACTTGTGGGGAGGGTATCAAGAGTATTGGTGTTAAGAGAATAAATAATTTGGTTGTTGGACATGGGAAAGAGATTCAGTCCAGAGCTAAATATGGAGAGCAAAATTCAAAGTGGAAGAAATTCGTTAATGCTGTAACCATTGAGAGTTTTGTGCCTTGGTTGTAAATAGTTGTAGATGCAAGGGGGTTCTTTGTAAATATCGGAAAGGCCGTTAGTTGGTTAGGAAGTTGGTTAGTTAGGCTTTCTAGCCGTTAGAGCCTTTTTCTGCTAATAACTGTATATATATGAAGCAAGGCTTCATCCTAAATCAATCAATCCAATTCAGAAATCAATTCACAATTTACAATTCTTTTCTTGTCACAGATGCTTCTCCATGATAATTTAACCATATCTTCTCAAACACTTTGGGGTACTACTGGGATTGACACAGGGAATCCAAAAGCACAAAATTGAGAGTTATGTCTAAATGATTTTATGACCATCTATTTTGAACAAATTTCAATTACCACTTTTTGATTTTTTTTAATATCACAAAAACAAAATCCACTGCTCTAATTTTTTTTACAATCCGTCATTTGCATTTTTTTAAAGAGTGATGCTAACCACATTCAAAATCATACTCTCTACACCTCATCTATTTAATATAAAAAATTACCTTACTCTCTACACCTCCACCTAAACTATATATTCTTCCCGTAGCCCCTCTTGTAACTTCTTGCTTTCTACCTTAGTCTCTCCCCTGTTCTCTCTCTCTCTCTTTTCTGCCGATACTGGCGTATCACAGTCTCCCTCCCTCCCTCTCTCTTACGTTTTTGTTGCCCCCTTTATCTTTCTCATCACCCAAAAAACCATTCTCTCTCTCTCTATCTCTTTTCTCTTTTCCGTTGCCAAAAACATTGAAAGAGAACGGAGTGAGAAATAGAGGAAACATGTGAAGAATGGAAGAAAAAGAAGAAATTGAAGATTTATTTGGTAAATTGATATGATAACATTTTTGCAATTTTTTATGGGGTGTAAATAGTATGTTTTGAGGCGTGGTTAATCCTACCCATTTTGAATTAAAAATTTGCATCACATGAATACTAATATGATCCCTTAGTCCCAAAAAAAAATCTCAAGTGTAACTTTTTAAAGACAACTTTTTTTTTTAAATCTCATTTTACCTTTATTTTTTTCTTATACTTTAATTATGGACAACATGCACATAACCTATCAAGAAAGCTATATGTTATATTAATATTAATAATCAAGTCAATTTTTTTAATATGTGTAATACCACCAATCTTACATTGATAAATATATTTGAATATGTTTCTGCACACTAGTACGTTTCTTCTAGATATCAATATTAACTAGTGGTGACAATTCGTACTATCGTGTCGTATTCGTGCCTTATTATCGTGTTTTCATGATATATATCTAATTTGATCATAAATATAACAATAATTATTTTTTGAATATATTAACAATTTCGTGTCTTGTTTCGTGTCGTGCTGGTCTTATCGTACCATTTGTCTCTGTAATCGTGTTTTATAATCGTGTCGTGCTAGTTCGTGCTATTGTATCATGTCATTCATTGACACCCCTAATATTAACTTTTACTAGGTTGTGATAGTCCTAAATAACCAAGATAACAGTATTTAGTGAACTAGTATGTAAACTACGAATAAACCAAAAATTCAAACTTGTTGCATATCCACATATCCGTATCTACCTAACGTATCTTATAGTATAGATCAGAGTATCTACAGTATCACTCAACATTTTTCATCTCAACCATGATTGAGATTGATGATTGATCGATGGTGGAGATGAACAAAAACGTATCAAATAGTATAGAGATCCTATAGCATGATGTGGAGAGAACCGGTAAGCGAGGAAGAATGAAAATGGAAAGAGAATTCTAATTTGGTGACTGTCGGTGGAAATGATTGGTATAAAAAAGTAAACACGCCAAAAATTACGGTCTACAAAACAAAAGTATAAACGCGTCCAACTGGAATCGGAAAAAGTGTATCCGACCGTTGCACATCGATCATGTTGTTTCGCTGTTGGATGAACAGACCCTAACATGCATGATGCATCCAGCTGTCGCCGTAACCAGTGGACCCCACTAAAATCCCTTTATAAATACCATCCACTCTTTCCCTAATTCCCTAACTCCTTTCCAGTCTCCACTCCAAAACCAAAATAGAAAGAGTTCCTACTTTCCCAAATCCCAATCACTCCATTCCGTACAACCAACAATGGCCCAAATTAGCAGCATGATCACCAACGTCTTTATTTTTTCCGTCATCGCCGCTGCATTCTCGGCGGTAGCCTCCGCCCAGGAGTACGATTTGGCCCCGGCACCATCTCCCGTTGTCGGAGCGGGATTCTCTCTACCAGTATCGGGTGCCGTAATTGGAACTTGTCTGTTTTTCTCTTTCCTCGCTCTCTTGAGGCACTGAAACTGAGACTGGCGGCTATTCGATTTGATGATTTCAATCTGGACTGAAGCTTATTTTATACCACAATGATACTTGCTAGAGTTTATATTTTCATTTTTATATTGGATATTGAGTGAGTTTATCGGATGTATTTATTCTTTTGAGTGTAATATTTACATATTATTGTGATCGAATATATATATTTACACTCATATTTCTGGAATTTAATTTATGTATTTTAAATTTTTTTCTCGCTGCTCTATACTTGTGTTTAACATATTTTTGGTGATGACTCGTTCTGATATGGTTGGTAACGCTATGATACCATTAGTAATGTCTCGACTCCAAAGCCTAATTCATAAGTTTACGTTAAATGATGTTGGTGTCGAAAGCGGGTGGACCATTAAAAGAACACACACTGATACAAATGCTCAATTTTTGCTAACCACACCTTCCCAATTGACATCAAATTTAGACTCTTCGAAAAACATCAAATCTTTATACATATTTTCAATTATTATTGCTAATATTTAAATATTTTTATTATTAAAATGGGAGTATATAGGGGCTATAATCCAAATCATCCCCTCGGTTCATAAATTTTCAAACCGAACCGAAATGACCAAGGCTTGAAATAGAACCGAGCCAAACCACTCAGTTCTGTTCGTTTGGTTTGGTTCGGTTTCATAATTCGAATGGAAATAAAATTAAATTAACTTAGTCAATATTTAAATTAAGATAAATTAGATGATTTTAAATGATATAACATTAAATATTACTCTCTCCGTCCCTAAATTATCGTCTCAGTAGACTTGACGCATGGTTTAAGAAAACACATTTGATTGAATTATTAATATTAGTTTGATTTGTAATTTACTTTAAATCTCATGTGTATGTGGCTCATAATTAAAGAATGATAAAAAAGTAAGGATAAAGTGGTAAAAGTGTTGTTCTTAAAAGAAAAATTTCAAACAAAACAACAATTTTGGAATTATAAAAAAAAAACATGATAATAATTTGGGGATGAATGGAGTAATAAATAATGATGTTTAGTTGTTTACTAGGAGAGACATGTTATAGCAAAAACAAAGTTACTTTCTATTGCAAGAGGCAAAAATCAGTAATTGTTGGTAGGGTAAGAATAGAGGTGGCAAATGAGGCGGGTTACGGGGGTGTGGACAACACCCATATAGACAATAGTCTCAAATGGGCGGACGAGTAAGTGCTTATCCACTGACTATAAACACCTCAATTTCATACCCCTTTTATAATGTCCTATAAAATATTATTACAAATTAAAATAGATAATAAAAAAAATACTTTTTATACAATTCATGGGGGCAAAACATCAAAAAGACTAAATGGAGGGCCAAAAAAGACACAAGGAAACAAGAAAGGGGGAAAGTGCACAAAAGAAAGAGAAAAAGAAGAAATTGACGTGGTACACCCAAAATTGGGCGCCGCGCCAAATTTCCCCTGTACAGTGCCGTTTGGCTGGTTTGTGCAATCTGCTTCAGCTCTCGCCTATTTCCACTGCGGTACACGATTATTCCTGTACCACGCCCAAAATCTCCCGTACGATGCCCATTTCCTTTGTTAGCCAGCCCCCAAGACTTGTTATAGTGCCTGTCGGTTGATCGTGAATGCTAAGCTTCATACACAAGAAGCTTTCTCAACCTCCATACAAAAGTATAATTCTCTCTCTTCAACGAAGAGAAACATAATTTCAGACGACAAACGAATAGCATTTCAAACAGAGAAAAAAGAGAATCTCTCTCTCTCTCTCTCTCTCTCGCGTTCTTTCTAGCTTGTTTCTATAAAACTGATTTTACCTATTCTAGGTCAAGCAGCGCTTTTATCTATTCTGGGTGAAGCAAAAAAAAAAAAAAAAAAAAAAGAAGAAGCAAAAGACTTAATTTCTTAAGAAGACAAGGGGAGCACAAGGAGATCACCTAAGTCTAGGTGTACCATGTACAAACTATCACACTCCAAAGGTATTGGATCTGATATTTTGTCCCTGTATGTATTCCATTTAGTCTGTATAAATTAGTGTACGAATAGTTATATTTTCTTTTTCTTTGGTTAGCTTGTTTTTTTCTTCCCTTTTTATATTATTATTTCATCATTTTTACTTAGTCTAGAAACAACCCTTTTTTATTTTTCTTTTATGTATATACACATATATTCCTTATAAATATATACAAAAATAGACTGAGCATGTTAGCAATTCCTTTTTGAGATCGAAATGGTGAGTTGAGTGCCATAAGAGCATCTCCAATTATAACACCTGGAATTTTTTATATTTATAACAAGATTTATTGGTGATGTTTAAATATTTATTTTCGGCTAAGTTGACCATAAATTCAACCCTGGATGACTAAGGAATCTTTGAGATTAACTTGAAATTATTTTGGAATGAATTTTGTGTGGCATTGCACGTGCTCGAGTCTGATTTTTAGTTCGGCCCGCATATACCTGCATGTCAAAAAACAACCTGTAGTAAATTGGTCACAGTTTTGTGTAGAAAACTTAAAATTGAGATCCGTTTGATATATTAGAAACTAGATTTCAAGGGTTTTCTAACCATATTTTATTTGTAATTTTTGAACGTGTAGATAAGTCCAGATACTTGTTTGAAGTTGACGGAAATTATTTGAACAATATTTGAGGGTTTTGGGCCCACACCACATTTTTTTTAAGCATTTTATGCTGATTGAATGAGAAAATATTCTCATTTTATCTCCTTCCTCCAGCCGTGTGCCATCATAAGAGGGTTTTGTGAGTTTTTGAGATTTTGATTACCAAGCTTTTGAGATTTTGATTACAAGCTGGATTTGCTACGTTAAATTTACCCTTTTTTAATGTTAACTCCGTATGAGTGTTATACGTATTGAGGACTATATTTGTATTCAAATATTTTGTTTTTTCATCGATATTTTTCGGTGGAAGTAAGTTACTAACTTCTAGAGCTGTCAAGATGGGTTGGTATGACGGACCAACCCGCAACCTGTTATAACCCACCATTTGATGGGACGGGACGGGTCAACCCATGAAATATAGTGGGTCGGAAAATTACCAACACAACACATCTTGGGTTGTGGGTTAGGCAGGTCAACCCACCAACTTTTCTTTCAATGAATCAAAATAATAAAAATAATCATGAATAATATAATAAGATGTCACACTTCATTAAAAAAAAAAATATTTTCTACTATTATATTTTTAATAGTGTTTTCTAACAACTTTATCTAATATTAATAGTACAAAATGAGAAAAAAAATAGAAGTAAAAATTATTTTATCATTACTCTTTTTGTATGTTCTTATAATCATTTTTTCTGTAAATATTGCGGTTAATATACATTATTCTGACATCTTTAGTTGCTATATGTGTCACTTTTTGAACGAATTCAAAATCATTTACTAATATTTCAGATATAAAAAATAATCTTACATTTTGAGCAAAAATGATTTAAACTAATTGTTTCAAACTTATAACTTGTTTATTTGAAACTAGTATATGGCGCCCCAACCCGCTCCAACTTCCAACCCACCTCAACCCGTAACCCGTCGTGTGCTCAACCCGTTTGACCCACCTTCTAATGAGTTCATATTTTTTCAACCCAACCCACTTTTTTAAATGAATGGGCGGGCCAGTCCAACGAACCCAACCCATTTTGACAGCTCTACTAACCTCTTGTTTGCTTGTGTATGTAATAATATGTTCTACATATGATGTTTCTGTGAGGTTATATTAGTTAACGTGTATAAAATATACTACTTGTTAATTGTTTTGAGTTGATAATTGATATATATGTTCGTAGTAAATAATTACTTTATTTAGTTGGTAGAATAATCGATAAGAATGAAATAGGGTGATACTATAAAATGATAATTATGACCCAAAAATTATGGAGTTGTAATTATTAAATCTTCGGGATCTGATTCGTTTTATAATCGACTCTATGGAGTGAAGTTGAGTGAAATAAATTATTTGTGGTAGTATAACTAACTTCTATGGTGTTTGTATTTATTAGGGGATGATTATACCCTTATATAAATTACGATGCGACAATAATTAATTGTCAATAGACAGTGGGGTCTAATTAATAATTAGCGTTTATGACCCAAAAGTGTTATAATACTCCTTCTGTCTCTAAATTATCGTTCTCCTTTCCTTTTTCGTCCATCCCAAAATAATTGTCCAGTTTGAAACTTACCTTTTTAGAACATCACTTGTACCACTTTACCTTTACTTTTTCACCATACTTTAATTATGGGTCATATACACATGAGCTTTAAAGGAAACTAAACATTAAACAAATATAAATAATCAAGTCAATTATTTTTTCTCAATCCGTGCACCGAGTCAACTAGAACGATTATTTAAGAACGGAGGGAGTATTTAGGGTTAATTTGTATGACATTAAAGAATTAAATGTGTGGATAATATATTAGTCCCTATGTGTTACAAATATTATTGTGATATTGTAATTTATTTTATAAAATCAAATTGGAGTTTACTAATAGTTAAGTTAACCAAGTGATTTAGTTCTGATAGAGAATTAAAGTATTTTTAATCATATTATTCGTAAACTGCACTTATTACATTTAAATTGAAGATCGAATAGATACTAATATTGACTCAACAGTGCCTCCTTTTTTATTCATTCAAAAGTATGCTATATTGCTACTGCCTACAACCTAGCCTACTTCTGAATTTGTGATTTTTGGCCATCTAGCCTACTCAAAATTGGTGTATTTTTTTGGTGCTACATTGGTGATTTGATATTTTTTTTGGGATTAATATATAATTTGGTCCCTAAACTTTAAATTTCTCATTTATATGGTACTTAATGTTGAACATTTTATATGGTGACTCTTCAACCTAATTTTAGGCTTCATGTTAGTCCATGGTGGCGTTATCTTTGAAAGGAACGTTAAATTTTGTGTGAAATGACAATTTTGCCCTCACTCGAGCTGTGTAGGATGTTCACCTAGAATTAAATTGAATAGGAAGGTGAGATGGAAAAAGGAAAAAGATTTTGGTTTTACTAAAAGGAATAATAATTAACATCAATTTTTGATGTCTTCTTTGTTCACCTTCATCTCCGATCTCCTTCACTCAAATCTAGACAAAGCCTCACCAAACTCTCTATGAGCATCCATCATTCTCCTTCTTCATACCCAGCCGCCACTACTTCACTACAAGCTACATCCTTCGTCTTCTTCTCTGTTCACCTACGTTTCTAGTCTCAAGCAGAAGTTTATCCAGATCAGGTTGAAGCCACCTCCTAATCCGACCTTCTCTCACCTAGCTCCTGCCAAGTTCTTCAGTCTCCAAGCCGCACTAACCCTAGTTCGATCTTCTTCCGGCTTCACACCCAGCGGCCTCCCTCCCACCTTTATCGATCTTCATAGCCGCCGATTCTCTCTCTTCTCTGGTGATTCTCCATCTCCGGCCTCTTAAGATCCGCCATCTTCGTTCGTCTCAAACCCGAACTTAATAGTTTGAAGGCACCGAATCCACAATTTTTTTTATCTCTCTAAAAATGTTGATGGAGGTTGAATACGAGAGAGAAACGATGAGATAGAAGGAAGAAAAAATCCATGGGGTTGGGGTGAGGGAAAACATGGGTGGGGTTGGGGTTTCCTTCATTTGGGTTTGTTTTCAATTTTGTGATATTTATATTTTTATTTTTAAATACTTGATACAAAGCTATTGATGTAATTTTCACACCCCTTTCTTGTTCATCCCATCCGTTTTCACTAGATTCTTAATCTAGACTTCTTGCTTGACAAATAATAATGCAAACTGATATCTTCCAAAAACTTCAAATCCAAATGAAGCTTTTTATTAACCTCAATGTTTACAAAATGTTTGTCACCCACCCTTCTTCATCCTTCCGTCGTTCTTTCAAATTTTGCGATCAAAACTCAAATTCAAGAGAGATGCTTCAACAAAGGTTGCTTTGAATATAATCTAGGCATCCCCCCCCCAAAAAAAATACCATGATGCACACCTCTAATCAACAATGTTGTTCACTATATCTTCTTCTACATCCTTCTCTCCTCCCCCCCCCCCAAATACCATGACACACCTCTAATCAAAAATGATGTTTTCCATATCTTCTTTTACATCATTCTCTCCCCCTGAAAGCTCTATCTCACTTCTACCCTAACAAATCCAACAACCCTCATAAAAACTCACCCGCAATTCCCTATCCCCCAAACCCAAAACTCCGCCTGCCACCCGCCTCTCGCCTCCCTATCCGACGGTGACGCCACCCACTTATTATAGTTTCTTGATGACTCTATATCATTATTCAAAAAATCGGCCAAAGGGCAGTGAGGGGCAGTGACGATGACAATTGATGATGGTGAAGGCGGGGAGAGAAGGAAGAAGGTGGTGTGGTGGGCGGGACACGTGGAAAGAAAAAGTTAAAACATGGGGTGTTGTTTTTTTTTTTAATTTCTTTTTTCTTTTTCTATTTTTCATCTTAGCAATAAATTGATCACATTATTTTTCTTTTTATTTCTTTTTTCATTTCATCTGCATCAAGTAGGGGTACAATTGATATTTTATAAAATATTTAACGTTCCTTCCAAAGATAACATCATGAGGGACTAACATGAAGCCCAAAGTTGGGTTGAATATGAAACTTTTAACATCAATTACCATATAAATAGAAAGTTCCAAATTTAGGGACCAAATTATATATTAATCCTTTTTTTTTTTTTTTTGTATTAGAGTGGAGTCTGGAAGCCTGAAATTAGTGGAATAAGCACATTATTATAATTTTTATTCATTGGTCACGACTCATGGATCGCAATCGCAACTTGCAAGCCCATTCTAATTTAGAGCATCAGCATTGAGAGGTTTTTCCCCTGTCTCTTCATTTCCCAACTTTTGGATATTTTTGGCAATTGTAGAAGGATTGGATCAGCTCTATGAGTCCAGCTCTTTGCCAACTGCCAAGAAGCCGCTCTAGCCTAAAAGAGCTGCTTTTTGATCAAGTTGTGGCCCAAGGAAAAAAAAAAGATACGCGCTCTTTTGCAAAATATTTCAAGTGGTATAGAAAAATATAAATAATTGGGATTCGTATAAAAATTATGAGGTTTTTAATAGTGAATAGAAGTTTGAGATTTTTGATTTTGAAGATATAGATGGTGTGCCATGAGGGGGTCATAAAAAAACTGAAGAAAAAAGTTTCACCATTGTGGATGTTCTTAAAACTTTGAAGGAATTCATCACATGTGTTTGGAATTTGAATTAGATTTTATAGTTTCATGATTGATTTTATTTTGGGACGAAAAGCTCAATGGCCAAAGGGCCAAAGACAAGGTTGGGCCTATGAAAAGCTAGCCCAACCCAGCCCATCGACAGCTTTGATTAGTAATCTTTTTGATGATGAAAATCCATCTTATTACTCACTTTATAAAAAAATAACAAAAAAAATTATTTCGAAATAATTACTCCCTTCATCCCTAAATTATCGTCTTAGTTGAGTAGGCGTACGGATTAAGAAAAAAACAATTGACTTGATTATTTATATTAGTTTAATTTGTAGTTTCTTTTAAAATCCATATGTATGTGACTTATAATTAAAATATGTTGAAAAAGGAAGGATAAAGTGATAAAAGTGATGTTATTAAAATGTAAGTTTCAAACTGAACAATTATTTTGAAATGAACGAAAAAAGAAAAAAAAGACGATAATTTAGTTACGGAGGAATATCATTTTAGGTTTTCAATACATGAATTTCCCAATTTACTCATCTCTTCCAGCAAGTCCCAACAATCAATCACCTTATGGGTAAATATTTTATCATATAGTTATCGCCTTCTAATTTATTTACTCCAAACATAACAAATGTGAATTCTAAATTAGGATATATTCATCAACTTACATATATTTTTAATATTTGTTCATTAGGCTAAACACTAAACAACACTTTATTTTAATCCAAAGGGTATCTAAAACATAATAAAATATATTTTATAAAGTATATAATAAATATTTACTCTAGACAAATAAAATAAGGTAAAAACATAAATAAGACGATCATTTTTTTTGTAAGACGGATCTTTAGTATTCGATCTATCGCATGTTTGTACATTGAATTGTTAGAGAGTGAAACTCCATCATACAAAAAAAAAAAGAACGAGAAACTCTATTTTAAAATTAAATTGGATAAATCTGTCTTCCAAATTAAGATGGGTAGGACACTCATACACCATATTTACTCATAAAATAAAATGGAAAAAGGGAAGATTAGAAGAGAAGACTGAAGGGGAGAAAAGGGTTTATTAGAGGGGTATGGGGGAGTTTGTTATGGTATTAATTTAGGAGAATGGAAATTAAGAAATTCCAAGTGAAGAAGCTACTGAATGACAAGAAATTCTGGTTCGCCTCTTTTCTCATTGCCTGGGCCGCTGCTCTTCAGGTAATTAGTTCCAATTATTTACAACATCCTTTTTTTATTTAAATATATAAGCATCAATATTCAGTTTCCTAACCTTCATGCTAGTTTATCAGCTTGAATTCTTCGTTTAATTTTGCATATATCTTAATTTTGTAATCATCGATGAATTTTGGGGAGTTTTGTGAATTGCAGGGGCATATGGTGTGGTTAAAGAGACAAGACTCCTTCAAGCAGAAATTTGGAACAAACCTTGACCAAAATCAAGAAAAAATGCCTGAGAATCAACAGGCAACTGACGCTACAGTCATTTATGATGAGGGTATTTCAACTATTTTTTTCATACTTTATGTTGTTCTCTTTAGTTAAATCTTGTTATGAAGGAATAATTCGAACCATTTTCTTAAGAAATTAATTTCAAAACCATCTACTTAGTTTTTTTTTTCTTGTTTGGATTTTGCAATTGATTGGATGTTTAGAGAATTTCTATGAGGAATATATTAGTGAATGTAGTTTACCCTGGTTAAGTGGTATGGTGGAAGGCTTGTGAGCTCTTGAGGAAGCATCTGTGTCGATTAGATTCCTCTAAAACTGTCTTTATTATGTAGTTTAACACATTGATTATTGACTGAAAGCTCCGAAAGTTGATTGATTTTAAGTGAACTACATGTAGTTCAAGAATGGGTTCTGATTGCCGAAAGGGTAATGCCTCTTGAATTACAAAATTCTCACCCTCTTAAAATCAAAGTAAAATTTAACCTCGTTCAGGTGTTGAGGTTATGCTTTTTGAGTTATAGTCCTATTTGAAATGATTAGATATTTTAAAATAGTTACATGATTTAGAAAATAGAAAGTCATGCAGACTGAAAAGAGCTAAAGAATTCGCATCTCGATATCATTTTAATTTCTGTATTACTGTGTTCTTATACACGATACTCATTCATCCTTTGTTCCAAATCTCAATGAAAAGTTTTATTTACTTATGATTATATGATACTTAAACATAATAGCCTTACCACTAGGTGTACCACCCCGTTACAACTTTACTTTGAAGAAAGGCAAAGTTACTTTGACAAAAGGCAACTTTGCATTTCTTCAAGGCAAAGTTGTAACAAGGGTGGTACAACTAGTGGTAAGGCTAGCAGCACTCATATTTAAATGCTCCAAGTAAAAATAACAGTGAATCCGTTACATGAAGCAAATAAGCAAAAACTTTAAGAATCATGCATTGTCAAAATATGTAACTTTGGAAGTCCCTCTTATAAGACTGAATCAATTTTCAAAGGTTAGGACTTAGGATGGGGCCGATGGGCAAAGACATCATTCAGAATCACCATAAATCACAATAGTTATGATTATTTTTTCTTTACAAATTTAAGAGGCATGTCCAACGTTGATACATCCTTCACTAAAAGGACTAGAAAATTCGACAGACTTCAATAAAAAAAAGTGTGTTGTGGGGATATATGTATGGAACTCAATTGACACTTGACAATGATTTTTAGCTGTTGTAGAATGATAAAGACATTCTATTGTGAATATTTCCTGCAAAAAGAAAGGTAAAAGTAATGCATAATACTCCTATAATACTATGCCTTGTAATCATAGGCTTAATAAACAAAGACATGAAGGGTCATCAAGGTCTATACCTTTTGAATAGTGTCTCATCTATGGGCCTTGAGGCACTTAAGGAAGTCTATAGGAGCCAAGACTTTTGACATTGTGTTGATAAATTGAAGTCTGATTGGATTAGTTGAAATATTAATGTTATCGTCATTAAACATCTTAAATGTCTTACACATGCGTAGAAAATAGGACGGCAGTGTTTCAAACGAGGAAAATATCTCCTATGGTGGATATCTTATCCATTCCTCTTATCTCTATTTAATGAAAGCTTCTTTTTCTATCGATTTCTTTTTGTTATTTTAGAAATAGATTAATGCTGTATGTTTTGTGATGGGAACATGAAGTATTTTGTGAGTCTAGGCTGTAATCTCCTTTTCATTTCTTGTGATTGTTTTGGTCGTGTGATCTTCTGAGTGTATTGAAGAGAATATATGTTTGGAATCTGTATTGTGTTTTCTTATCACAAATATAATATAATATAATGTATTCGCTGATCAAAAAAATAAAAGTATTACTTTTCAAAAAATCAAAAAATTAAATAAAAATAAAAGTAATACTCTTGACGTCAGATAGGCAATACCAAACTTCTGGTGTTTAGGGGGAAAAAACCTCAGCTCCTCCCTCCCCCTTTCCCCCAACCCACCTCAACCCTAAATTCTAATCCTACAATTCCCACGATCCTCCTCTCACAAGTTCTCCATGTGTGGAACTCCATTATCCTTTAGTGTCTTTCACTCAAATCTAACTAGAGTGATACTGAGTGCAAGAGGATAAATATCTTCATTATATTTCCTGGGGTTCAGATGGCAGAGTACTACATGGAGTGCAAGACATGTTGTTCCTTCATATAATTACTCGTTCCTTCACTACATTTGTGAACTGTCTCTTGTTATAGGCTCATTTCGTTATCTATAGCTCCTATAAATCGCTTAAGAGATAACTCCCTCGCCCTACGGGGCTTAGTTCGTTCTCTCTTAAGATTACTTGGAGTCTCCCCCTCTCTAACTATAGTTACATTTTGAGAAATGATGATTGATGTATCGGTAGGATGCACATCTGAACTGATATCCAAAAAAATTATTACTAGTCACTGGTCAGTGAGTAGAGATGTTAATAGGGTCAGGAACCGTAGGTCTGAACATATTAAACCGGGGCGTTTTTTTTTTTTTTTTCCCTTTAGGGTTAGGTTTGCAATTTTAGTAGATCATTTAAAGCGGACCGTTTAAACCGCAACCGATTAGGGACGACAGGGCTAGACCAAACCGACAGGGTTGGACCGATTAACATCTCTACTGGTCACGCTAAAATTTAAGTTGCTATTCCAACATTCCATCTGCTTTTTCATACTAACATTTATGTTAGTCTTATCTTTGGTGGTACAATTTTAATTTTATTTTTTTTAAATTAGGTAAAATTGCTTTATAGTTTTTCTTTTTGGTCATCTCTATTTTATTTTTTCGATCATTCCACAATGAAAATCTAAAATTTAAATACTAACCCAAAAACAACTATGCAAGTCAAACTCTAATTAATCAAGTTATTCAAAATTGGATTATGTTTGGTCTAATAAAAGTTTAATTTATGATATTTATGATTCTCGACTTATTTTATCATTTCATGCTTGATTAGAACTTTTTAGTTTTTAACTAGTAAAACTTGAAGTCTTGAAGTTTGTTTGTGTTTTGAACTCTATCACTTATGTTTAATGTTGTTGACTCGTATAACTCATTTGAGTCATTTTGTTTTGGTTTGTGTGTTGTTGAATGTTGGTTGTTGGCTCGTTGCCCGATAATTACTTGATTTCGAATTTTATATTTATATATTTAAGTTTTTTTATTTTGTTTAGGTGTAACCCGTTAGTGACCCGTTTAAAACCGAAACCTAGAGGAGTAGGTCTAGGTTTGCAATTTCAATGGTCCGCTTAAAGCGGACTGTCTAAACCGCAAACGATTAAGGACCGAAACCGATAGGGTTAGATCGAAACCGACAGGGTTGGACCGATTAACATCTCTATCAGTGGGCTAAGTTTGAGTAAGTGAAAAACACCTCCCTCAAATTCCTTATCGAAGATGAAAACAACTTCAAAGAAGTAATAGGAGCAACGGTAGGTATGTCACATAACAGTGGATAGACTTCTAATTTGTAAAGTAGAAGAGAGGTATTTCGAGCTTAGTGGTGGATTATCTCAAGAAATATATATTTGTGTTGATCGACCAGTGGAAGGGTATCTGCACAGAAGCTTGGGATTGGGTTACTGGTTTGCTTTGTAAGCGTTCAAATTGCTGCTCTACATTTCGGCTGTTGGTCGCGCAAGACCGGGACTCCCAGGCTAGGTTAAGCTCATGTAGACTAGCCCACAATAGGTGTGGGAGTGCAAGTCTTATTTGGGTGTTTGTTTTTATGGCGGGGAGCTTAGTGCTAGAATCTTACTCCGGTATTACATAGAGCAGTTGGATGGTGTTATATAATGTGGAGTGTGAGGGTTTATGTTGGAGCTCTACCCTACCATTTTACAATAATAAAATGAATAAAAAAATTTGAGAAAAAAAACAACAATAATAATATCTATAAAGATAGAAAATTAAGAAGTTTACAACGTTTAAAAATGCATTGTACAAAGCTTACAAATTTTAAAGATGGAATTTTTAACTAAAAAAATAGAAAAAAAAACTGAATTTTACGGTTTGGAACGGGAATCGTATTATATGGTTCCAAACCGGAACCTTAAACTAGAGCTGTCAAAATGGGTTGGCGGGGCGAGCCAACCCACAACTCACTTCAACCCACCATTTGGTGGGGCAGGGCGAGCCAACCCAAAAAGATGACGGGCCTAAGAACTACCAACCCAACCCACCATGGGTTGTGGGTTCGGCGGGTCAACCCACCAATTTTTTACAAACTTTATAAAAAACAATTAACACACAAATCTCACAAAGCTTTCCACCATTCATCAAAAACAAATACAAAGTTTTTCAATAATCTAAACAACAAACACAAACATTCAAATAACACAGTTTTCCACCATTCATAAAAAACAAATACCAAGTCTTTCAATAATCTCAAAAACAAACACAATCATTCATTCTTTTATATCAGCTTCTTCCTCGTCAATAATTTCAAAAACAGTTGCCCCTTTCCCTTCATCTGGTAGAGTTACTTTATTTTTTGTACCATCTTCACTATCTATATCTGCGTAGAAAGACAAATAAATAAAATGATATGTCAACAATCCAATCTATACGTAAGAAGTAGGACAAAATATAAAACAATTCATGAACAAATTTACCATCAACATAACCATGCAACCAGTTACGAGTGCAAATAAGAGTTTGCACTTTTTTGGGAAGGGTAGAACTTCTATATTTGGTGAGCACATGAGCACCAATAGAAAAAGATGATTCTAACGCAACAGTAGTTATTGGAATAGCCAAAACATCACATGCCATCAAGGCAAGGGTTGGGTATTGATGCTTATGATTTTTCCAATACTCCAATACTCCAAGACATCCAAATCTTCATAATGTGCAAATTCAAGCTTTGGCTCCTCCAAATAAGAGTCTAATTGTGATTTTCCAGCACTTGTAACCGTTTGACTTTCATATTCCATAATTTCCTGCATTAAAGAAAATATATTAGTGCAATATATTTATGTATATACATAATTAAGTGAATACAAGAAAACCAAGAGAGAAAGTGCTATTACATCGAAAATCTTTTTCCCGTTGCCTTTCATTCCTTCACTTTGAGTACATGTATATCCGATAAAAGACGATTGTGATTGTGAATAACTTGAAGTATCAGTGTTGCTCATAAAGCTTATACAGCTTGTACAACTTTCCTTTCACAAGTGACATCTTCTCTTTACATTTAGCAAAATCAAGCTCCACCTTTGAATAAAAGAACTCTAACAATGAAAACTTTACCCGTGGGTCAAGAATAGCCCCAAATGCAAGCACCTTACTATATTGAGTCTAATATTTATCAAACTTCTCCTTCATTTGTCTACACATATCACCTATTACCACATCTTCATTGAATAAATTCTTATATAACAAACTCTCTATCTTCCAAACTTGAAAAAAGTATAGGTTTGATGTAGGATAAGAAGAACCCGATATCAAGTTGGTGGTATCATAAAAAGGCTCAAGAAATTCAGCTATCTTCTCTCCTCTTTTCCACTCTTCAGTTGAAGGACAATACTTATAATTTTTATCATTCAATTGAAGAGCAGAAAAAGCCTTCTTATACTTGATGGCACTCTCCAACATCAAATATGTAGAATTCCAACGGATGGACACATCTAGTCGTAAGCCTATTCAAGTGTCAATGTTACCAACTCCTCTCACACATTCTTCAAATTTTTTCTTTCTACTTTCTGAACCTTTCACATACTTGACATAATCTCTAATTTTATTTAAAGCTCCAACAACAATTTTCAAACCTTCTTGGACAATGAGATTCAGTATATGAGCACAATAACGAACATGAAAGAATTCACCATCACACAACAAGCTATCATGCAAAGATAACTGATCTTTCAAAATATCTTGCATGCTGTCATTACTGGATGCATTATCTAATGTCAAAGAAAAGATTTTTTTCTCTATCCCCCATTCCTTCAAAAACTCAAACAATTTTGCAGCTAATTCAACCCCAGAATATGGAGGAGGCATATGAGCAAAGTTAAGAATCTTGCTATTCAATTTTCAATTATCATCAACAAAGTGGGTAGTCAAACAATTGTAACCTTCACTAGTGCATGCAGTCCATAAATCTGAAGTGAGACAAATTCTATTATTAATTTTTGCCAAAACTTGTTTAAGTTTCTCTTTCTCCCCCAAATAGGTTTTTTCAATGTCAGAAACAAGAGTGTTTCTGGAAATGCAATGAACAGCAGGATTTAAATACTTAAGCCAAACTCTAATACCATCATACTCAACAAATGAAAATGACAAGTCATGTTTAATAACTGCAGATGCTACTAACCCTCGTGAAATCTTTTGGTTTATTTTTCTAGATTTCATCTTGCCATCATGATCAAGAATCATTTGTCCAACATTATGAAACTGTGACAGTTTGCACCTTTCCAAGTGACGCTTAAGTGTAGAAGTCCCATACCTTTTCCCTCCACTTTTATACTCCTCCTTGCATGCTTTACATTCAACACGTTGTATGCCATCTTCACCAATATAATTCTTTTTAAAAAATCCCCAAACATCTGAAAATTCTTTAGGTCTTTTATTTTGAGCCTCTGAATTTTCCACTTTGTTAATCTCATCCAAATTTAAATTTTGATTTAAGCAAGCAGAACCCATGACTGTATATTCCTGAGATGCAAAATATATAAGAAAAACATTAATTAAACAATCAAAAGCTCTTTATTTAAATGAAATAGAGTATCAATGTCCATCAATGCTTAATTTTCCAGATATATATGAGATATTTGGTTTGTGGCACAGAAATACAGTGGAAGGTATCAATAATACAGTAGAAGTATCTCAGTTTGGGCTCGATCTCCTCCATATCCTCTTATAAAAAAGAGAAACTTTTGGTATAGCAGAATTGAACTACAAATATATTCATGTAGCCAAAACTTTTGTAAATGTTAGGTGGCTGGTGAATTGCCATCACTGGGCTATTGACTTATTGCCAAATAATACCAAGTTTGGATTTCTGACATGGATAGCCATCATTGAATTAGGGTGAGGAGGAGGGAGGCTACACATTGCTGTTTAACCTGCTATTACTTTGATAAAATAAAATAAAATAAAACGATTTACAATATTTTACCAAATCAAGTTTATTGGAGAAACAACAGTGTCGGTGACACATTCTTAGAAAATGGCAAATTCTGTACAATCCTCTTCTGCTGTATTGCTCAAGTCAGCATAGATGGATTGTCTTCAAGAGTCACCATTTCACAATCTTTTCTCCATTGATCTACGAACTTCATTAGACCTCATTTGTGCTCAGCAAAAAAGAATCTTATAGAATAGTTACTAGATAAGGCCCTCAAAAATTTCCGGATGAAAATGTAATCTGCTCTATAAACCTTATTGATCATAAAGCGAACATGAAGATCTATGATTACACCTTTTTGTTACCCATAATTATTACTTCAATTTTTTTTTCCTTCAAATTTATAGGAAAACAAAAAGAAAGGAAAAAAAGACCACTCTTTGATAAATTGTGCAACTTGGGGGTTTATCTTTGTTTTTTGTGTTCATGCGCATAGAACTGAATTAGTGAAGTAAGGTGCATGCAAGAAAGCATTGATGGTCATTGTATATTTGTATGTACTTACCTTGTTGTGAGACTTTGAGGGAGGCTGAAAACAGTATAGCCGTTGGCCCGTTGTCCGCTGAAGATGAGAGAGCAAGTATGCAAGAGCCAAGAGGATATTGAACGACCTGGTGAGTGGTGACACGTCGGCGACGTCGCTGGCATGGTTAGACTTGAGAGAGGAAGAGACGAAATGCGGTGGCCGGCCGATGAGGTAGATTGGTTGAGGGAGAGCGATGGATCGGTAGAGAAAGACTGGTGGTGGTGGTCTGGTGGACCGGCACTAGTGGTGACTGGTGAATCTGGTGATTGGGGGTGATCGGTGGTGATTGCCGTCTGTCGTAGTGCCGTCTGCCATACTAGTGCCATATATATCGTCATGAGAGAGACTGAGAGAGGGAGAGATCGAATTCGAAGTCTCGAAAGTCTAAGAGACGCCTTGGATTGGGAGAATGGAGATTCAAACGTTTGTTTTAGATCTAGGAGTAGGCTGCCGCTGAATGCGAACAGCTGTTATTAGTGAAGGCCCTAGGTTTCTGCTCTAAGACACTAAGACTTAGAGACGTAATGTTAATTTCCACCTTGGCAAATTAACGGGCCAACCTGCACCCAACCCGTTTGACCCGCTTCTTTTTGGGTTCATAATTTCCCAACCCAACCCACCTTTTTAAGTGGCGGGGTGGGCTAACCCAACGGGCCCAACCCATTTTGACGGCTCTACCTTAAACCGTATATATAAGGTTTGGTTACGGTTCGAGCCCCAAGGTTTGTGGAACCACCAGTTTGAAACCGGAACTGGATGAGCATGTCTACTCACAGCCTCACCTGAAATTCAGCAAGGATCGCAGTCATTGGATTTCCTAAGATCCTCCACAGTTATGTGTGGGATTTTGGAGGCTAAGCTCAGCATGTAGCTATCACCATCATTGAATTCAGAGTGAGACTTCTTTTGGCAGGCTATTGTATGAATGATATTGACATGACTTAAGGTTCAAACATGTGCTTTGTCACTTGTTAGCATGTCTAAAATCTCATTGCCCAAGCGCTTTGTCCCAATGTCTTGTACGGATCTTTTTATTGTTTGTGTGTACTTGTGCAAGACCTATGAATGTTTGTCGTTTTTTTAAAAGTAGTTGATGCATCAGACATTGATAATTATGATAGGCTTTGTAAGCCCAAGCCGAAGCCCAGAGTCGCATTCAAGCCAAGTCCTTTTGGTCCAAGGAAAAGGATTCTTGTTGGATTTTTATGATTACTTGTTATTTAACTATTGTAGTTAGGAGTACAAAAGTTAATTCCTAGATTGTAGTCTAAACCCTAGTCCTAGTAGAATAACAGTTTAGTTAGTAGTAGTATAAATAGGGATGTGATTCTCTGTCATTGAGTCGTTAAGAGAGAGCTTTGTGATGTTGTGACCTGCGGGTGTGGCAGATCCCTTGCGAGGGTGAAGCACTCGAGGTTTGCTGACTAATGATCCTTTGTGAATGTGACATAAACGATAGTACTTTTGCATATCACTGTCTTTCTTCTCCATTTTGCAATTATGGAGCATGATTTTCGTATCCCATCCTGCATCATTACTTCTTCTATTGGTTGTGTTGAAACCATATATTGCACCTTGTACTCGTAACTTAAAAGCTTGGATAGTAAGCTCTTATTGCAATATCTGAAACTTTGAACAGTTGATGGTTGCATAGAAAGAAGCCAGTGATCAGAACAACAATTAGCTCCTTGAAAGTAAGAAGACTGAAAGCTAATACTTCCGTCACTAATTGAGTGTCCCTTTTAGTGTTTTGTAATGTAAAAAGAAAAGGAAGTTGTCTTTTAGGCCAATTTGGTAGTACATGTACATAATTGCCCATAATGTCTCACTATAGTATTGCAACAAGTGCACATTGGGACATATGATAGATAAAAGCTGAATTTATAACTTAATAGACAAAAAGAAACACCCGTTTCGGGACAAAATATTCAAAAGCCAAACAGAGACCTCGAAGTTAATAATAATTAATTATGATCGACAAGCTTTTCATAAACACGGTTTAGTTTCAACTTCATTAACAAAACGAAACTCTACTGTACATGTAACTTTATTTTTCTGCATTCTATTGTGAGATAGAATGACTTCGACCATATTTCTGCTAAATTCGTAGATCATATTTTGCGTTTGTGTTATTCCACAGATTCTTAGCAAAAACTGGAACTTCGCTGTTGGATTGCAACTTATCAGCTGCTTGACAAAGCATACCAGGAAACTCAGCTCTTCTTTTGTTAGTAGGTTTCAAGGGTTTGCATTTAGCAGGCTTCGATCATTATACATGTGAAAGTGTGCAAGTTGTAACCAGTCAGTCTAGATCTTTATGGATATACTTTGTATGGCTTTCTTTCTGTTCTCTTTTCTGATTTGGATTGTCGGCTGCAGCATATCCTTCAAAACTTGAATTTAGTTGTCATGGGAAGGGAAGTGCATTCGCAGTGCCTCTTTTGTTCAGAAAATTAAGATGAGGTTTTCGAGTTTGGTAAGCAAACTGTACATGCCTGATGTCGAGTATCTATTACTTCGTCTTAAAATGAGTGTCTATTTTTGACATTTTAGCTCATTTCGGGACAAACTTTTTAAAAATAGAGATTAGTGGCTTTTCCTTCACACACTGTTTGTGCGTGGAAATGGAGAGAGCTTAGTGTTTCCTTTTTCAATGTAGTTGAGAAGTGATTTTCATACGTATATGCTTTGAGTGTTGCAAAGAAACTGCTGTAGTTGACAACTAGAAATTAAATTAAAAAGGACTATTGAAGACAAAAGTACAGTTGGTAGAAGTCAATCCAATTGAGAATGACAAAAACACAGCCAAACACTTGTTTATGCTTTAATATTTAACCATATCCTTGCATGCTAGGTAAGTGATTCCATGTAGTATTAAATATGGACTTCACTGAATAGGATAATGTAGACTTTTATAAGCAAGCTCTTCTCGTCTAGGGTTTTTGAATAGGTTTGACAATTACATCCTCGAACCCCAAGCCCGGTAACCCATCTGGCCCTACTTGAAAATTACTCGATCCAACCTAACCTGAAATTGTTAATGGGTTGGGTTGGGTAAAATTTGGTCGACCCATTTTAAACAGTTACCCGTTATAACTTGACTCGATTTAACTCGATTTAATTTGACCCATACTTGATCTAACTCACCCAATTGTCAGGTCTACTTGAGGTCAAAAGCTCGTTTAAGATAAACACTAATTAACATTTTCCTCGTGAACACAGGATAAGGATTAATTATGACCGTAAACAAAGCAATGAGGTGGAGTTGAGTGTGATTGAAGATGATGATGATGATGGGTCGATGACGACCCACTTGACTAAACTTCTTTGTATATAGTCTTCTTCCCATTGAGCTTGAAATTCAATGTTAATCAATTCTACGCAAACCTTTCTACTTCTAACTTCTAAAAGTCTAGCAAAGCTTATTCAAGTATGAGATTAGTCACTTTCCACTTTTAGGAAATTTCTTACTTATTCCCCAATTCCAAATGTGAAATTCTGACACTTCACTAATGATTTGGTTCATACATTATAATAAAATCTATGCATGAGTTTATATTTCGAGTGAAAAAAATAATTATGTGTTAATGAATTTGATTATAAGTTTTTTTTTTAAATTTCGTACTCCCTTCGTTTCAAGCAAGTCTCTCAATAGATTAGATTTTGATCTGAATTTGATCCAAGTTCGATGTTATTTTTAGAATATGGATCAAGTTTTTTAATCCGATTACCAGATTGTAATCGTAATCCGATAATTTGAAAACTTAACAAATCAGATATGGATTAAGGTGTTTTGTTCCGTTAACAACCCGATCTAATCGGATATAAAAAATATATTAATATTATACGTATAAAAGTTACTTATTGGAGCTTTTAGTCATTAATCATTACTATTTTTACTAAATATTTTTCCGCATTATAATATCTAATTGACATTGTTATTCATGTTTGTGTAAGCTAAAAACAAAAAATTTTAGTGTTTATTTGACGTTTGATTATGCAAAAATATCTCAATATTAATTTTATTCAGTACTTAATAAGAGGCAAATAAAATCTTAATCCGACCCGTATTCAAAAAATTTAAGATATGAATCGAGCTTTAAATATTCGAAAGATAATTTGATCAAAATCCGATAATTACTTAACAAATCAAATATGGATTTAACTTATCCGATCCTAATCAGAATCATTTACAAACCAAGTTTCAAGATAAATTTCGGTTTAATTAGCTAGATTGTGTGTGTGTGTGTGTGTGTGTGCCTAATCACCCTTTTATTTCAATTTATATTGCTGGGAAAACTCTTCATTTCTTATAAACAAATCTATATATATATATATATATATTTAAAGTTGGTGAGGAGCACTATGGTTGTGCCACCTCACCACCTTTAGATAAATCTTCACTCTAAAACATCTATGTGGAAAATTTTAAAAACTTTTGGTTTCTAGCCATTAGCTAATAATAATACATAATAATAATCAATATGATAAGGGGTATTAGTATTAATATATATAACTTCTTCTATTGTCAATAGTAGAAGACTTATATTTAAAAACTTTTACAACTAACATTACTTCTAACCAATGTGAGATACAACTCTTCAAGGTTAGATATTACTTCTAATGACTCACTTTTAACATCATACTTTAAGCTTTGATATATTATTCATCCAAAACTTGATTTGGACAAATAAATATATCATTTCGATGTTCTTGACGAGTAGAACACATTTACACAATTACTTTTGTCAGCAAACAAATGACACGTAAAGAAATTTGTACTTCAAGTTGCACAATGCTTTCACTAAAAACACTATTTTTTTAATAAGTATTATACTTTAACTCTTGATATCTTATTCATCCAAAACTCGATTTGGACAAATAAATATATCATTTCGATGCTCTCACCGAGTAGAACACAATTGCGTAATTACCTTTACCAACAAACAAATAACAAGTAAAGAAATTTGTGCCTCAAGTTGCACAATCTCTCTCACTAAAAATACTATTTTTTTTAACAAGTATTATACTTTAAATCTTGATATCTTTTTATCCAAAACTCGATTTGGACAAATAAATATATCATTTTGATGCTCTCACCGAGTAGAATACATTTGCGCAATTACCTTCATTAACAAACAAATGACACGTAAAGAAATTCGTGCCTCAAGTGCATAATTTATTTCACTAAAAACACTAATTTTTCAACAATAGAAAAGATGTATCCCACATTGGTTAGAAATTTATGTTGGTTTTAAAAAGTCTATTATTAAGTACCAATAGAAGAAATGCATCATACATTGGTTGGAAAGTGATGTTGATTTTCAAAGTCACTAGAAAACTAAAAGTTTTTAAAGCTTCCATATGGATGCTTTAGAATAAAGATTTATCCAAAGGTGGTGAGGTGGCACAACCATAGTGCTTCTCACAAACTTTATATATATATATATATATATATATATATATATATATATATATATATATATATATATATATATATTTATTTACCATTATTAACAATAGAAGATGTATATCTCACATTGACTAGAAAATGATGTTGAGTTTAAATTATTTTATATTATTACCAATAAAAGAAATGTATAACACATTGTTTAAAAAGAAAATGTTAGATTTTAAAGTTTTTAGACTAAAGACTTTCACTTTTACAAGAGATGTATTTCACATGGTTACAAAATATTCTACTATTATTATCAATAGAAGAGATGTATCACACATTGGTTAAAAATTGATGTTTATATTAAAAATACTATTATTAATTACTAATTGAAAAGATGTATCATACATTTGTAATAAAGTGATGTTTGTTTTCAAAGTTTTTTGATAAAAAACTTCTACCATTATTACCAATAGAAGATGTATATCTTACATTGGTTAAAAAATTATGTTGATTTTTAATTATTTTATTTTAGATTATATAAAAGACTTACTATTATTAGCAATATAAGATATATATACTTTTGGTTTTCTAACCATTAACTAATAATAATGCATAATAATAATCAATATGATAAGGGGTATTAGTATTAGTATATATAACTTCTTCTATTGTCAATAGTAGAAGGCTTATATTTAAAAAAATTTACAACTAACATTACTTCTAACCAATGTGTGATAAAACTCTTCAAAAGTTAGATATTACTTATAATGACTCACGTTTAACATCATACTTTAAGCTTTGATATTTTATTCATCCAAAACTTGATTTGGACAAATAAATATATCATTTCGATGCTCTTGACGAGTAGAACACATTTGCACAATTACTTTTGTCAACAAACAAATGACACGTAAAGAAATTTGTAACTCAAGTTACACAATATCTTTCACTAAAAACACTAAATTTTTAATAAATATTATACTTTAACTCTTGATATCTTATTCATCCAAAACTCGATTTGGAAAAATAAATATATCATTTCGATGCTTTCACCGAGTATAACACATTTGCGCAATTACCTTCGCCAATGAACAAATGACACGTAAAGAAATTCGTGTCTCAAGTTGCACAAATTCTCTCACTAAAAATACTAATTGTTTTAACAATTATTATACTTTAAGTCTTGATATCTTATTATCCAAAACGCGATTTGGACAAATAAATATATCATTTTGATGCTCTCACCGAGTAGAACACATTTGCGCAATTACCTTCGTCAACAAACAAATGACACGTAAAGAAATTCGTGTCTCAAGTTGCACAATTTATTTCACTAAAAACACTAATTTTTCAACAATAGATGAGATGTATCCCACATTGGTTAGAAATTGATATTGGTTTTAAAAATTCTATTATTAAGTATCAATAGAAGAAATACATCATACATTGGTTGGAAAGTGATGTTGATTTTCAAAGTCACTAGAAAACCAAATGTTTTTAAAGTTTCCACATGGATGCTTTAGAATGGAGATTTATCCAAAGGTGATGAGGTGGCAGAACCATAGAAAATGATTTTACTTATACACATTTGATAAAAGATTTTTATCATTATTACCATTAGAATATGTATATATCACATTGGCTAGAAAATAATGTTGAGTTTAAATTATTTTATATTATTACCAATAAAAGAGATGTATAACACATTGTTTAAAAAGAAAATGTTAGATTTTAAAATCTTTAGACTAAAGACTTTTACTTTTACAAGAGATGTATCTCACATGGTTACAAAATATTCTACTATTATTACCAATAGAAGAGATGTATCACACATTGGTTAGAAATTAATGTTTGTATTAAAAATACTATTATTAATTACTAATTGAAAATATGTAGCATACATTTGTTATAAAGTGATGTTGGTTTTCAAAGTTTTTTGATAAAAAACTTCTACCATTATTACCAATAGAAGATGTGTATCTTACATTGTTTAAAAATGAATTATGATTTTAAAAGTTTTTAACAAAATGACTTCTAATATTATTATCAAGTTAATTAAATGATAATTTTAAAAGTCTTTAGATAAAAAAAACTACTATTATTATTAATACAAAATATGTATCTCACGTTAGCTAGAAACTTATATTAATTTTAAAAGTATTTAGGTAAAAAAATCGTTTAATAGTATTAACAATATAAAAAAATTATAACCATGGAAGAGATTAACAATCTAATTATAATGTCTAAAAGTTATATTATTATCACAAAAATATATATATCAAATATTGTACCCGTGCATAGCACGGACTAAATAACTAGTTTATTGAATGCATAGTAAATCTCCGCCAAAAGGTGAAGCATCTTGGCAAGTGAACCACTTCCGCTTGTCTATCTATATAAATAAAATAAATATCTATTTTTTATAAATGAAACCACAATAAAAAATCTGACCGTAAACGAAATAAATGCACCCATATTTATTTTGTACAATACATATTCAATTTAGTTTAAAAGTTTGACGTAAAAAAATGCATATTGAATTTATTATACTGAAAAAAATATGGATCCTGGCCGTAAAAAAATAGGAATCTTGATGTACACTGTTATACAATACATATTCAATCACAATAAATATGAATCATGACAGTTTGTTCGTTATTGAAATATTTTTACAACTTGAGTGGAAGATAAACGAAAGATGTTCTTCAAAAAATAAAATAAATATAAAATCATTGCAAAATTTTAATTTTAAGACCTATTTTATAAATATGTATTTTTAAAAACATATCTGATAAGTACATATCTTAATTAAAGATCTGTATTTTATGTTGTATTTGAAATATAAATAAAAAGATCTAGAAATTAGAGATCTTTATTTTAAAATAGATGAATTACATTAAAAATAAATTATAAAAACATATATGATAAATACAAATTAAAATTTTGGAGATGTGTTTTTTTTGTTTTACTCGAAATCTAAAAAACAGGTCTAAAAATTAGAGATCTGTATTGTATAACAAATGTATTTTATAAAAATAAAAATAAAAATAGATCTGCTAAAAAATATCTAAAATTTTCATATCTTAATATTAATGAAACAAATTGTTATTTTAAACTATATTTGTTAGTAGACAATAAAAAGGAGACAAATCCCACGAGAGAAAACATGCGTTGTTTTACAAACCAAACTTTTAACAACTACACATTTGTCCATATAGTTAATTAAGTACATTGGACGTTGTCAATTATAAAAGTACTTTTATTAACGGTGGAACAAAACAACTCTATATTAAAAAAAAATCCAAAATTACATATATGTATTTGAAAATAACATATTTGTATTTTAAATTGTATTTAAAAAAGTGTAGTAATAGAACATATAAATAGCACTACGATTTATAAAATAATCAAAATATAAAGCTGAATACTACAAATAACTAGCAAAATTTTATTTAAAATATATATATAAAAAGGAAATCTTAAAAATTTGAATATGAGGAATTGATTAAGCGTTAGGGTTTCTTTGGGTAAGTCGGGGATGACCTTTTTTTTTAAATCGAAGGGTTAAAGATGATGAAAAGACATCCTCTCATATTCACACGATGAGGGACGGGAGACCTTGAGTGACCTGACCCTTAGAAGTTAGATCTAGAGTGAGCGACTTATTTGAGAGAGTGAGTTTTTTGGTATGTAGGTTACAAAATTAATCATTACCAAACTTGAAAATCATGTTATTGAAGCTAAAATTTTAAATGAAAATAATGTTGGAGAAAAAGTTTTTATCTAAAAAAATCTTATTGACACCATTAGATGTGAAGTTGTCTTTCAGGTTCCAGAGAAGATAATTCTCATTGATAGTATCATATGCGATGAAAATTAACAAGAGTCAAGGTCAATCACCGTTGCATGTATAACTTTTTTTGAAAAAAAACCAATTTTTAGCCATATACTTATGTCGCAGTTTCTAGAGTAACAAATCGTTCTGGTCTGAAGATATTGATATGCGATGAAGATGAAAAACCAACAAATAAAACAATAAATATTGTGTATAACGAAGTTTTTTAGAATCTATAATAATTAGGCAAAACACACAAATGAGCCACCTAACTTTACCACTTTTTTCAATTCAGCCACCGAAAGTTTGAAATATCTATTTTGACCATCCAACTTTAGTCCTATTGCAAACGAGCCCATTTTCTAACGCCTGCTAGAAAATGATATTAAATTAAGGGGGCAAAATAGGAAACACAACGTTAAAAATGTCAAAACTAATTTGATCTATTTGAAAGATGTAAAAAGACCAAAAAACAAAATCTAGCACCTAATTTTCAATTTTTGTCCTTAAACAAACCTAGGAGATTTGGTGTCTGCGTACTAAATCATTGCCATTTTCATAGCCTTGGGAATGGTCTATGAGGAATAACTTAGATGTCATTATTCCATTTACCTCAAAATTTCAATATAAAGAGCACTGCAATTCTTTCTCCTCCCCTCCACATGCATACATCAATTCTTCATCATTCTTCTTGATTCCTCTTTCAGTTGAACTGACAAGAACTTCAAAACCAGAATTCTCACCGTCATGTCTACCTTAAAATCTGATAATGACAACAAAATCATTCCTAAAGAAGAAGTACCCGTACTCAGAGGGTCCACAGTTTTTTCTACATAGATAGTGTTATCTATCACTCTCTCCTCGGTAAAGCACACACTCACCTCCACACCTCTCCAGGCTGGGCCACGAGGAATAGACTCAGCCTTGTCATCACTTAATTGATCCTCCCTAAGCTCGGCTTGAAGAGGAACCTCGGCGCTAGGGCCAGCCTCGGCCTAAAGAGCAACCTCGGCACAAGGGCTATTCACAATGTGATGGGGGACCTCGGTACGAGAAAGGTCCTCGGCATAAGGAGATGCGCCAGAGACACCCTCGGCCAAGGGGGAAACCCCGACTACGTTACTAGGGAGGGGAAGAAGAGGACTCCTAATTGACAGGGATATACGAATGAGCCTATTCCAGTAATCTATCAGCTCCAATGAGGAGCTACTGGACGAGGAGGACGAAAAAATAGGAAAAAGAAATCTACGAGACATATTTCAAAAAAAAAGGAAGAAATACCGTACCGAGAAATGAAGCTTGAAGGAATGCCAGAGAAATCAACAAATAACGATGACACGCCTGAAAACCAGAAAGAAGACGGAAAATTAAAAAATAGGAGAAAAACCCCCCGGACAAAAACAACTGCTCCAAAAAGAAAAGAAATGGATGATAAAGAGAGCCACCAGAAAAACAAGAGAAAACAGAGAAGAACAAACCTATAGTACAAATAACAGGAGGCACGGGAAGGATTGCCAGAAAGATCGTCGGAAATCGCCTGGAGAAGCAAGGGAAGGATTGGAGAAACAGTAAGACGGTGAAAGTGAAAAGTAAAAAAAGGAAAAAGTTCTTATATCCCCCTTGAAACGACGTCGCAAACTGTCGGAGCACCCTTTCCCATCGGGTCAATCCGCGTCTTTTTCTTTAAAAACACCTGAAATGGCACCGTTTTTCCTATGATATTTTCGGCTCTGGGAAAAAGAGCGGTAATAAAACTTTTCGAAATTCGAAAAGCTGCCCAAGCAAACATTTAATGTTGCGTCAGACATTGAAAAGACTAATTGTCGTGATTGGATGGTTACCCAGAACGTCCTACTATCTTCTGCCCAACCCCCGAAATCAATCTCGGCATAGTCACTTCATCACCAGGAATTCAAGGAAAATACTTCTCGACCTTATGTCAGTTGACACGGCCAAAAAGTAGGGGGCCACTGAAAGGGTGAAACCTTGAAAATCCTCCTCGGCATAATTACGGGACCCACTCAAGATAAAAGTCGTCAGCAGGTCCAGCGAGGCAGCCGAGCCAATGTGAGCTCGCCGAAAAACGCCTCATAAAACAACCGAGCCGAGGTAAGGAGTGAACAAGATTCGCGGCCCTCAACCCACTCAGCCTCGGCAGCAAAAATACTTCACGTAGCAACTGAGCTGAGGAAAGAGACGAACGAGACCCACTGCCCTCAGACCACTCGACCTCGGCAATAGAGTCAATGATCATCGGGCCTGACACAAAGCTTCCCATGGCCTGGTGGAACCGTCACACGCAATCACCAACTCTCACCAATTCTCTGACAGCGTTCAGCCCCATCATCCCTAATAGGTCTGCAAAACATTTATTTCCTGCCGCAACATGTTCCCCTATCGAAGGCCGCCACCTCAAAAGATAAATCAGGTATAAATAGGAGACATTCCCACTGGTGAAAGATAAGCCATTTTTAGATATCCTAACTCACTCATCAAACTCTCTTAACGGAACAACCGATATAGCGGCATATTTATTATACACTATACCGGAAACCTTACTCTCAATTCGGAGGGTTCTAGTCGGGGCACCCATGACTCCTTAACAACGTTTATTTGTCTTGTGCTGGCTATAGCACAAGAACAAGCAGAAAGGTTCACCCTCGCTTTTTATGTGGACAAAACGATAAGATCACCACAAATTTTGCGTGATCAGATACCTTTTGAAAGTACCAGCATCTTAATAATCATTTAAAACTCTATCTGCTGAAGCACTACACCGATGAAATACTGCTCTGAAAAACTATATTAAAGACTTTAATATCTTTAAGCTTTTGTTAAAGTTTTCCAAACAGTTTCTTTGAAAAACGCGTAACCTTCACTTTCAAAATATTTAATCATTATTGGCCAGCTCTTTTTCAAAACATAGAACTATTTATAGAAGACTTTTTGTGTCTTTTTTAAATGTTCTATTGAATTTCTTATCTTCTATCTAACCAACCTATTTATTATCTTATGTTAGTAGATATCATCAAAAATCCTCTACAAGATCTCTATGCATTAAAAGATAGATTTTATCATTACTCTTCAAAGATCATCCCTACTCTTTCAAAACGACTATTTTCAATATCTTCATTGTTCGCTCAAAATGGCTATCTTTCAAGGATATCTATAAATAAGCTTTGAAGTAAAGATTGAAGATGTTGGTGGAAGATATACGGAAATAGAGGATATATTGGTTGAAGCTATCATTCTTCGCTTACATGATATTCTTTTTTTGATTTGCTTCAACCCTGGACTTGACACTCAACTTATTCCTTCAAGCAATTCTTTCCTTGATGTGTTACAATCCTTAAACACTTATTAGATAGTCTATCACATATCATTCTTTTTTAGTTCTTGTTTAAACAATCATTGTATTTTATTCTTTACTTCTTCTTAATCTTTATGAATACTTGATTGTTGCACGAGTTTGATTGTTCTTACAATCTTTCTCCTCAAACACTGGTTTTTGTTGTACACTGATCCGTTGCAGATCACTTAGAATATATATTTAATCTTAGTGCACTTCAAAATCCAAGTGTGACCAACTTGGTAGTGGACGTAACAATTTATACTGTGAACCACTTCAAATATCATGTCTTTTATCTTCATAGAATTGCTTCTCTCACTTAAGTAGTCTCAACCTACTTAAGTGTCAGTCAGTTACATTCTTGAATCTTTTACTTAATTGATTAATATATTGTTTTTCAGTTCATTCTTTATACTTGTGATCTTCCTAAAAACCTTTATTACTCAAACCTGCATCAGTAAGCTGACATAGTGTATTTTGCTCATGAGGAAGACAATATGTTTACCTGCTGATAACTTACCCTTTCTGCTGTAATTTTTAAAGGCTTTCAAAATAACCCTTAAAGTTTTTTAAAAATCATTCACCCTTCTGGCCTTATTTTGTTGCCAACTAGACTTACAACATACAATAATACAAACAGAAGACAAATACGATAATCGAAATTAATACAAATAAAGTCTACTTAAACAGTCCACGATACAAGTTTCTTCAATATTCTTCCTCTTCTGCTGATTTTTTTTTCATTCTTGTTCAACGCGTTCCATTGTTTGAACAAACGATTCAACCTAATCTCCTCTCCTCTTTCTAGACTCCTCCAACTTATCTTCTACGATAGTTATATATCAAGTAAGCTTCACATCAATCTCAGTATCCAGACGATTTGATTCTTGTATGTCTTGTATTACCACACGGTTTGATTCTTTTATGTCTTGTATTACCACCCTCTAGATCTACAATTTTCCCTTTTTCTTTGAAACTTTATTTCCAGGAGGTCGAGTTGGATATGTCATTGAAGATGTTTCAGAATTTGATGAGTTTTGAAAATCAAAAGTTTCATTTTGAAATCTTTTTTAGCCACTGCTTGATAAGTTTTTAGTTCCACCTTCACCCGCTTCAACATATTTTGACCACCACTTGGGAATGTTTCGCAGTTTTTTCCACGCCTCTATTAACATAAAACGTTTACCTATATCAACTTCATTATTTTCATGTGCCCTCTGAATGACATTATCGTCATTCCATCCACTTTGTTTGGAAACTAATACTTGATTATAACATCCAGAAATTTTGAAACTACCCTAGACATTTTAGAAAAATGATTCTTAAGTTGACACGTAGTTCTGATGCTCGTTGTAAGTGTTAGTCACTTTCTGCCAGAACTGCGTTGAACTTTGGTTTGTACCAATGTAATTATCAGTACTCACGTTCTCCCAAGATTTACATAATGTCACAGTCTCGTACGTCCCTCACCTAGTTCTTGTAATTTTTCCATTTTGGGAAGTGGTTTCAGACTTTCATCGGCCAAGTCATCTTCAACATCAACTTCAATGTCTTATTCTGGTTGTGTTGAAAAACACATATATTCGAAGATAGGGGACTAGCGGGTATATGTTCTGATGAAGAATCTCCTGAAACACCCATAGGAAAATACCCTTGGCTGAAAAGTGACTGTTGTATTGAAAAATGAGGGAAATTTGAAGGAAACAGAGCATTCTACGGAAAGGTTTGTTATGCCATAGGAAATGATGCATGTAGATAAATTGAGTTGTTCACAAATTGTGTAGAGTTTGAGTTTTGGAAATTCAAAATTCCTCCAACCCATAGAACATTTTGTGAATCAAAAAAATTATAATAATATGATGGTTGGTTTTGTGGAATGGGTTTAGGAATTTGGTTTTGTGGAGTGGGATTTGGAATTTGACGAGAAGATGGTTCATTTGGTGAAGATTCAATATTTTGAGTTTTGTTTTTTTTGCTTTTATAAGAGGGAATACGTGAAGCCATTGACAATAATAATATTACTTAGTAATAACATTAACAATAATAAACAACGAGATAATTGTTTAAAAAAAAAACTGGTCTGCTTTATGTTTTGCAAAATTAACCTCGTGTATTGATTTTTACTATATTGAACCTCCGTCTATTTTCATTTTTGCAATTCAAACCTTCCATCAAAGAGGTGTTAATTTTTTTAACGAGAAGCTGAGTTGGCTGCCATGTTGGCAGCTGACGTGGACACTAGAGGCATCCAACTTATATTTCCCGTTTTTTTCATTTTAAATTAAACTCTGTACATTTTTTTGTCTTGCAAAAAGAACCTTGGCCAAATCAGATTTTATTTCCCGCCATTTCTATTACAAATTAAACCTTATACATTTTTTAGTTTT
Source organism: Codonopsis lanceolata (assembly GCA_013146195.2). Lineage (NCBI taxonomy): Eukaryota > Viridiplantae > Streptophyta > Magnoliopsida > Asterales > Campanulaceae > Codonopsis > Codonopsis lanceolata. Next base: position 44,203,531 of record CM028383.1, on the reverse strand, counting down.
GTAAGATGAACCTTGGTCAAATTAGTTGTTATCTCCCGCTTTTTTATTGTAAAGTAAACCTTGTAATGTTATTTGACTTGAATATATGATTTACAATGCTGCATTAGCCAATTTTTTTTTTGATGATTTAATAATTTTTACTCGAATATTAGATCTATTTGAACGTTGGGATTTTTGGTGTTGTACAATAGTGAAAGGTTAAGATAATTGTTGTTTACTTCTTCCATTTCACCTAAAGAGTTCACATTTGAAAAATCTAATAACTAAAGGATATTATATTAATTGCAGTTGGTCTTAGTTACAAAAATACTTAAAAGGCAACCAATATGCTTTCAAAACAAGTGGATGGTAAAGATGAAGATTATGGAAATCGTAAGCCTAATTTTTAAAAGTTGACTCATTAAGTGATATATTCCAAAACATAACAATGGACTCTTCGTTGAATGGAGAAAATATATTTTTCAATTTTTATAGTATGTTAATAAAAATTAGGAAAAAGGAATCATAATTACGTAGTTTCGTTAGTTTTAGGCTAGTGTAATTTCCCCTTATGACAAAAACTTTGGTTAAACGGTGTTACGTATATTTTTTGTAAGACGGATCCTCTTTACCCGACTTATCATGTGTTGGTGGTTGAGTTGTAAGAGAGGGAATTTCCGTCTTACGAATTATGAGCTATAAAACCGTTATACATGAAACATAATATTTGCTTATTAGGAACTATGGGCACAATGAGAATATTCGTTGGCAACTGACTAAGGGCATCCTCGATGTTGTATATTCTTGGGATAATTGCATAAAAAACTCTGGCCTATTTTAGGTATTGTAAATTGAACCCTGACAATTGTTTATAGGCATATTGAACCCCAGACTATTATTTTCAGTTCAATTAAAACCCTCCGTCTATTTCATACGTTAACTTCTAATGTGAAGGTGAGTAGGATGCCAACGTGGCATCCTACGTGACCAATTTTATTTTCTTATAAACCTTGTACAAATTTTGTAATTTCATAAAAAACCCTAAAATTTATTTTCACTAAATAAAGCCTTAAAATTTAAAATAAATAGTTATTTATATACCAATTTCATTTTAAAAAAATAAAGTTATTTTTTAAAGAAAATATGGCTCAAAATATGATGCAAGTTTCAATGAGTATTTAATATTTAATACACATCCGATCCTAAATAATCATCATGTTTGATTTCGTACACAAATTAAGAAAAACAAATTATCTCTATTATAATATTGGTATAATTTGTGTAAAGTATTTATTTAATATGTAATATTTTAATAAAAATTAAAAATTAAAAATTAATATATTTGTTTTAAAATTTATTTGTAACATTTAATATTATGTTTAAAACTATAATTTTAAATTATAAATTTTCTTAAAGAAGTTAAAAACTAATTAAAGTAAAATTTTCTAAAATATCAAATGAGTAACAAATTTTACTTTGTGGAGTACACTGTACACTTATAGGATTTTAACATCCAGGTTAGCATCGGAGAGGAGACGCTCTTTGGAGTATTCACTATTCACCTCTTTCCATACTGAGAGCGAAAGGCCTTAAAACTTTCGGTTTTTACTTTAAATCACTCCTTGTTTGGATGCAAGACTGAACCTATCACCAACCTAACTCATCGACGGTTTAACTAAGATTTCTTTTCTAGGGTTTCATTCTCGACTCTGAAATTGAAATCCAAATCGCCATGGATCTGTTACAGTCATACAAGGACAACGATGATCAAATTCTGGAAGCTCCAAACTCCTCACCAGAATCCTCTCCAACTCGAATCTCCCTCCCATCCAAATCCGCTGCCCCCAAAGTCGGCGACACTCGCGCTGCCGCTAGCTCCAACCCATCCCTAACCAATCCCCTCGACCCAACTCAACACGTCGTGGCATTCAACCCCACCTACGACCAGCTGTGGGCTCCAATTCAAGGCCCCGCACATCCCTACGCCAAGGACGACATCGCCTAAGGTATGTGAAATCACAAATTAGGGTTTGTAGAAGACGCTTCTATTGATTCGTTTGTGTTTGATGAACAGTATAATACTTTTTATAAATACGCTCGATCCGTCGGGCCGGTACAATTACGTTGGTGATTTGGGCGCCTTGCAAAAAACGACGGTATTTCGTATATAATATACCCCAGGCGAGCGAAAAGGCGGAAACTTGAGAAAAACTGAAGCATTGGAAAGAGAAGGTGATGTTGGAGTTGATGAACCTGAGGTTCGAACCACCTCGGCGTTTGGTTGTAATTGAGATAATTTGTTTTTCTTAATTTGTGTACGAAATCAAACATGATGATTATTTAGGATCGAATGTGTATTAAATATTAAATACTCATTGAAATTTGCATCATATTTTGAGCCCTATTTTCTAAAAAAAATAACTTTATTTTCTTAAAAATGAAATTGGTATATAAATAACTATTTATTTTAAATTTTAAGGCTTTATTTGGTGAAAATAAATTTTAGGGTTTTTTTTTTAATGAAATTACAAAATATGTACAAGGTTTATAAGAAATAAAATTGGCCACGTAGGATGCCACGTTGACATCCTACTCACCTTTCCGTTAGAAGTTAACATATGAAATAGACGGAGGGTTTTAATTGAACTGAAAATAATAGTCTGGGGTTCAATATGCCTATAAACAATTGTCAGGATTTAATTTGCAATACCTAAAATAGGTCAAAGTTTTTTATGCAATTATCCCTATATTCTTATACAACTTCTTAACTAGGTCCCAATGTCACATACACATTTTTCTCTTCTTACACATTTAAAAATAAATCTTCCCATTGTACAATCTTCTTACACAACTACTTACACAAAAAAATATTAAATTTAACACCATCCCAAATATAATAAAAAACCCTTCCCCCCACAACCCCCTGACAGCCGCCCTCTTCCCAACCTTTTTCTGCCCAAAAGTGACTTCCTAATTAGAAAGTTAAATATATCTCTCTCTCCTAAGTGGACAATAGGTGGCCACTATGCACATGGATCAATGCACTAAGAAGTTCACATATGATACGTTGGGGATGCTCTAATAGCTTATACCTTTTGCTTTGACTCTATTATTTTAAAATCAACTAGAACAAATTGTAATATAAAGTGCTCCCTTCGTTCCATTCAAAGAGTCTCAATTTAAAAAGTCTAATTTTTAAGAAATATATTAATGTCATTAAGGTTAGTCATAATTACAAAAATAGTTAAATACAAGTGGAAGGTAAAGATGAAATATTATAGAAATTGTAAGTAAAATTTTTAAAAGTGAACTCTTAGATTGAAACATTCCAAAATAATATAATGAACTATTTGTCTGAAACGGTGAGAATATTTTTTTTTATCATTCATTGACCAAAATTCAATTAACCCAAATTTTATAAAGGGTTAGAAAGTCTATACAAGCGAGTGTTTGTGTGGGGAGTGGGGGGGTGGGTGGGATTTGTTTAGGCCTTTTGGCCTTAGGGCATCTCCAACAGAGATCCCTTTTCTTCAATTTAAAGGTTAAAAATACTCCAACCCATCCCAAGCCCTTTTCCAAATTTGGGATAGTGAACATTTCTATCCCAAATTTGGGATTGCACTATTCATATCTCAAATTTTGTATTGGTGGTGGACCCAGGATATAAATTAATTTTTAATGTATTATTAAATCTCAAAATTATTAACAATATGTATTCTTAATTTACATTTATTAAAAACTAATAAATATCTAATATTAGATAATATAAATAATAATAAAATAAATATTAATAATAAAATTATGAATTTTAAATTATTGAACATTCTTAATTCAATAATTTATAATTAATTAACATTTTTTCAATTATTTGTATATAAAATAAATAAATAAATAATTATTATACTAATTAGAGAACACTAATTTCACATTTAAACTAAAAAAATGCATTCATAATAAAATTATTAGAACATTTATAAACTTAGTTAAAATAATTACTAATTTAAAAATATTATTTATGACGTAAATAATATTATAAACATAAAATTATTAAATATTCTAAAATTATTAATTATGCAATCTGAATAATTATTATTTAAAAGGTTAATAGCAAATTAATATATATGTTGATAAATAAAGTAAAAGAAATAAAAATAGAATATGCTAAGAAATATTCTATTTGTGGAGAGATTTGGGGTTGTGGGTTGGAGTTGGAATAATGTTTGGTGTTGAAATGAATTAAATTTAAGGTAAAATCTGACTAAATTTAAGGTATAGCGTTGGAGATGGTCTTAAGAAACGAGACAAAAATAGAGTTGGTAGAAGTCAATACTAGCAGGTATAATGTAAACAAAAATACAGTTGATAATATCTCCTTCAAAGTTTTAAGTTATGAAATTTAATTATTTGATAATAAATTATGTATGTACATTAAAAAAAGTCCTACTAGTACAGAAACAGCTGAAAAATGTTACAGTATGTTGTCAAACACTTAAACGCTTTGAGGTATTATACGCACTAGAACGTCTTTAAAACATTCACCAGTAATATTGCTACAATTAGAAGTGGGAACATGAGATTGGTTGGATATAGTTTCACGGGCATGTTAATTGGGTGGGTTGTGTTGTTTATGGATCAGGTAGGCTCAGGTAACAGGTTGGAATCGTTAGAACCTGAATCCCAATGAGTTGAAATAGATCGGGTTGAATCGAATTGTGTTATAGCAGATTAAAACGAGTCGACCCGCCTTGACCCTGATTTTATCCCAAAATTCTATACATTTATAGAGTCAAAACTATTGATCAAAATACATAATAGGTTCGACCCGCTTTAAATCGATCCGTCTTAAACAGTTAATATTTCAAGTTAATGGATTGTCCGTTTTGATCAAAAAATATTATAAATAATTGCGAGCCGGTTCCCTTTTCTGAAATTGTAGCTGTTCTATTACCTTTTTTTTTCAACCGCATAAGTCCATTTTTATAATTTTTTTCCCAATATTGTTCGTCTTCTTCTTTAGATCCGACTGAGCCTTATCCAGCGCTTTCTCTGCTTCGACTTTTCCTTCTTCGATTTCTGTCCTCTGTTTCTATCAGAGCTTACAACTTTCCATTGATTAAGGAAAGCATCGAACATGCATGAAAATTCTCAAACTATTCTTGATTTTGGCATGACAAGTTAATAAACGTAAGCCACTCTCTCAAGCTTCTAATTTGACACACACAAACACAAATACAGACCCCCATCTTTATTCCTTAGACTTCACTCAAAACTAATGAAAATCATTTCAAATTCAAAGAGACAAAAATCGAATTGAATAAAAAATTCAAGAGAACAAAGAATCGATGAGTGTTTTTAAGATACCTTTTCCTTGAGTAAATCTCCACTTGCCCTGTTCTGCTTAAACTTTGGAGTCAAACAAAATGTCGAGTGTGTGTGCAAAATTCGAATAGGAGAGTACACTACAACAATGACTCTTATCAATGCGCACAGCCATATAATGCTTAGTTTCTAGACATGCCTTCGATGTGAGCGTCGTTGCCTATAATGTGGGCGTTATTACCTACCATTTTGAATGCGCTTAAAATGCTCCAAGGAGATGTAGAGGTACCTTTGATTTTCGATAAACCTATGTTTGGTTATTTGAATAGTTCCAGCAAGGTCTTAGGTGTAGATTAATTAGGTGTATCTATCTCTTTTTCTTTCATTTTTTTACGTGCATTATGATGTTCAAGCAAGTAAAAAGGGTATGTATGTGTGGAGACTGATTGTTTCATTAGGTGTATTTATTTCTTTTTCTTCATTGCTTTTAAAATGTTGAAGAGAAGGTGAAATAGAAACAAAGTTAAGTAAGAAAATAAACAAGTGCCAGTCGAACTCAAACCTAAAGTTCACATGGATCAAATCATTTTTCAAGATAAATGACATGATAAAAATACCCACATAGCAATGCAAAATCTGGTATCGCAAATTTGGCCAGTGGCTTTTGCATTGTGATGCCCAAATTTGGGTAGTGGTTTTTACATTGCGATGCCCAATGTTTTTCCTTGCGAAACCCAAATTTGGATAGTGACTTTTGCATTGCGATGCTCAAAATTTTGAGTGATGTCTAATTTTTTCATTGCGATGCGTAGATTTGGGCATTGGCTTTATGTACATGTTTTTTATTCATTAAGGGTATTTTCGACATTTTACCCTAAAAAATGTGCTTTAAGCGATTGAATAAAAAGAAAGTACATTAAAGAGGTTATAATATCATCTCATAGGATCAACCCAGTTATCACCCAATTAAAAAAGATAGTTGAAAGGTTTTAATTTCAGAAAAATATATCGACCCACAATTATTTATACATAATAGCATAATACTCCTATGTTTTGGGCCCGGTTTGACGTAGACCGTATGTATTGCCTATAGGCTGTTGGCTGGATTCGGCCTACCTTTGATTTTATGATATAAATATAATATTTGCCTGCTAAATTATCGAAAATATTTTTTAGATCTTTTACACATTTTGGTCTTAAAATATAGACATTGATCTATTTAGTGGCTATCTATAAAATATTTCAAAATGAAATTTTTTTGTATAATGTAAATGGTATATATTGGTTTTTCCTTTTGATTTAGTTTATTTTCTTTTAAATTTTTTGAATATTGGTCCTCTAAAAAAATGATGATTTTTATGATGTTAAAAAAAATATTTTCTACGGTTATTTCTGTTTACAACAATTTTTTAAAATATTAAGCCCAGGCGATTTTAAAATCCTGGATCCGCCCCTGCACATATTCTAGTCGTTATCCAACATCTAATTTTATAAAAAGGAGCAGCTCTCACAAATCAATAGCGAGAGAGCTATGAATGAAAATACATACAAGAAGTGTAGATGAGAATATACAAAGTGACACACAAATCATAAATTTATTAAACAAATATGAATAGTGTGTGATATATACAAAGACTTTTTTTATAATTATTTTTCTAAAGAAGATCAGTAGTGGTTCTATACAGAGACAATAAATATACAAATACGGTTTTATATGTATTTTATATAAGTCAGATTATTTTAACCCGATTTACCGTGTGTTAGTAATTGAATCTTAAGAAAGTGATGTTTCATCTTACGAATTAAAATCTGTAAAACGATATTTCATAAGACTTACTCATATGAGTGCTGCCATAAACCAATGATCTATATTTAGAAAAATAAAAATAAACTTGTTTTTAGAACAGATGGAATAGTAAAATAAGAGAAGGTGGACTTGGATATAATTAAGGATTGTTGATGCTAATGATGATCAAACGATGACGACCCACTTACATTGGCTAAACCTCTTTATTCAACTGTTCCCTATGCACAAGAAAGTTGGTCAATGTTAACTAACAAGCAAAGTCTAGCCGAGCTGGCAAGCTATAGCTCGTTGAATTATATGAGATTTTTTGCAAAGTCTAACCGAGCTGGCCACCTCTCAGTTTCTACAAGTTTGTATCAACTTTGTTACTTAGCAAATCTTTGAATAATCCTCTCTTACGACTAAATTCTTTTTAGTTTGGAGACTATATCTACTTTCAGACCATCTTACGGATCGTAATCTGTAAAACGAATCTCAATTCTCTCACAACTTAACTTATTAACACATAATACCGGTCCTGAGATTTTGAGGACCCTAGGCAAATTCAATAAATGGGGCCCCAACCATATACATGTTAAAATGTTAAAAGCTTTGGTTCGAGACCATATAAATTGTTTTTCGTTTTGTTTTTTTTTCTCACATCCATGTTTTTAATTTCTTTTAAAAGCTAACAAAACGTTAAGCATTTAAAAAAAAAGAAAAATAAATAAAACACTTTCATAAACACACTAACTAATAAATATTAATTAAACACAAAATTATTCACAATAAAAAATACTCCCTCCGTCTCAAAGTTGTCTTGTTTGATCCGACACAGAGATTAATGAAAAACAATTGATTTCATTATTAATATTGGTATGATGTGTAGTTTTCTTTAAAGTCCATATTCATGTGACTCATAATTAAAGTATGAGGAACAATAAAAAATCGAACTATAAAAGTGTTGTCCTAAAAAAAAACTTTAAACTAAACAAAAAATCGGGGCATTCAAAAAAGGAAAACATGACAATAATTTTGGGACGGGGAGAGTAAACAAAATCTAAAAACTTAAACTATTGATTAATTAACAAAACAATCATCTATATCAAATTATTATTTATTTATTAAGTAGAAAGTGAGATTAGGGGGCCCTTTTTTGATGTAAAAAATCGGGCGCCCTAGGCGGCTGCCTAGTGAGCCTATGCTCAGGGCCGGCCCTGTTAACACATAATGAATCAGGTCGAAAGGATCCATCATATATAAAAATACTAATAAAACCGTTTTTCATGAGTTTTTGCCAAATTTATAACCTAATTAAGACTCTTAGCTTTTCTTCTGTCTTAAATTTACCCGAAAAGTGTTCAATTGTGTCACGTTAATGTCAAAAAATAATGGTCCCTCTATCATGTCACACGTTGGATCTAATGTTTAGGATTGGGATTACACTATATATCTTAGCTTCTTCAAGAAACCATGAGGTGGCTAGCTAGTTACACCAATTTGGTCACCACCTTATTCAATTCCTTCTGACTTTGGATATATTCAGTTGTTCAGTTCTCGTCCATGGAGCAAATCATAACCACCTACTTAATTTAATTAGGCAAAAACTTATCAAAAACAGTCTTACATGTGTATTTTATGTAAAATATATCCTCTTAATCCAATCCACCGTGTGTTGATGGGTTAAGTTGTGAAATAGTGAGGTCCGTCTTACAAATTATGATCCTAAAATGATTTTACATGAGACTTACTCATTTAATAAATAGTATTCCTTTCGTTTTGGGCAAATAGTCGCAGTTTGAATGTCAAACTTTTTTAAGAAAATGACACTTTTATTAGTTTATTAGTAATAAAATGACATTTTTATCCCTTAATTTTTGAAAGTGAACTAATTAAATAAAATATCTCAAAATAGAATAGTAGACTATTTGTCCGGATCAGAAGGAGTATCTCTTTCATTCCTAAATTATTGTTATGTTATAATTTTAGAAAGCCAACTCGATTCTTTTTCAAATGAAAATTTGAGGATTTTTTTGAGCTTGTTTCAAAATCACAACACATGTTATTCGTAGTACTTGAAAAACATTACAGACTATGTGTTCCGTGTTTTTGTAATATATACTAGTTTTTGTGTTCGTGTCCATGGCACGGTGTGAGTAGGAGAGGATATCAGTATTAGAGAGTGTAAATATTTAAATAAATCAATATATGTTTCAATCATGATTCAAAAAGAGTCTAAAATAACAAATTGAAAATGAAGACCTCTCGGTAATCAATTAAAACAAAATAAAACATTCAGTTGATTCTAGTACATATAAAAGAGTTCATGGTTTATATATATATATATATATATATATATAGATTGTGGAAATCATCTAGATGCTGGAGTAGAAATCTCTAAGAAAGAGTCACCCTTAGACTTGTCCGGTGCTGCATTTATCAAGCTTACGTGATCCACGACGGCTCCTATATTTTTCACACCTTATTTTCTTCCAGTTATCCCCTCATTTCTGCCATGTCCGCTCCTCCTTAATTTCCTTTTCCTTGTCCAACGAGTAATGAAGGGCAGTTTCGCCATTTATCATTGGTCAACTTAAATAAGTCAACACTCATCAAATATAAATAAAACTCCCTTCGAGTCATCCATATACTTCATTACTTGCTCATTTTCTTTGCTTTCTTTCCTCAAGAGATCACAAACCCTACTCATTTTTGGTTAGAAGAAAGAATATCAGATCATTACAAGAAAACCCTTTTTTTTTTCACGGTTATTACGGTTTACAATATTTTTTAGCCATGTCATATTTGCCCGTGAAAAGAGGCAGGGAAGGAGAGATGCACAGTTTCTCAAACATGGCCAACTGTTTGATACTTTTTCCCAAGGGAGCTCATCATCATGACTCGTTTGATGACTCAATGACAAACAACTCACCGAGCCGATTCTTCGAGTGCAAGACATGTAACCGGCAGTTCACATCATTCCAAGCCCTAGGAGGACACAGGGCAAGCCACAAGAAACCAAGACTCATGGGAGGAGACTTGACAAATAATCAAGCTCAGTTGCCTGCAAACTCTCCGGCTAAGCCCAAAAGTCACGGGTGCTCGATTTGTGGGGTAGAATTTGCGATAGGTCAAGCATTAGGAGGGCACATGAGGCGGCATAAGGCAGTAATCAAGGCAAATGAAATAGGAGTTTTTGGATTGGATTTGAATTTGACACCATTGGAGAATGGTTTGGAGTTTGGGCTTCAAAAGGTGGTTCCTAGTATAGATGGTTTGAGTTACATATGTTCATAATTCATTCATACGGACTCGTCCACGACCAACTATCCGGTAGACATCGGACAACTATATGTGGCCGGCCGGCCTGAATCGAGCTTGGCTATGCTGATATTGTTATAGGCGTTAGATGTAGGAGAGATGAAACCCTCATTGTATAATATCATATATAAGATTGCGGACTTGCGGTATATATATTTAATTTATTTTCAAATAAAATAAAAATTATTTGCTTCAAGGATTTTCGGACGATGTGACCAATTAAGGACATGACTTAAGTTGGTGTTTTTGCATTTTGAACTTATGTCGATTGATCTGTGTGATGAAGGCTTAAGGCTGCAGGCCACCATTGTTTTTCCAGGAGAAATAGCTTTTTACGTCCCTACTTTTTATTTTTTGGTTAATTCGATAAATTTTTGCATTGATATTTGTCGAAGATATTTATTTTTTAAAAATTCGAAAGTTATAGCTTAATTTTTTTGACTAAATAAAAATGTATCAAACATTCATCTAAACATTAGTTAGATTGAGTAAAAAAAAAAATCAAAATGTATCTTTTTCAATTTAAACGGAGTTGTTATGTACTAGTATGTCAAATTAACAAGACCCGAGCCCAAAAGTCAGGTCCGCTATATGTAATCAACATTTCGACTCACTAAATACGTAATACCTTGAGTTATCAAGTTTACCACAAATTAAGGCTCATCTTTGTCTTATTCAAAATAATTTTTGAATAATTTCGAGTCATTTTGTAATGTAAAACTAATCTATTCACATTTGTTTGACTTTTAAATTTTTTTTATTTAAAAGTGAAAAAATACTTGAGGAGCTAGCTAGCCCGAATTCGCAAGTCATTCTAAATATAAAAATGTCTAAAATATTTTAAGCAATAATTATTTTTTGAAGCGTCCGGAATAAGACAATTTTTTAAAACAGGAATAAGATTTATGAATAAAGTATATACATATTGGGGGGATGCGACAAAAATTCAATTGGTGGCTCGGACGATGACGCAGTAACCCTAAATGATACACCAAGTTGCTTTTGCTTCATGTTGTTATCCTAAATGATACACCAAGTTGCTTTTGCTTCATGTTGTTATATATATATATATATATATATATATATATATATATATATATACTAGTATCTACTTGTGCCCGTGTCATAACTAACTACACGTCAGTCTCAATAAATAATCGAGATAAATTATAGATAATTATTTTATCAATAAAGAGAAAATTCATAATTGAGTGATTTATATATAATTTACATATTTACGGATCAATTTAAACCACTAGATTTATTTGACACAATCGATCAAGATCGCCAGTTACACTCCAACCTCTTTTATATATATACTAGATCTTCATACACATACCTATGGTACCGTGCCAGTATATCTAATTTTATCAATTGAAATGTATGTGCCTAAATAGAAGGTGTTATTTTAAAAAAAATGTTACAGTTGAGGATATATTGTTTTAAGTGATAGTTGAGGAATTGCTGTTTTATAAGGAGTGACTGTTCAGAAAATTAATCACATGGTGCGACTTTGTAATCTATATTATAAAACAGATATGTAATTGGCTAGGGTTATTCAGAAGTTGCGATTAAATTATTCTAAAAAATTTAACGGTTGAGATTCATCATCGTATTCACATATGTGAGTAGTTATCAATTTTTAACTCCTAGTTTTTTTCTTTCCTTATTACAAGTCACTCCCTACAATTAATATTATGAACAGTCAACCATTTTTCCTCTCATTATATTTTATCTTTATATTACAAAGTCACACCTTACAATTAATCTTCTGAACAGTCACCCCTTTATAAAACATCAATTTCTCGGCGATCACTTGAAGCAATATACCCCTCAACTATAACATTTTTTTTAAATTGCACATTCTATTTATACACTATCACATCTATCATGTCAATTTAAATGATGCTGATAGGGTGTATAGTTGAGGTTTCAAGTGATAGTTGATGGATTGATATTTTATAAAAAGGGGTGACTGTTCAGAAGATTAATCGCAGGGTGTGACTTTGTAATGTGAAGATAAAACATATGGAGAAGAAAAATGAGTGACGGTTCATAATATTAATTATAGGAGGTGACTTGCAATATGGAAAGAAAACGATTAGGAAGTTAAAAATGGATAACTACTCACACATGTGAATGTGAGGATGAATCTCAACCGTTAAATTTTTTAAGATAATTTAATCACAACTTCTGAATAACCCTAATCATTTACCTAACCGTTTTATTATATATTAGATCTTCATACCCGGTACCAGTATATCTGTTTTCGTCAATTGAAATGACAGTACCTAAATAAAATGTGCAATTTAAAAAAATATTACAGTTGATGGATACATTGCTTCAAGTGATAGTTGAGGAATTGATGTTTTATAAGGGGTGACTGTTCAGAAGATTAATCGCATTGTGTTACTTTATAATATGAAGATAAACCATAGGAAGAAAAAAATGGATGACCGCTTATAATATTAATTGTAGATGGTGACTTGTAATAGGATAAGAAAAAATAGGAAGTTAAAAATAGATAACTACTCACACATATGCATGTAAGGGTGAATCTTAATCGTTAAATATTTAAAGATAATTTAATCTCAACTTCTAAATAACCCTAATCAATTACCTCAATTACCTAGCTGTTTTATAAATGTTATCAACCTGAATTTTTATCACTTAATTTACTTAGTTGTTTATAAATGTTACAAAGCTTGAAATTGTATATAGGGTAATTACGGTAATAACTACTACTAGTATTTGTTAAGAATATCGACACCATTTGCTACTTTTTTTCTTCAAAATGACATCAGAAATGGAAACATTCGAACATACACAAAAGTCTAGTCTATTTTCTTGAGTTCGCACTCGCAGCCTCCCTTTTCTATAATAATTAATCTGAAATTCTATAAAGAGTTATATTCATTATAGACAAATTATATTATGAGCTAGAGTAATTGTATTATTACAAGATTTAATATTAATTAGTGTCGTAAATAATCATAATGTTAATGTCATTACTTAAAAAAAACATATTTAATTTAACCGATTTAAATATATTTGATCTAATAAAACTAACACTAAAATTTATAATAATATCATACATTGTATAATAGAACGTTGCAACGGCATCGTGCAACTTAGGCAACTGGTAATGATCGGATAATTCACCAGTTCTCCTTTTCATTTATGTCATGACATGGCCCAAAATTATTATAACGATTTTGTCGGAAAAAAAAAAAACAAAAATCTCTACAGATGTAGATACTTTTAAACAAACATAAAAATTATTTTGAAAACGCAAGGGCGTATAAATTATGAATAAAGTATTTACAAATATGGAAATAAAAGTAATATTGGCTAGAATTGCCTAGCGCAGGTCCAATATCCCACAATTTGCTTATATTTCTTTATTTATGTTATAGTTTTTGAGAAAATTAAATTTAAAAAACGAGTGTTTATTTTCTTATGAATTAATTATTTGTCAACTTTAACGTCTCAATTCATTTACAAATGTACACGTGTGTGTATATGTGTGTGTGTGTGAATGTACTATTCAAAATGCATTAAAAAAAAACTTCTTAGTCTTTTAAAAAAACCAAAATTAAGGATATATTTACAATCCCAACATACATTAAATATCTAGTCAGTTTCTCATTATAACTAGGGGTGACAAAATAAGTGTTATGGATAATTATAGGTTAGTTTATTATCCATGAATAACCATTGATAATAGTCTAACTCATACTTATTCATAACATTTATTTTACCACCCCTAGTTATAACCATAATTAAGTTGAGCATTTATAAGGTAAGCAATTTACATTAACTAACTAAATAAAGAGTACAAGTAGAAATTCAAAAATCAGATAGTGAAATTGTTGAGCATTTATTAAAAACTAGCTCTACACACGCACAAACATACATCCTTTCTAATCAATTAAAACAAAGACAAAAAAAATTAAAAATAACATATTAATTCAATGAATAGACAAATATCATTTGATTAAAATTATCCAATTTTAAGGATAATCTCATTTTCTATAATTAAGATGAACTCAAATTCTTTTTCTTACCAAAATTGATAAATAATTGTTCTCCTCAATTAAATTCTAGTTACTATGAACTTGGACGTGATTGACACTGCCTGCTAATGGATCAAATATGTATCGGATATAAATATATTTGAATCCGATCTGAAATCCTATATCGTCGATTCGATAATCCGACGAATTAAGTGTAATTTATATCCGAATCCATTATCACTTAACATATCCGATCCGAAATATAAATTTATGGATAAAAAACAATGAGATTATGAAAGAGAGGAAGATCAAAAGACAACTCCATATATAATTGTGTATACTATGCATATCTATAATAAGAAATATGTTATTTTCGCATCGGATATAGCCAAATCTATATCGGATTTGAGTTATTGAATCATTATACAAATTCATATCCGAAATTTTGGATCGGATTCAGACTAAAATCTGATCCATTGACAGGCCTAGTTGGCATACAAACATGTTGGAGTACTATGTGTGTGCGTACACGTAATACGAAAAATACATCATCTAGCAGTTATGAAGATCATCTCGACCCGATTCATCGAATATTATTGACTTACATAATAAGAAAGTGAAACTCTGTATTACAAATTAAGATGTGTAAAATGATCTAACAGGAATTGATTGATGACTACCCACTTGACTAAACCTGCTAATTTGCTTATTAAGTCTTATATATCCTGCCCTACTAAAATTTGTCAATGTCAAATTAATGTTAAACTAATTAAGCCTCATTAAATATATATATTTGTCAATTTAGTTGCTTAAATTGACAAGCAATCTAAGTTGTGGTATGAGAGTGTCCAAAACAATAAGTCAGCAGCAGTCACGGCTAGTCACCTTCCATTTCTTGAATGCAAACACAGAGTTGTATACGTAGGCATGCAGTAGGTTTGAGTTCATGCATTTTGATTTTAGACCCGGAAGATTAATTACCGCCAATCTTAGTCGTTGTATTAAACTGCAGTAAGTGGTCCCTACATATACCATACCCATCTGTATGGAAAATATTTACTTGTTTTCACTTTTCATATGCTCGTGCATGCCTACCAATTCAATGGGTAATTGTATGGTCACATAATGAAAGCAAAATTTTAGGTTCGTTTGAATGCATTGATTTTAAATTTAATAAATATTTAATTTTTATAAAATTTAAATAATTTAGAATTTATTTTCAAAATCATAGTATTTTTATTATTTAGATAATGTGTGGAATTTAAGTGTAATTTTATTATACTTAAAATAATAGTTAATTTAATTGTAATAGTTTAGTTTAGTGGTATATGATTTTAGTTATTATGAATGACAAAAGTTTAAACCTTACTAACAACAAAAGTATAAAAAAAATTATATTTTACAAAATAATAAATACTCTCTCCGTCCCTAAATTATCGTCCTCCTTTCCTTTTTCGTCCGTCCCAAAATAATTGTCCACTTTGAAACTTACCTTTTTAGAACATCACTTTTACCACTTTACCCTTACTTTTTCACTCTACTTTAATTATGAGCCACATATACATGGACATTAATGGAAACTACACATTAAATCAATATAAATAATCAAGTCAATTACTTTTTCTTAAACTGTGCGCCGGATCAAGCAGGACAATTATTTAGGGACGGAGGGAGTAGTATTTAGTGGTGATGGTTAGCGACGACGGTGGGTGGTAGTCGGTAGAGGTAGTTGGAGGTGGCGGTTTCCGTAGGTGGCAACAGTGGTGGGGATTGACCAAAGGCAGCGGTGGTGGCGGTGGCAGGAGGTGTTGGCGGCGGTGGGAGGTGGCACAAGTGGTGGTAGTTGAAAGTTGTTTTGATGGTAGTAAAAAAAAGTGATTTATTACTATGTAATAATTGATCAAAATTTAGAATTTAAATTATTAGAATTTAGGATGAAATTAGTTTTATGAAATTTATTGATTTAAAATTTCAACACAATTTCAAATTCAAATTTTAATTTCAAATTTTAATTATGTTCCCAAATAATGAAATTGGTTTTAGCAAGCAACTAACGAGAGAATGGCTTGTCAGGTACTTTGAATCTTTCACATCTTTATTAATTCCCCCTTCCTTATATATCCATCTTTCTCGTATCTCTCTCTTTTTTTTTTAATATAGAAATTATAGTGAACAAATAGAAAAATATTTTGAAATCACAAATATTTTAAATCATTAAGAAAAAATTAACACACGTTTTTAAAAAAATAAAGAAATTAAAATATAAATATTTAAAATTACAAAACTTACGAACAAATGTTTTTTTTAAAAAAATAAATCTAGGTCGGACAAAAATTAAATTGAGATTGAGTTGATTACGATAACAATTAATTAAGAAACTCAAACTAAATATTAATAATAAAATTAAAATACAAATATTTAAAATTGCAAAAATTATTTACAAAACTTACAAACACATATCTCATTAAAACAACTCAATGGATGCTCGGGATAAATTATAGATAACCATCTCGTCAACTCAAACAGAAGGATGTGGCTAAAAAATGTATTATAAGAAATCATTCATGTAACTATAATTGGTTGTGGTGAGGATAATTAATAAAAAACATAACTGAGGGGTTATTACATATTTATTGGTTGTAAATGGGTTAATTCAAACAAAACTCATACCTGAGAGATTTATATGTAAAACAAAACTCATATTTACGAATCAATATGGACCGCCATTTGTGTTTAAAACAATTCAATCTGAACCGCAAGTTAGTCCATAATCTCTTTTATAATATGGATACTGTAGTATTTTCTAGAAATGGTCGGGATAAAAAAAACTCATAACTAACGGGGTAATTTAAACAAAACCACAGCTGAAGGTTTCATATGTAATTGTTGAAGGGTAATTCAAACATAACTCATAACTGAGGGGTTTATTTGTAGCATACATACTTATGAATCAATCTGGATCGTTAGTTGTGTTTAGCATAATTCGATCAAGACTGACAATTAAATCCTGATCTCTTTTAGTATATATATGCTTTGTCATCAACTTATTTATAGAGAAGAGTGATACCGTGGTTAATTAGGAGAGATGATTAGCCAATTAGGAGAGAAAAAAAGTTTTTTCTTTCTAAATATGAAGAAACAAAAGGAATCTTTCTAACCAATGTGTGTGATCGGGTTTTAGGGGAGGGGGAACAAAATGATTTTTTTAATTGGAATGTGTTAAAATTAAATTTTTTTTTGTATAAGAAGATGTGTTAAAAAATAATACAATATAAAAATATATTTTTAAGTGAATAAGAATATAAATGATGTGTCCAAGATAATCTGGACCCACTGAATCAGCCCAATCCAAGCACCTGGCTTTCAACGTGCTTTCAGTTCCTTTGAGCCCAACTCTGAAATGAAGAAGAACGAACGTGAACTGGGCAGGGGCACTCCCTGCAAAAGCCCTCCGGCGTGTGAATTAGTACAATAAGTTCACAATTTGACAGAGTTTATGCTAAGGAAATAAGATTGCGCATACCTCTCTCCGAATTTTCACAAGGTTTTTATATGTGCCGGAGGCATAACCGCCCATAATCATGAATAACTGCCCATGATTGGCATTAACTGCCCATGATTGGTATTAACCGCCCATGATTGGGATTAACTGCCCATGACTGGCATTAACTTCTCTCGCTGTCATGGCTCATGTCGGACTATTGCTCGGGTGTAACCACCCTCAACTGTCTATCTTAATCTTTTCCGGACATCAATGTCCTCAACTGTTTGTAACTTACTTGGTGCAATCGAGCAATGTTGCCCGCTCGTCAATGTTCCTCGCATAATTAAGCCCCTATCTCAAGTATTTATCTTGGCCGAAACAGAAGCTACTTGATTGCTCGCGTAACATTTTTGCTCGCTTGCTCGGAAGTTATAGACGGTTGACACGTGGCTCCTGGCTTGGACCTAATTGGGCCGGGCAGCTCAGTAGCCCCCAACTCCTTGTCTTATCGAGTATTCATGCTCACGACGAGGAGGATCCCAAAAAATTTCAAAGCAGCTCCCTCCAAAATTTTCAAAACCCAAAAACTACCTGAACAATGATTCACGAAACGTCTTGAACAAGCGTCTCTTAAGATCTGGCGTACGGCCGTCAACCGCCCTGCCCGAGCTGCGAGTTCAACTTCCTATGCCCATTAAATGCGGCCTCGTTCAGCACGCCTCGTGCTTCGGGCCCAATGATTCAACCTTCAAACGACGGCTGCCTTGCGTATAAAAGGTAGGACTCGATTCCTTTTACCACTTTACGCTCCTTTGCAATTCATAAAACCATTCAAGCGGATAGACGAAACAGGCGGAATTTTCTGCAAATCTTCATCCAGAATCACTTTCCAGATTGCGTCCTTGTCGCGCTTCAACAACAAAATCAAGATCTTCCTCAAATTCTTCAGGTATTTCACTGCCCCTTCCTCATCATCTCCTTGCATTACACTCTTTTAAGTTTTAGGTTAGGGTTTACACCATGTGAACCCCCTTTTCGACTTTCTGTAAGTTGTTTGCCCAAAACTCACTCGCCTTCGTCTTTTATCAATTAGCAACCCAAACCCAAGGAATCGAGAAAACCTGGGTCAGTACCCTGTTTACTTCCCTGTTTAATGATCTCGCAACCCATATACTAACCAACTTTTTGCCATACTTCACCCGTCAATATTTAACGTAATTTCGATTCCTTTTCCTGTAGGATGTCTAGCGAAGGGACCGTTTCTGAAATTGAAGGCCAGAGCTACGACCATAGAGCTCAAGTAGAGAGACCTCCGTCCTCATCTTCTTCCGAAGAAAACGAGCAAGACGTGGCTCCATTGGTTACACGCCGACGAAAACCCTCAGAGGCGAGCAGGCAACAAATTGGTAACGAACAAGCGAGTAATATTCCTCGCCCAGACGACCAACTACCCGGACCAAGCCGAACCCCATTTGTTCCTGCCCCCTCTTTTTCCTCTCCCTCAATCAAATGGGAAGATTTAAACTCCGAGGACGAGGTTAGTACCTGGTTCTATTCGCTGGGGATAGATCCCAAACTGTACCGTGTTCGCGCCTTCGACTTAGACCTAGAAAAGGAAGGCCACAATTTCCAAGGAGACAGAATGGTATTTTATTTTGATTTTTTCCAAGTCGGACTCCGATTTCCTCTTGATCCATTCATCGTTGAACTGATGAATGCTTCTAACACCCTTCCCTGCGACCTGACCTTAACCACTGTTAGGTTCCTAGTATCCTTCACTGTAGCCTGCCGGTCACTCGGGTTCGAACCCGATATGACCTTGTTTCGAAAGTTTTTCTTCTTTCCTTGACAAGAAAAGCGGCGCATACCGCTCAAATCATGGTTTCTTCAAGCTTCTCACTGACAGCCCCAACAAAGTCGATAGCTGGGACGGGAAAGCCTTGCTCATCGAATCGAGCATTGGATGGCCATTCGCGCCCTATATTAGTGACTACGGTCTTCCCGAACATGACAAATATGCTTACCGAAATGGGAACCCAAAATAGTCATGCTCGTAAAGTCGTTAGGAGCAAGAGAAGTGGCATACCGCAGACTTTGTGCCGGATCGGCGACTTACTTCAGACCTCGGTCTTCTGCGAGCTGCTGGGATTTCCTACCTTCCTGTTGAAGGAGTGGAGCCCCGAGCTACAATCGACCCAGAAACCCCTCACCCCTACTGGGGTTCTTGCCATGGAAATAGATTTCCCAGTGAATGCGAAGACTGTGCTCGCACCGGAACCCTTTGCCGACCTGCCTTTTCACTTTCTGGTTACTTCTGAACTGTTTACTTGATCATCCTTTTCTTTGCTGATTTTAAATACCTATGTTTTCCTTGGTGCTAATACTTGACCTTGTGCGTAAATGAGCAAATGACCGACGCCACCAAATTCATGCAGTCGCCAAGAAGAACTCGAGCAACGAGCAAAACACTGCCCACCCACCACCATTAACCTTCCAACGGTCAATGCGACCTCAAGCCGAGGAACAAAGCGCCAACAAACCGAGCAATCCACGTCTACCTTCATTCCTGCTCCCTCGGTGCAAGAACCAGTTGCTGTCTCACCCCCTGTCATCACCATTGAACCCACTGAAAGCCCGAGGAAACATAGGCGCCGGGCAGATAAAGCTGTGGTCGAAGAGAGCACCCCAGCCTCCTATTTGGCAACAAGCAAATTTTGTCATGCCCGACGACCAACCTAAAGCTGCTGCCCTCATCAAGGAACTTGCCAACGTTCCCGACCTCGACAACATCGCTGTGCACAAATGAGGTGGTTTCCCGTCCACTACTGGTCTCGGACTAATGAAACGTCTCCACCACAGCGGGATCCAAAAGAAGTATGCCGACCAAGCAAGCTCGGTATTGATTGGAGAAATGGGTCTGTGCATGACTGAGGTAACACATTTCACCCTTCACTTACTGTTTTTCCTTTTTCCCTATTTCTTATTCGCAATATCTCAAACAGATCGCAAATAAATCCATCCTGATGTATGAACGCCTCATCACCAATCTGAACAAAAACAACACTCACCGCCGAGAAAGACAACCTTGCTACCGAGAAGAATGCCCTTGAGAGAAAAATCAATTGCATCGGTGGCCGATCTCAAGAACAGCGAGGAATCCCTCACGAACAAGGTAGCGAGCTCTCACAAGTGGAAGCCGAGAAGAAAGCATTGAGGCCCAATTGAACCTTTCTAAAAGTCCGAGGAAACCGCCTCAACAACATAGCAGGGCGCGAGCCGCGCTTGTCGAGAACGCACTGGAGGCCGCCAACGCCACTGTCACAAAGCTCGAGCAAATGGTGTCAGAAGTCGGTTCAATGACAGATGACGAGCGAAAGCAACAAATCATTGAAGATTACAAGAGATCGGCCGATTTTGCCAACAGTGTAGACGGTGAAGCTTATCCATTTTTTGTGCAGGGGATGAATCATATTCTAAGGCGCCGCTGCAAGTGGTTCAGAAATTAGCCCCGAGCAACTGGTTGAATGGGGAGCTAACCCCCTCTTTTGCTCGTCTGCCCGGGCCGGCCATTCCCAAGTACCCTTTAACGAGGATGAACTAGACGGCCGGCCGACGCCGCAGCGGCCTGCTCTTCATGGATCCCTCCTCCCTGCCGCCGCTACTACGCCACCGACCTTATGACAGAAATTTGGCGATCACAAGCTCCTTCAACCACCGCTGATGACACCGAGGATCAAGCTGATGACGAGGTCACAATCCTGAATACCACTGCCAACACCGAGGAACCCACCATTATTTCCACCGAGGATAATACTGGCCCCGCTAGTTGAACTCGTCCCACGGGCCTGCGCGCCTTTCTGGCCTTCGTGCCTTGTCCTACAACAATTTTAATTCTTTGCCTGTAATATTTTAACTCCTTTTACTTTTGAATGACTGCCTGATATTAGCTTTAGCCAGACAAAATCGCCTTTTTCTCGCTCTTACAGCGATCAACATTTAACCAAGTTTTTACTCGCTCTAAAGCGATCATCATTTAGCTTAGCTTTTACTCGCTCTAAAGCGATCATCGTTTAGCTAAACTTTACTCGAATACCCCTCCCTTACGAGCATAAAGCCCCCTATGCTCGCAATAAGGGGTTACTCGATCAACTGGAAACATCTCTTCAAATTTGATCGAGCATAAAGACCTTTATGCTCGATCAAAGACTTGAAGAGATTCAAACATAAAGTTGAAAAGTCAACTGAGCTTCATCATTACCATTTATCATGAGAGAAAAAGATCAAAGAATTACATATTGTAAATCAATTACCAATAGTATTTCTTCAAATGATCCGCATGCCATGGATGCTTTAACTCATCACCATCCTCTGTTCGCAACATGTAGGTGCCCTCCTTAATAATTCTCGAAACTTGAAAAGGGCCTTCCCAATTTGGTGACAACTTTCCCCATTCAGCTCGATGACCCGTGGCCTCAATCTTACGAAGGACCCAATCCCCCATAGCAAATGATCGACCACGAACTCTCTTATCGTGGTGAGCCTTTGCTCGTTGCTTATAGTTAGCCATCCTCATCTTGGCGTCCAAACGTCTCTCTTCCAACAAGTCCAAATCTGCTGTCCGAGCTGTTTGATTAGAACCGGCGTTGTAATTTAGGACCCTATGAGTGGGCAAATACATCTCTACCGGAACCATAGCATCAGACCCATAAGCTAAGGAAAATGCTGTTTCCCCGGTTGAACCCCTTACTGTTGTTCTTACTGCCCACAAGGTCAAGGCTTCGACCCATCTTCCAGCTTTTTCCTCCAAATTCCTCTTCAAAACATGCAGAATTTGTTTATTCGCAGCTTCCGCCTGACCATTGCCTTGTGGATACGCCACAGATGACTGCCAATGCTTCACCCTCATTTGCTCACACGCCCTGGTAAACTTTTCCGAAAACTGGGTCCCATGATCAGATACAATTGCTCGCGGGACCCCAAACCGACACCATATGTGCTCGTGTACAAAATCGATGGACGTTTCACCTCGCTTATAGTCGCCGGTGGCTTCGCTTCCACCCGACTTTGAAGTAATCCGACTAAACTCATCGCATATTTGAACTTCGGACCGAGCAACGGAAAAGGACCAATCAAGTCAATTCCCCACATGTCGAATGGCCATGACGCGATACAGAGTCTCGCTTCTAGATGGCAATCGTGGAATATCTCGCATAACGTTGACACTTGTCGGCAATGAACATATATCTCGGCATCCCGCCGCAAAAGTTATCCAAGAAAATCGCCGCTAACACTTTCTGGCTAACGATCGTTGGCGGTGTCCCCCACACTTGCCTTCATGCACTTCGCCCAAGATTCCCTCCGTCATCTCTGGACGAACACATCTCAACAAAGGTCGTGTATATGATCTTCGATACAGGATGTTGTCTAAAATAATGTAACGACATGACCGCTTCTGGACGGTTCTAGCTTCCTTCTTGTCTTCAGGCAACACCCCATGCTCGATGTACGCCGAAGATCATCTATCCAACAAATGCGGTGGCTCTATGTCCATGACCACTTCTTTCTCGATAACAGAATTTCCAGATGCTCGATCATGACTCCGTGATGCAAAGATTGAATTTCATCCTCACCATCTTCGATAAATAATTCGCTTTCGCATATTGTCCTCCCGAGCAATTCTTACTAGCTCCCGAATCGAAATCTTTTAAAATTTCTCTTACCATCGCAAGCAATAACGACCAAGATCGGGTGATGCACCCATAGTCGCTTTGACTTGATTAACCACCAACCGAGAATCACAAGTATACCACCATCGCCGCACTCCAATGTCTTGCGCGAGCTCGAGACCAAGAATTAAAGCTTCATATTCGCGCCCGGTTGTTCAAGCTGGAAATTTGAAACACAACGCCTTTTCAATTCCACATCTTGCTCCCAAGCTGACTAACACTAAACCAAAGACCACTCCCAAATCGACTAGCCGAACCGGTCAACATGAAGCTCCCAAAGAATATTCCTCGCCTCGCTTGACTTGCATTACTCGTCATTGTTGCTTTACCCTCCACCTCTTCCTCGATAGACTCCTTAAAACTTGTCTCACCCACAAATCGCTATAGCTCGCGCTTTAATCGCCGCCATGGCCGATAATCGATGTCAAACCTTGCTAACTCGATTGACCAGGTGAGCAACCGACCGTAAGTATCTCGGCTTGTGCAAAATCTTTTCGCAAAGGTGAATCCGTATACGACAATGGAGTGAGGTAAAAATAAGCTCAGAAGTTTCCGAGCAAAGAACAACAAGCGAGTAAGCCAATTTTTCGCATTAAAATATCTTCCTCTACATCACTGAGGCTTTGGATACATAATAAACAAAGCTTTTGTACATTGCCTTCTTCCCTAATCAACAGCCGTACCGCCGGCTCGTAGTCGCCAGATAGACATACAATCTTTTCCCCAAATACCGGCTACTCAACAAAGGTGGACTTCCTAAATACTCCACCAATTCCTTGAAAGCTCTCGGCATTCGAGAGTCCATTCAAACCCTTTATTACCCGCAATGAGAACTGAAGAAAGGCAAGCAACGCCGGACCTCGAGATGAATCTTCCCAAAGCAATCACCCCGCCGCTTAGCCTCTCGTGACGCCCTTAACACAACGAGGAAGCTTCATAGTAACTAATGCCTCTATCTTCTCAGATTTGCCTCAATTCCCTCTCAAGAACTATGAAACCGAGGAACTTGCCGCCTTTCACTCCGAACACACATTTGCTCGGATTCAACTTCATATTGTTCCTCCCGAGATTAGCAAAGTTTCCCTAAGTCCTCTCAGAGATGCTCGCGCCCCTTGGTCTTGACCACCATATCATCAATGTAAGCTTCAACATTTCTCCCTATCTCGCGAGCCGAATACCCGCTGACCATCCTTTGATAAGTGGCCCCAAAGATTCTTCAAACCAAAGGGCATCATCTTATAACAATACTCGACCCCCATTTGCTCGGAAGGTCGTTAGAGCCTTATCTCGATCAGCCATTTTAACACGATGATATACCCGAGTAAGCATCTATAAGTGACCGAGGAGCTCGAACCCCGCAATGGCGCCGACCAACTTGTCGATTCTCTGTAAAGGATAACGATCTTTCTGGGCAAGCCTTGTTCAAACCGTGAAGTCAACACACATCCGCCACTTGCCGCTTGACTTTTCACCATAACCACATTAGCCAACCAAGTGGATAATGTATCTCCTCAATAATATCGCTTTAAGCAATTTCTCGACTTCCTCCTTGATCGGCGATCCTTTTCAACCGAATAAACGTGAAAGTCATTTCTTTGAATTGGCGATATTTGGATCAACATTCAATTGATGCAAGGCCACATCCTCGCTCACCCTTGCATGTCCTCCTGCCAAGCGAAGATATCCGGCGTCTGCTGATTTGCTTAATTAGGCTTGCCCTTGCTTCTTAAAATCAGCTGGCCAATCTTGATCTTACGCTCGGGATAGTGCGGATTGATGACTATCTCTTCTAGCTCGTCTTGAGCGTAAGCTACGGCTCATCTCCTTTGTTTGGAGCGTATCCTCCACTTTTCATCCTTCTCATTTCGATCCTCGACTTTGTCGAGCTGGTCTACCTCCATGGCCTCAATTGGCTCCTCGAGACATGGATGTTGGCAAAGATTTATCAACAGGACCAACAACCTCATCGGCTCATCCAATCCCCCGCGTCAATGTCGGCCAAAGGATTGCTAATACCTTCCTCGGTCACCTCTTCTCGCTCGACTTGCGGCGGTACATGCACTAACGGCGAGAGATAGAACCTCGGCCTCTATTCGAGCGGTGCCACTACTTGCATCTCTTCATTTTGACTTGGTCGCCCCGGCTTCAATGTCGGCATGGAGCTCGGCTTCCATTTCCATCCTCTGTACCATCATCTACACACCGATGGTCCCTGACCACATGAGAAGTTTCCTTGGTGCTAATAGTAACCTTTGCTCGCCATCTTCCAAGGTCAACTTACGCTTTCTCTTCTTTATCCGAGAACATATTCTACTGGCTTATTTCATGGTTGACTCATGATACTCCCAACTCCTTGATCGGTATAAAATTTAGCTCTCGGTGAGGGATTGACGCGACCATCTGAAACTTAGTCATGCTCGGTACGCCCAAAATAATATTGTAAGGAGATTTCAAGTCGATTACCATAAAGGTAACCTTTTAACCCGGTTCGGTGCTCCCTCACCAATGAACACCTCGTGATGCCCTTCACTTTGGACCTTATGATTTGTGAAGCCTTAAAGAAAGATATGGCTTCAAGCGATCATCGCTAACTCCAACCCTTGAAAACAAGAGTAATACATCACATCGGCATGCTCCAAAGGTTCCACCAAGATTCTGCACAGACCCGTCCATCAACCGGTATAGAACTATTAACATCGCTCGCCTGCAACATTACTCGCTAACTCGTCGCGAGTATTGTATGGCTTTGTTCACCCTCTTGCAAAGTTCCGGTCGATCTACCACTTTTGACAAGGAGTAGATTTGCTTGCGTAATGGGGGTGAGCTCCTCATCCATTATGACATTAATAACCCAGGTGGAGCCTCTCTGGAGCATTCCCCCTATTACCCGGATCTCGCTTGAAGCGGTCCACCAACGCCCCTCATTGATTAACCTGCGAATGGCCTTTTCAACGGCGGCATTCTTACGTGGTGTGCCCATAATCGTCATGATTAAACAACCTCTTCGTATCGATCTCTCCTATTTGTGTTTGGATTCATACGAGGTGGATTGGGAGGCTTCGTTTCTAATCTCGTACATGATATCCTCGCGCAATGTATTGGCGGGGGTCAAATCGATTCTCGAAGAAACTCTTTCGGTCGATCATACCGAGACTTACTCTGTTATAACCGCCACTTCCTGCTTGGCCATTGCCTTGGAGTCCACTGAAACCCCAGCACTCTCTTTCTTCTTTTCCTTCTTATTTGTCTCACCGTGCGCCACTTGTGCTCGCATGAGCATCTGCGCTGTCTTCGGTTCACGCATACTCAATTCGACCGCAAACCGCCTTCTCCTTCCTAACAGTCCCGTTTCAAAACACAAGCGTGACCTCTTGCTCGGTCGGAGCTCGGAACTTGCTTTCAAGGACCTTGGTAAACCTCTCCAGGTAACTCGGTGTTGACTCATGTGCACCCTTGTTTTACCTTAGACAAATTGCCCTTGTCTTGCTAATGAACCGGCCGGTTCGAGAAATCGGCCAAAAATTTTTGTTCGTCTGCCCAATGTTGATCGACCGTGGTGGCGATCTGCAAATCAAGCCAGCCTCACTCCTGCCAAGCCCCACAAAAGCTCTAATCTTCAACGCCTCGTCCGAGGTTACCAAACCAATTTGGGACTCAAAAGACATCAACCAGTCCCTAGCTTTGGTCTTGCCCTGTATTCCTTAATGTTGGGGAAAATCAAACCTATATTTGGCGGGGCATTCTCGATCCGGGCTAACGGGCTAGAGATGTAAGAAATTTCCATCTAGAGCATTGCCTTGTTCCCAGGCTTCCATCCGGCGCTTCAATTCCTCGAAATCATGCATGTTAATGGTTGCAGGCAAACCACCCCCGAGCTGAGGCTGTACCACAGGCATAGGAGGGGCAATGGGGTCAGCTGGAAATGGCTTGTGGAGCCCTAGCGGCCTGCGCCTGTCCACGAGGTACTCGGCGTGATGGAGTGCGGTGATTGATGAGACCGCCTGGGAGAAGTTTTCTGTCTCCGAGCATAAGAACCCCTAGGTGATCGTGATCGGCGACTATAAGCACGGGATCGCCGTGGTGATGGTGAACGATGTCTGCGAGCATGCGACCTCTGTGGCGAAGGTGAACGTTGGCGACGACGTGATTGAGCCGAATCCTCACCAATTCTAGGACCCAACCTTGAATGGACGCTGGGGACAACCCTATGACTGGCCTTACTTCCCTCAGGTTGCCCAGGACGCTTAGAACCATCATGCCCGCGTGGTTGCGAATGAACGACCATAGGATTCATTTGATTTCCCCCAGTACGTGAAATTCCTGCTGCCATACTCGGTGCTGATAAAACTGGCAGTGGATCTAACTCGATGGGCAATGGTGGTTTGCCCATAGCAATCAACTGTAAGTTGAGTTGATGCATCTGGCCGAGGTAGATGGCTCTCTGGCGTAAAGCCTCCTCACGAAATTCATGTGCCAACCCAACCGCTGCTTCAGCACTTCTGGCCATCGAATCAACTCCACGCCTTTGATTCAACTGATGACGTGCGTCATGGGGTGGAGGGACATTATGCCCAAGCCACTGACAAGCCGTGGATTCT
>CM028383.1:44131675-44175202 GCA_013146195.2 Codonopsis lanceolata | reverse complement strand
AAAAACATTACAGACTATGTGTTCCGTGTTTTTGTAATATATACTAGTCTTTGTGTTCGTGTCCTGGCACGGTGTGAGTAGGAGAGGATATCGGTATTAGAGTGTAAATATTTAAATAAATCAATATATGTTTCAATCATGATTCAAAAGAGCAAAAATAACAAATTGAAAATGAAGAGCTCATTGTCAATTAAAACAAAATAAAACATTCAGTTGATTCTAGTACATATAAAAGAGTTCATGGTTTATATATATATATATATATATATATATAGATGTGGAAATCATCTAGATGCTGGAGTAGAAATCTCTAAGAAAGAGTCACCCTTAGACTTGTCCGGTGCTGCATTTATCAAGCTTACGTGATCCACGACGGCTCCTATATTTTTCACACCTTATTTTCTTCCAGTTATCCCCTCATTTCTGCCATGTCCGCTCCTCCTTAATTTCCTTTTCCTTGTCCAACGAGTAAAGAAGGGCAGTTTCGCCATTTATCATTGGTCAACTTAAATAAGTCAACACTCATCAAATATAAATAAAACTCCCTTCGAGTCATCCATATACTTCATTACTTGCTCATTTTCTTTGCTTTCTTTCCCCAAGAGATCACAAACCCTACTCATTTTTGGTTAGAAGAAAGAATATCAGATCATTACAAGAAAACCTTTTTTTTTTTACAATATTTTTTAACCATGTCATATTTGCCCGTGAAAAGAGGCAGGGAAGGAGAGATGCACAGTTTCTCAAACATGGCTAACTGTTTGATACTTTTTCCCAAGGGAGCTCATCATGATCATGACTCGTTTGATGACTCAATGACAAACAACTCACCGAGCCGATTCTTCGAGTGCAAGACATGTAACCGGCAGTTCACATCATTCCAAGCCCTAGGAGGACACAGGGCAAGCCACAAGAAACCAAGACTCATGGGAGGAGACTTGACAAATAATCAAGCTCAGTTGCCTGCAAACTCTCCGGCTAAGCCCAAAAGTCACGGGTGCTCGATTTGTGGGGTAGAATTTGCGATAGGGCAAGCATTAGGAGGGCACATGAGGCGGCATAAGGCAGTAAGCAAGGCAAATGAAATAGGAGTTTTTGGATTGGATTTGAATTTGACACCATTGGAGAATGGTTTGGAGTTTGGGCTTCAAAAGGTGGTTCCTAGTATAGATGGTTTGAGTTACATATGTTCATAATTCATACATACGGACTCGTCCACGACCAACTATCCGGTAGACATCGGACAACTATATGTGGCCGGCCGGCCCGAATCGAGCTTGGCTATGCTGATATTGTTATAGGCGTTAGATGTAGGAGAGATGAAACCCTCATTGTATAATATCATATATAAGATTGCGGTATATATATTTAATTTATTTTCAAATAAAATAAAAATTATTTGCTTCAAGGATTTTCGGACGATGTGAGTATGTGACCAATTAAGGACATGACTGAAGTTAGTGTTTTTGCATTTTGAACTTATGTCGATTGATCTGTGTGATGAAGGCTTAAGGCTGCAGTAGCTTTTTACGTCCCTAATTTTTATTTTTTGGTTAATTCGATAAATTTTTGCATTGATATTTGTCGAAGATATTTATTTTTAAAAAATTCAAAAGTTATAGCTTAATTTTTTTTGACTAAATAAAAATGTATGAAACGTTCATCTAAAAATTAGTTAGATTGAGTTAAAAAAAAAAATCAAAATGTATCTTTTTCAATTTAAACGGAGTTGTTATGTACTAGTATGTCAAATTAACAAGACCCAAGCCCAAAAGTCAGGTCCGTTATGTGTAATCAACATTCCGACTCATTAAATAAAATCTCTTGAGTCATCAGAGTCTAGATTAAAGGCTCATCTTTGTCTTATTCAAAATAATTTTTGAATAATTTCGAGTCATTTTGTAATGTAAAACTAATCTATTCACATTTGTTTGACTTTTAAATATTTTTTATTTAAAAGTGAAAAAAATACTTGAGGAGCTAGCTAACCCGAATTCGCAAGTCATTCTAAATATAAAAATGTCTAAAATATTTTAAGCAATAATTATTTTTGAAGCGTCCGGAATAAGACAATTTTTTAAAACAGGTTTAAGATTTATGAATAAAGTATATACATATTGGGGGGATGCGACAAAAATTCAATTGGTGGCTCGGACGATGACGCAGTAACCCTAAATGATACACCAAGTTGCTTTTGCTTCATGTTGTTATATATATATATATATATATATATTTATATATATACTAGTATCTAATTGTGCCCGTGTCATAACTAACTACACGTCGGTCTCAATAGATGGTCGAGATAAATTGTAGATAATTATTTTATTAATAAAAACAAAATTCATAATTGAGTGATTTATATATAATATATATATTTACGGATCAATTTAAACCACTAGATGTGTTTGACACAACTGATCAAGATCGCCAGTTACACTCCAACCTCTTTTATATATATACTAGATCTTCATACACATACCTATGGTACCGTGTCAGTATATCTGATTTTGTCAATTGAAATGAATGTGCCTAAATAGAAGGTGTTATTTTTAAAAAATATTACAGTTGAGGATATATTGCTTCAAGTGATAGTTGAGGGATTGATGTTTTATAAGGAGTGACTGTTCAGAAAATTAATCACATGGTGCGACTTTGTAATCTATATTATAAAACAGCTAGGTAATTGGCTAGGGTTATTCAGAAGTTGCGATTAAATTATTCTAAAAAATTTAACGGTTGAGATTCATCATCGCATTCACATATGTGAGTAGTTATCCATTTTTAACTCCTCGTTTTTTTCTTTCTTTATTACAAGCCACCCCCTACAATTAATATTATGAACAGTCAACCATTTTTCCTCTCCCTATATTTTATCTTTATATTACAAAGTCACACCTTACAATTAATCTTCTGAACAGTCACCCCTTATAAAACACCAATCCCTCAACGATTATTTGAAGCAATATACCCCTCAACTGTAACTTTTTTTTTAAATCGCACATTCTATTTATACACTATCATTTCAATTTACGAAATCAGATATACTGGCACCGTGTCATAAACATGAGCATGAAGTACCTATGGCACGGTGCCATTATATATGATTTCATCAATTGAAATGATAGTTCCTAAATAGAAGGTGTAATTTTTTTTTAAAATATTACAGTTGAGGGGTACATTGCTTCAAGTGATAGTTGATGGATTGATATTTTATAAAAAGTGACTATTCAGAAGATTAATCGCAGAGTGTGACTTTGTAATGTGAAGATAAAACATATGGAAAAGAAAAAGGGTTGACGGCTCATAATATTAATTATAGGGGGTGACTTGTAATATGGAAAGAAAACAATTAGAAAGCTAAAAATGGATAACTACTCACACATGTGAATGTGATGGTGAATCTCAACCGTGAAATTTTTAAAGATAATTTAATCACAACCTCTGAATAGCTCTAATCATTTACATAGTTGTTTTATTATATACTAGATCTTCATACCCGTGCCTATGACACGGTGCCAATATATCTGATTTTGTTAATTGAAATGGCAGTGTCTAAATAAAATGTGCAATTTAAAAAAATATTACAGTTGAAGGATACATTGCTTCAAGTGATAGTTAAGGGATTGATGTTTTATAAGGGGTGACTATTCAGAAGATTAATCGCATGATGTGACTTTATAATATGAAGATAAACCAAAGGGAGAAAAAAATGGATGACTGCTCATAATATTAATTGTAGGGGATGACTTGTAATAAGGTAAGAAAAAATAGGAAGTTAAAAATAGATAACTACCCACACATATGCATGTAAGGGTGAATCTCAACCGTTAAATATTTAAAAATAATTTAATCTCAACATCTGAATAACCCTAATCAATTACCTAACTGTTTTATAAATGTTATCAACCTGAATTTTCATCACTTAATTTACTTAGTTGTTTATAAATGTTACAAAGCTTGAAATTGTGATATGATCTTGACAAGCCATAAAAGTGTATCTAAGATTTTGAGGATCTATTGGTTAAGTTTGACAACTTGGAGGCAAGTTTGGAAGCTTGGAAAACTGTTTGGATACTTCAGGGGGTCAAAGTGGCAAGGAAGCAAGATTGGAGGAACTGTGGACCTTGCGGACGCAAGGGTCCATAGACCTTGCGACCGCAAGGTCGCCAGAAAAGCTGTCGTTTTTGTTTTAACTTCCTGTTTTAATGTTTGGGTAATTTTAGTTTCCTTTTCATTTAGTATTTCTTTTTATTTAGGTTTCTTGTTCCTAAAGTTTAGGGTTAAAGAGTTTCCTTTTAATTAGTTTTTTTGTCCTACAAGAATTATGATTTATTTTGTAAGCCTATAAAAAGGCAGTCTTAAACATTGTTTGAGGTAGAGAATTTTGATTAATAAAAAAGTGAGTTGATTTTCTGGTTAGAAAATTGTCTTCTTATTTGAGTGTCCTGGATTGGAAGCTCGGATTATAAACATCATGGATTCGTTGTTTATAATTGAATTCGACTTATCTGTTGGAGAGTCATCCCAATTGTGGCGTCATTCACAATTCCAAGGTTCGCGTCATCTCGAAGGCGTTGGGTCGCGGAGTCATTCATTCTAATACCTTTCTAGGAGATCTTGGGGTCCGTTCCGTTATCAAATTGTATATAGGGTGAAGTGCATCAAAATATAGGGCCCGAACAGGTAGCTCAAAAGAGTACCCCAAAAACATACTTATAAGAATGAGCGAAGTCCATACCCGAAAAGAGGTCAAAGTCCGTACCCAAAGAAGGGCCCAAGCCCAATTAGGCGAAGGAAACCCAAGATTTGAAGTTAGCTTTTATTATAAATAGGAGGAAACTTTCTCCTGGAAGGGGCTGTCAATATTTTCCGAACAGAGCCTCTTTTCTTCTAACAAAATTACAGGGAAGTCTCCATCATCTCTCCCTCCCGCCTGTTCACACACATATGTACACATATTCTCCATTTTATCTATTATATATCATAAACAATGTACTGATTATCATATCGGAGGGTTTGTGTGGACACCTCACTCACTCACGGTGCTTTATTTTGCAGATTTCACAAGCCAGATATCCTATCGCGCGACCACCGTCGGACCCCGATTCCAACGACACTAACACGACGTCATTTTCGATATCCCGTACACGAAACGACAAGATCACTATATTTTTTAGGTGATCATAGGGTAATTACGGTAATAACTACTTCTAGTATTTGTTAAGAATATGGACACCATTTGCTACTTTTTTCTTCAAAATGACATCACAAATGGAAACATTCGAACATACACAAAAGTCTAGTCTAATTTCTTGAGTTCGCACTCGCAGCCTCCCTTTTCTATAATAATTAATCTGAAATTCTATAAAGAGTTATATTCATTATAGGCAAATTATATTATGAGCTAGAGTAATTGTATTATTACGAGATTTAGTATTAATTAGTGTCGTAAATGATCATTATGCTAATGTCATTATTTAAAAAAACATATTTAACTTAACCATATAACGATTTAAATAGATTTGACCTAACAAAACTAACACTAAAATTTGTAGTAATATCATACCTCGTATAATATAGCGTTGCAACGGCATCATGCAACTTAGGCAACTGGTAATGATCGGATAATTCACCAGTTCTCCTTTTCATTTATGTCATGACATGGCCCAAAATTATTATAACGATTTTGTCGGAAAAAAAAACAAACATAAAAAACAAACATAAAAATAATTATTGTTCATTATACTTTTAAACAAACATAAAAATTATTTTGAAAACGCAAGGGCGTATAAATTATGAATAAAGTATTTACAAATATGGAAATAAAAGTAATATTGGCTAGAATTGCCTAGCGCAGGTCCAATATCCCACAATTTGCTTATATTTCTTTATTTATGTTATAGTTTTTGAGAAAAATAAATTTAAAAAACGAGTGTTTATTTTCTTATGAATTAATTATTTGTCAACTTTAACGTCTCAATTCATTTACAAATGTACACGTGTGTGTATATGTGTGTGTGTGTGTGAATGTACTATTAAAAATGCATTAAAAAACAACTTCTTAGTCTTTTAAAAAAACCAAAATTAAGGATATTTGTTTTAAGATGGAGGTACTAATTTACAAGATTTTCGAATTATTTACAATCCCAACATACATTAAATATCTAGCCAGTTTCTCATTATAACTAGGGGTGGCAAAATAGGTGTTATGGATAATTATAGGTTAGTTTATTATCCATGAATAACCATGGATAATAGTCTAACTCATACTTATTCATAACACTCATTTTACCACCCCTAATTATAACCATAATTAAGTTGAGTATTTATAAGGTAAGCAATTTACATTAACTAACTAAATAAAGAGTAAAAATAGAAATTCAAAAATCAGATAATGAAATTGTTGAGCATTTATTAAAAACTAGCTCTACACACGCACAAACATACATCCTTTCTAATCAATTAAAACAAAGACAAAAAAAATTAAAAATAACATATTAATTCAATGAATAGACAAATATCATTTGATTAAAATTATCCAATTTTAAGGATAATCTCGTTTTCTATAATTAAGATGAACTCAAATTCTTTTTTTCTTACCAAAATTGATAAATAATTGTTATCCTCAATTAAATTCTAGTTACTATGAACTTGGACGTGATTGACACTGCCTGCTAATGGATCAAATATGTATCGGATATAAATATATTTGAATCCGATCTGAAATCCTATATCGTCGATTCGATAATCCGACGAATTAAGTGTAATTTATATCCGAATCCGTTATCACTTAACATATCCGATCCGAAATATAAATTTATGGATAAAAAACAATGAGAATATGAAAGAGAGGAAGATCAAAAGACAACTCCATATATAATTGTGTATACTATGCATATCTATAATAAGAAATATGTTATTTTCGCATCGGATATAGCTAAATCTATATCGGATTTGGGTTATTGAATCATTATACAAATTCATATCCGAAATTTTGGATCGGATTCAGACCAAAATATGATCCATTGACAGGCCTAGTTGACATACAAACATGTTGGAGTACTATGTGTGTGCGTACACGTAATACGAAAAATACATCATCTAGCAGTTATGAAGATCATCTCGACCCGATTCATCGAATATTATTGACTTACATAATAAGAAAGTGAAACTTTGTATTACAAATTAAGATGTGTAAAATGATCACAGAGGAATTGATTGATGACTACCCACTTGACTAAACTTGCTAATTTGCTTATTAAGTCTTATATATCCTGCCCTACTAAAATTTGTCAATGTCAAATTAATGTTAAACTAATTAAGCCTCATTAAATATATATATTTGTCAATTTAGTTGCTTAAATTGACAAGCAATCTAAGTTGTGGTATGAGAGTGTCCAAAACAATAAGTCAGCAGCAGTCACGGCTAGTCACCTTCCATTTCTTGAATGCAAACACAGAGTTGTATACGTAGGCATGCAGTAGGTTTGAGTTCATGCATTTTGATTTTAGACCCGGAAGATTAATTACCGCCAATCTTAGTCGTTGTATTAAACTGCAGTAAGTGGTCCCTACATATACCATACCCATCTGTATGGAAAATATTTACTTGTTTTCACTTTTCATATGCTCGTGCATGCCTACCAATTCAATGGGTAATTATATGGTCACAGAATGAAAGCAAAATTTTAGGTTCCGTTTGAATGCAATGATTTTAAATTTAATAAATATTTAATTTTTATAAAATTTAAATAATTTAGAATTTCTTTTTTAAAATCATAGTATTTATATTATTTAGATAATGTGTGGAATTTAAGTGTAATTTTATTATACTTAAAATAATAGTTAATTTAATTGTAATAGTTTAGTCTAGTGGTATATGATTTTAGTTATTATGAATGGCAAAAGTTTAAACCTTACTAACAACAAAAGTATAAAAAAAATTATATTTTACAAAATAATAAATAGTATTTAGTGGTGATGGTTAGCGACGACGGTGGGTGGTAGTCGGTAGAGGTAGTTGGAGGTGGCGGTTTCCGTAGGTGGCAGCAGTGGTGGGGATTGACCAAAGGCAGCGGTGGTGACGGTGGTGGTGGTGGCAGGAGGTGTTGGCGGCGGTGGGA
Source organism: Codonopsis lanceolata (assembly GCA_013146195.2). Lineage (NCBI taxonomy): Eukaryota > Viridiplantae > Streptophyta > Magnoliopsida > Asterales > Campanulaceae > Codonopsis > Codonopsis lanceolata. The sequence goes on along the minus strand of CM028383.1, from coordinate 44,167,076 downwards.
GGTGGTACAAGTGGGGGTAGTTGAAAGTTGTTTTGATGGTGGTAAAAAAAGGTGATTTGTTACTATGTAATAATTGATCAAAATTTAGAATTTAAATTATTAGAATTTAGGATGAAATTAGTTTTATGAAATTTATTGATTTAAAATTCCAACACAATTTCAATTCCAAATTTTAATTATGTTCCCAAATAATGAAATTGGTTTTAATTAATTAATTCTCGACATATTTTACTATTTTAGCAAGCAACTAATGAGAGAATGGCTTGTCCAGGTACTTTGAATCTTTCACATCTTTATTAATTCCCCCTTCCTTATATATCAATCTTTCTCGTATCTCTCTCTCTTTCTCTCTCTCTCTTTTATATAGATACGAAAGTGAACAAACAAAAAACTATTTTGAAATTATAAATATTTCAGATTATTAAGAAAAACTTAGCACATATTTTTTAAAAAATAAAGAAATTAAAATACAAATATTTAAAATTACAAAACTTACGAACAAATGTTTTTTTTTTAAAAATAAATCTAGGTCGAACAAAAATTAAATTGAGATTGAGTTGATTACGATAACAATTAATTAAGAATCTCAAACTAAATATTAATAATAAAATTAAAATACAAATATTTAGAATTGCAAAAATTATTTACAAAACTTACAAACACATATCTCATTAAAACAACTCAATGGATGCTCGGAATAAATTATAGATAACCACCTCGTCAACTCAAACAGAAGGATGTGGTTAAAAAATGTATTATAAGAAAACATTCATGTAACTATAATTGGTTGTGGTGAGGATAATTCAAAAAAAATAATCATAACTGAGGGGTTATTACATATTTATTGGTTGTAAATGAGTTAATTCAAACAAAACTCATACCTAAGAGATTTATATGTAAAACAAAACTCATATTTACGAATCAATATGGACCGCCAGTTGTGTTTAAAATAATTCTATCTGAACTGTCAATTAGTCCATAATCTCTTTTATAATATAGATACTGTAATATTTTCTAGAAATGGTCGGGATAAAAAAAACTTATAACTAACGGGGTAATTCAAACAAAACCACAACTGAGGGGTTCATTTGTAGCACATATACTTATGAATCAATCTGAACCGTTAGTTGTGTTTAGCATAATTCGATCAAGACCGTCAATTAGATCCTGATCTTTTTTAGTATATATATATATATATATATATTTGATTATGAAGATCCTAAACTTAATTTTGAAGATTATGAATCAATTGAAAAGATACGGATTGGATATCTTTCCTCAAGTCTCTATTGTATATCTACATCCAAAATTGAAGACCGGGTACTGTTTCAAAGTCACTAAACAAAGTATTGATGCAGTTTTGAATTGATTCTGTAAGTATTTCTATTTACTCTACATTATGCCAGCTTGATTTTGATTTACCCTGTAGAAAGTGTTCAATTGTCTCAATTTGGGAGTGGCAAAATAAGTGTTATGGATCAATGGATAATAAGTCATTATCCATGGATAATGGCTTATTATCCATTGATTCATAACATCTATTTTACCACCCCTAAGTCCCATAATTAGAGCATCCATATTATATACTTTGTCATCAACTTATTTATGGAGAAGAGTGATACCATGGTTAATTAGGAGAGAGGATTAGCCAATAAGGAGAGAAAAAAAGTTATTTCTTCCTAAATAAGAAGAAACAAAATGAATCTTTCTAATCAATGTGTGTGATCGGGTTTTAGAGGAGGGGGAACAAAATAATTTTTTAAATTGGAATGTGTTAAATTTATTTATTTTATATAAGAAGATGTGTAAAAAAATTATACAATATAAAAATATTTTTTTAAGTGAATAAAAAAATAAAAATACGTAGGTGACTATATGTAAGAAGATTATAGGAATGCTCTTAATGGTCTCTTGTACGGCAAGCTGGATCTACATGTAGGATAGGGATTAGGGATTATCCAAAATCTAGCTAGCCAGCAGCTTCTCCTTATTTTACTTTATTTTAATTTTTAGTGACAAATAAAGGGAGAAAGCTTGTATTTTTGGCGATTAAGTTTAAAATAAAATAAAATTTTATGATAATCCATTCGTCCCAAAATTATTATCCTTTTTTTTTTCCGTCCATTTCAAAATAATTATCTTCTTTAAAACTTTCTTTTTTATGACAAAACTTTTACTCCCTCCATCCCTAAATTATCGTTCTCCTTTCCTTTTTCGTCTGTTCTAAAATAATTATTCAGTTTGAAACTTATTTCTTTAGAACATCACTTTTACTATTTTATCCTTACTTTTTCATTATGTTTTAATCATGAATCACATTCACATGGGTTTTAAAGGAAACAACATATTAAACCAATATAATAATATAGGTACTTAATACAGCACCTTTAAAATACTTAATACACGACTTTTTGTTGTAAAAATACTATATTACCATTGACAAATTAAAAAAAATTAAACACTGGACCAACACCGCCCACCGAACCACCCCCACCGCCCATCGGATCACCCCCACGCCTACCAACCCCGGCCCTCCCGCACGGGCCAAGCCCGATCCCCCCAGCCCCGACCCCGGCTGCCCCAACCCCAGTCCCTCTCCTAGCCCTCCCACCCCGCCTAGGCCAAGCCCAGTCCCTCCCCCAGCCCTCCCATTTCACCTGGGCCAAGCCCAATCCCTCCCCAGCCCATCCAGTCTTGACCCAGCCCCTCCCCTTCCCCTCCCACACGGACTGAGCCTCCCCCAGTCCCTCCCTTACCCAACCCACACCACAGCCCAACCGCCTGCCCCTCCCCCAGTCCTTCCGCTAGCCCGCCTAGCCTCCACCACCTCCTGCCCAACCTCCGCCACCTCCCGCCCAACCTTCGCCACATCCCGCCCAGCCTTTGCCACCATCTCCAAATTTTTTTTTTCCATTTAATTAAAAACCAACTCCCGCCCCACCTCCACCACCAATCTTCTTCTTTTTTTTTCATTGAATTATAATTTTCAATTTAATTTTGAAATTGAACAAATGGTAAATAGTAAACTTATTTCAAAAAAATGTTGTATTAAGTATTTTATTTTATTTTATTTACAGTGTTGTGTTAATTGATATCAGAGCGCTCAACTGTTTGTGTTGATACCAAGGTTCCATCTCTTGGTATCAAAGCTGCTCACGTGGCTGGTTCGTTGCACGCTTCATTTGTGATCAGGGCAATAATGATATTTTCCATCGTTGAAATATAATCGATTATTGCCTCTAGAAGCCGTGGGCTTTGAGGAGTGGATGTCGGATTGGAGATCTGAACAACTTTAAATCCTTGCGTGAAGCTCTTATTTAGCTTACTGGTATATATATTGAATGTGATTGTGAATGCTCTTTACTGTTACTCATACATTTATGTTAATTCAAGTTCAATCACAAACTATTACTTGTTATTAATTAGTTCACACACACAAGATAACATCATAATTTATCTTAAAATCACTAATTCAATCTATTTCTTTACACAAATCTCAAATCAATAATCTTAATTGTTATGCCTAAACTTAAATTTTCTTACATTCAGCAAACCGTTTAATTTACGTATTTGAAGATACAATTTACTCATTGATTTTATAGAAGTGTATTTATAGTGTTTATAGTGTTTTTTTTTATTATAATGTTTATAGTGTTGTGTCTATTGCTTTTAGAGGAAGGTTACTTCAATTGCTATCAAGGCTGCTCATGTGGCTTGTACTTTGTACACTTCATGTGGACCATAGTAATTATGATATTCTTCACTATTCGCTGTGGATCTAGAAGAAACTCTTACTCCGTTCTTAAATTATCGTCCTCCTTTCTTTTTTTGTTCGTTCCAAAATTATTGTTTATTTTAAAACTTATCTTTTTAAAATATTACTTTTACCACTTTACCTTTACTTTTTCACCTTATTTTAATTATGGACCATATATACATGGACTTTAAAGGAAACTACATATTAAACCAATATAAATAATCAAGTCAATTATTTTTTCTTAATCTGTGCACCGGGTCAACTAGGATAATAATAGGAACAGAGGAAATACTAGTTAACTCTTATACCAATTATAGTAAGTCTCTCAGTAGAACAGATTTTGATTCGAATTCGATGTTATTTACTTATTTTTAAGATATGGATTTAGTTTTTAAATTCGATTACATGATTTTGATTCGAATCCAAAAATTCGAAAGCTTAACAAATTGATATGAATTAAGGTGTTTTGATCCGTTAACAACCCGATCCGATATAAAAAAATATTAATATTATATATATATATAACTTACTAATAATGTGTTATTAGTCATTAATCATTACTAATTTTACTAAATATAAATTTTTTGACGAACTCTAAGATTTTACTAACATTATTATTCATGTTTATGTAAGCTAAAAATATAAATTTTTAATTTTATTCAATCTTTGATTAAGAAAAATATCTCAATATTAATTTTATTCAGTACTTTAATTAGGGGCGAATAAAATCTGAATCCGAAAATTTAGGATATGAACAAACTTTTGAATATTCGAAAGATAATCCGATCCAGTCAAACTCTAATAATTTCTTAACAAATCAAATAATGAATATAACTAATCCGATTCGAATCCGTTCTAGTAACAGACCTATATTTTATTATTATACGTTTGAGAAGTGCAACCTTCTCAATTGGTACCAGAGCTTGGTTTAAAAAGTTAAGTGATATTTAGTTGAGAAGTTAACTTTCAAAAAACACCAACAACCACTCGCCTCAAAAATAAGAACAATGCTCTGGTTTTATTGGTAAATTTGACCAAGTTTTGGATGGATATTGATGAGGATTTTGCTGTTTCCTTAAATAACATTAGTGTTTGTATTTGTGCGTAAAATGTTTTTCAACTAAATTATATATATAAATTAAAAAAATAAATTAGGGGATACTGCTTAACTAAAAATATATAACAATAAGATTAGTCATTATAGATTTTGAAAATTAATCATTTTTTTACAACATAATTTTATATATGATTATTCAATTGAAAAAAAGTAAACACCAAAATGATCATTTAGTTACACTATGATTTTGACATTGATCAAATAATTCAAAAGACTTCAACATTAATACATCCATCTTAAAATAAAGGATGGCGATAAATTAAAAACGAATCAAGATTTCATTTCAATAATTTTTGGATGGACACAAAGGGAACGCTGAATAATAATTTTGGGTCGGAAGAAGTATATATTTGCTGATTAAATATCATTTAATAGAAAAAAACAATAATATGTACAGTTGGCCCAAAAAAAAGTCATTAAATATCATGTTAATTACGTACTCCCTCCATTCTGAGTAAAGAGTCCTTGTTTGAAAGTTAAACTTTTGAAAAAAAATGACACTATTAGTAATTCATTAGTAATAAAATGCATAATTTCCTGGCGGTTTTTTTTTTTGGAAATTATAACACCTCTCCGGTGCGTTATTTTTTATGCAACCACATAAGTCTATTTTTTTAATTTCTTCCTAAAACACCCCTCCTTCTCCTGTTGATGGATATAGATCAATCATCGTAGTTGGCGCAGATTTAAAGAAAATAAACCTAAAAATATAGGACTTAATATTTTGATTAGTTATGTTTTAATTTTTTTCATAGATCTGGATAATTTGAGCTTGTCAATTTTAGAGCTGAAATTTTCCTTAGTTATATATTGATAAATTATTTCGATTTTGTTAATTTATTTTTGCATCCTCTAATGTTTCAGACCTGCTTACTTAAAGCACAGATGTAGATCTGAAATTTTTGGATATGTAATCTATGAGAAGTACATCACTTTATTTTTAAGAAAATAAAATTATAAATATAGATCATAACTTTCTAGATCGATTTAATTTATTTTTTAAAAGATTTGGGTAAACACCAAGTCAATGTATTTTAACAGGGAAGGAATAATAATTTTTTTTTGGAAGTAAAATGCCAAAGCTTAACCATATATATTGGGTAAATGAATATAATATATATTTCATGTGTACAATACAATAGGACTTTTGAAATTTGAATTATGCTCACAGGGATAATTGACACAAGTATCAAAGAATATAAAATAACATTTTATGTAGATTAGTGCGAAATGTAATGATACTTTTTTTAGATAACATGCAAAGTTGTATATATATTAATAAATAAAAACCTTCTATTTTTGGAAAGAAAGTTTTGACGAAATATTTCTTTTTATAGATGCACATGTCTTTATATATATATATATATATATATATATATATATATATATATATATATATTAAATATATGAAACTTTTAGTGTAGTTTTTAATAAGTTATAGCTTTACTTTTTGTAACTAAGAAAAAATATATCAAAATATTAATTTAACAATTAATCAAACTGATCAAATATCGCCGGAGGGAATAATAATTGGCCGACATTATTCATAAACAAGTATGAGTAAGTGTTACGTAGGACTGTCTTATAAATCTTAATTTATAATAGGGAGTATCACTCTCTTATATCTCAATTTATCAACACACGATGAATCGAATAAAGATGATTCGTCTTACAAAAAATATCCGTAAATCTATTTGACCTAAGTTTTTCTCAACAAACAAATGTATAGACTGAGCGTGTGAATGCATCCTTGACTTGTGTTCTAAGATGATATATGGATAAACTGATCCGGATTACCTACGTTACTGGAAAAGGAAAAAATTAATGGAAAAAGATAAGAGATGATTCATTTCATAGTCACACAGACGGTATTATTAACTGGAATGGAATACACCTAAAAAAAATGTCATAATGTGTGTGTGTTGTGTGCATACGTAACTAGTTCGATTACACTAATTTTGACTAGCCGCCGGGTAGTTGAGTTAGTCATGCATGCATACATATTCAAGATCAAATTTTTACTATGCACAAACTCAGCCTCAGGGAACAAGTGAAGAGCAGAAAACGGAAGTCACGGAAGAGTCGCGACAAATTATAAGAGACGTGGATTTGATAAAGGTCTAACTTAAAGATAAAAACTTAAGTAAGATGGTTTTACAGATATATTTTGTAAGACGAATCCTTCTTACTCCACCCATCGTGTGTTGGTGGATTGAGCTGTGAGAGAGCGAAACTCCGCCTTATGAATGAAGATCTGTAAGATCGTCTTACAAATTATAGTAGACTCACTCCTCACTTAAATACGTGAACAATTTTAATAAAAGTTAATTTGTTTTGAAGTTGGAAGGTTTTTTTGTTCCTAATTTTCAAATCTCAAAATATGGAAAGTTAATTTGTTTTGAAGGAAAGAGAATTGTTTCCTTTTTTTAAGGCCTAATTAATGGAATGAATATATAATTAACAAAAAAATTATTAAACTACTATATACAATTCCTAAGATTATGGGGGCATAAGACGGTTGCCTTAATGGCCTTTGAATTGAAGCCACCCCTGATAGTCATATCCATCGGAATCCATCAAGGCACACCACACCATTAGCACAGTAATCTCTCCGTCCGTGAGAGTTTTTAATTACCGTCACTTAGTAGTCTTATCTGGCTACAGGGACTAGTCTTTGACTTTCAGGCCTGAAAACACCTTCGAGACACTTAAAAAAAAGAGTAATCCCAGCCTCCGTCCTATAAAAAAGATTATCATGTTTTATTTGGTACACAATTATTAGGATTAAAATAATCTCTTTTCTGTAATACTTAATACAACACCTATAAAATACTCAATACATCATTTTTTATTATAAAAAGACTATATTACCCTTAACAAAAATATAATAAAAATAAAACAAATATTTTTTTGAACACCGCCATCGGACCACCACGGATCGCCAAAACACCTGCCCAGCCCCTCCCATAGCCCTCCCACACCGCCTCGGCCAAGCCCAGTCCCTCCTCCAACCCCAGCCCACCCGCTTGCCCCTCACCTAGTCCCTCCCCTAGCCCACCTAGCCTCCACCATCTCCCGCCCAGACTTTGCCACCATCTCTGCTCAGAAAAAAATTCATTTAATTAAAAGCCAACTCTAGCCTAGCCCCACCACCTCTCGCCCACCGCCACCACCTCAGGTCCACCTCCACCACCAATCTTTTTTTTTTCATTTAATTATAAAGTGAACAAAGGGTAAATTGGTAAAAAAAATTCAAAATATATTGTATTAAGTATTTTATAGGTGCTGTATTAAGTACCTATGATATATAGTTGTATTGTTTGGTTGGGCATACAGACTAAGAAAAACTAAGTGACTCTATTATAAATATTGATATAATATGTAATTCCTTTTAAAACTCATGTGCACATGGAATAATTATAAAAATAAAAACAAAAAGTAAGGGTAAAATATACAATTGTTTTTCTAAATTTTTTTTTTTTAAAACATCACATTTTTTAAAAAACTTACGAAAAAAGAAACCTGAACAATAATTTAAGAACAAAAGGAGTATGTTTTCTCTTGATATCCATGTGAGAGTAGGGTCCATCACTTAAATTGATAATCAAAACAAGGGCATAATTATAAAATAACAATTTTATGTTTTAATTTTTAAAAATATATTTTTTAAGTGAAATATTTTAAAATGAAATAATAAACTCTTTGTCTGAAACAGAAGGAGTATAATATTATGTTAAAAAAAATATTACATAATATTAAATACATAATTAGCCACCTGATCATATTGAAGTGGGACTAGCTAGGTACTTAGTGAGATGGTCATATAAGTTGTGTAGACTTGGGGTTGGGGACAGTGGGCACAACCAGTGCGTAAATTGATATTAATGTGAAAATAGGAAGCTTGCTCTACTATTTCGTTCCATGCTATATGAAGAACATGAACACACGTATTCTGACTTTTAATTGGTGTTAATAAAATTAATTATTTTTGCCGAATTAAAAAACAAAAAAAGTGGTTGAGTCAATGATCGAGTAAGCAACATAGAAACTACGTACCCACCAAACCTTAATGGCTTGTGTTCCACGCTCCCGGCCGCACTTACGGTACTCAGTGCAATCTACTTATACTATTTCTATTTTTTTATATTAAATTAATTATTTTTTAAATACAAATCTAATCATTGGTCCATCTAGTATTGATAAATTCGGAGCTAAGTTCCTATACAAAATTAAAAAAAAAAAAATCACATCCTTATACCAAAAACGTTAAGCACGTTTGCTCTCTGTTCAGTTCCATCAATTTTGGCCGTTAAAAGTCCACGTAATTTATGTCAAGGGCAAAATTGTCAATTTATTAATTGAAGTACAGAAACCAAACGTGTATTATACGCTATAATTAGCAGCCTTGTTTCAGTAGTTTAATGCATGTCTGGTAAAGGTGTACGTGTATCACCGTTTCTTTCTGTTGGAGTGTTATAATAATAACATCCACTCTCATAGTCATAGCGGAGTTAACTTTAGATCTAAAAAGAATTATAGATGAATCATCCCTTATTACGGGATATTAAAAAAATCATATCCAAAATCTTATTTTGATTTGATTTATTTTACATCAATTTTAAAATACAAATCTTAACCAAATCAAAAATCAGCCGAAGGAACCAAACCCCCCCCCCCCCACACACACACACCCCAAAACGGCATCGTTTTGGAGAGTTTTTGCCCAAAAAAATTGGAGCCGACAACAGGGGCTGACCCCTCCCTTTCCAAGTAAGGGTGTAAGTGGTTTGGTTTGGTTTGGTTTGGTTTATATCAAAACCACAAACCGAACCGCCTCCTAGTGATTCCAAAAATCTCAAACCGAACCGAACCAAGTAAGAGTTGGAACCAAACCGAACCGAACCACTCGGTTTGGTTTGGTTTGGTTCGGTTTTGTGGTTTATATAAATTATTTTTAATGAAATTTACCAACATTAAAAATAACATTTTAATTTAGAATTAATATCAAAATTAGGAAATAACCTACTAACAACAAATTATCATAAATAAAACAATGCAAATTCTAAAATAAACACAAACAATGGAAAAAATAATAGTTCTCCAACAATCAAAATTTTGTTTGGTTTAATATGCGTATATATATATATATATATATATATATAATGAATAAATCAAATGTTCAAAATAGTTAATAAATGTAATATAATATATATTATATAATAAATAAATAAAAATATATTGGTTGGTTTGGTTCGGTTCGATTTGGTTTGGTTCGATACAAAAAACCATGAACCGAACCGAACCGCATGGTTTTCTAATTTTTGAAACCGGAACCGAACCGTCTTCGACAAAAACCGAACCAAACCGACTGGTTTGGTTTGGTTTGATTGGGTTCCGTGGTTCGATGGTTCCGACTTACACCCCCTATTTCCAAGTGTCCTTATTTTAGTGGATAACATTTTATTTACCTCTTTGTCTTTCTTGACTAATTTTGAGTCAAAAAAATTATTTTATTTTATTTTATTTTTTTACTTAATTAAAGTACACATTTTTACTTATAAATAGAGCTTTGGTTTTTTTATTTGGATATTAAAAAAATTCTATGATTTTTTTTAAGTTTTTAGTCATTTTTTGAAAAGAAATTAAATTTAATTTAATAGAGATAAATATGGTGGGGTATATAAAAGTATTAGATTATGTGCCACTGTTGGAAGAGTTTTTTTGGTGTTGAATCAAATAAGTATCAGATGAATTATTTTATTGGTTTTTAATGAGTTGTGTTTAATTTGGTATTTGATTTGAGTGTAAATTATTCAACCGTTGTTCTTGCTCTTATATTGCAAAGTTTGAAAAAAGAAATAAAACATAAAACAAAAAGAAAGAAAGAATGTATCATCTACTCATTCCATGCAATATGCATGCTCCTCCTTCCTAGTTGAAAAATACATTTTGATTTGTTCAATTGTTTAATTTTCAACACATTTCATTTGTTTTTTTCAAAAAATTATAAGAGACCTCAATTATTTATAGTTTTATTTCTCAAACTTAATAAACATATGTCAAAATATTAATTCAAAAAAATTGATCAAATTGATTAAGAAAAATCAAAGTCTTCACAGTGTGTGTGTGTATATATATTTATGTGTGTTTGCAGTGACGGATCCAGAGATAAATTTCAGAGGTGTTACAAGTTGTAATTATAACATAAAAATTTTAAAAAAAATGGTGCCATTTTGTAGTGTAATTTTTTTTTAAAATAATTATCCCCCAAGTCTGAAGCATGGATCCGCCCTTGTGTGCATGTGTGTGTGCGCTTCTATTTCTATTATGAAAAAGAAACAAAAGCTAATCATCATTTTTTACAAACATTTTTATTTCTTTTCGCAAAGTTATATTCATTTTCAAAAAAATCAACACATTACAACTTCTATAGTAGTATATTATATCCAATTCGAATCAGGTCGAAATTCATTAGAACTTGAATATCAAACTGATCTAAATGAATCTGGTTAAATCGGGTCGGGTTATGCCGGGTTTAAACGGGCCACCTGGCCTTAACTCGTATTTTTCCTTAAAAAATCATACATTTATAGAGTACAATTTATCGGGTCAAAATAGGTAACGTGTCCGATCCGCTTTAACCCAACACTGATCCAACCTTTTTTTTTTTTTTGGCCAAAACAAGTTGGGGTTAGATAATTTTCAAGTTGGGTTGGATGAGGTAACAGGTTTCAGGTTGTAATTTCCAAGCTTATTGGTGGTGGGAGACACCTAGTGTAACAGCGTACGTTTTATGTTCGATATAACATAGATGACAGTGGTGGTTCTTTATTACGTAAGTCACCGTTGAAAGCGTTTATATATACATACATACATACATATATATATATATATATATATATATATATATATATATATATATATATACATACATACATACATATAGGAAAAATTAGGATTGAAAAATTATCATATCAAAGTTTGAAGGCATGACCTCGTTTAAATTGATTGACCATGATCCTTCTAAGTTTGGAAAAAGAATCATTTCTCTTAAAAGAGAAACGATTGTTTTTTCATTTCTAAATTTTGAGGAAAAATGAGAAATGTTTATAGTTTAACAGAAATACAAATGATTGTCAAGCGTATTTCTAATTCTATTTTTTTCACAAAAAATTAGAAATCGAAACAAAAATATTAGTTACGAAATAGATACCAAAGAAGCTCTAATATTCTCTCTTTTCCTAAATTATTTGATGTCAAAAGGGATGTTTTTTAAATATTCAAAAAAAATTGACGTATTTTTTTGTCAAATTATAAACATAATATTATTTGCACTTATTAATATTATAAATAACGTATTTATCATTTAAAATTTAAAAAAAATAGAAAATATATGTTATTATTATTTGAAAATAAGTTCGTTAAAATAAAAAAACGAGAATAGGAGTAAGAGAGAGCATAAGATATAGACAACCTAGGAAGACATTCAGTGAAATATTCCTTCAAATTTTGGCACTCTTGACTTTGACTTTATAGTTTATAAGCATTACTATATATATAATAAAGGGGGCAGGAGATTAGTCATAAATTGACAAGTGGCGTAGAAGCCTCCAATCATCTTTGACTAATGACTATTTAACTACTGTACTACTAAGTTGAGTTTTCTGGATCTCTTAATTTCTTTTTCCAAATCTTACCTTTTTTAGTATTTAATATAAATCTATTTTCTTTAATTCCTTTTGCGGGTTCATACTGAGATAGTGGAAAGTGGAAACATCTAGAACAGAGAACTACTTCGCTCTGGCTCGCCACCCACGACTTGGACCCTTTATATTTTAATTTAGAGTAAATTACTTAACACCTCCCTAACTATGGGTAAAGTTTGGATTGCTCACCTCAACTATCAATTAAAATAATGTATCTCGTTAAATTATACGAGTAACATTTTCTTAAATTGCATCCTCTATAAAATAAAGATGTAAATCGGAACCACGGAACCGAACCAAACCAAACCAGTCCGTTTGGTTTGGTTTTGGTCGAAGACGGTTCGGTTTCGGTTTCAAAAATCGGAAAGCCGCTCGGTTCGGTTCGGTTCACAGTTTTTGGTATCGAACCAAACCGAACCAAACCACCCTATATATTTTTATTTATTTATTATATAATATATATTATATTACATTTATTAACTATTTTGAAAATTTGATTTATTCATTATATATATATATACACACGAATACCAAACCAAACAAAATCTTGATTGTTGGAGAACTATTATTTCTTCAATTGTTTGTGTTTATTTTAGAATTTGTATTGTTTTATTATGATAATTTGTTGTTAGTAGGTTATTTCCTAATTTTGATGTTAATTCCAAATAAAAATCTTATTTTTATTGTTATTTTTAATGTTGGTTAATTTCATTAAAAATAATTTATATAAACCACAAAACCGAACCAAACCAAACCTAGTGGTTCGGTTCGGTTTTTGAGATTTTTGGAACCACTGGGAGGCGGTTCGGTTTGTGGTTTTGGCATAAACCAAACCAAACCGAACCACTTACACCCCTACTATGTAAGGCACTGCTGTTTGAATTGACAGAATTTTTTCACCTAAGACTCACATAACAATCTTTATGTATTATTTTTACCATAATACTCAAAATAAAGATAAATAATCATTTGTATTGACCATTTTTAGACACTAATAGAGTTTTAGAGCAATAAGAATAAAATAGTCAATTAAAACCCCAAAAATAAGATGATCATATGAGTCTTAAGTGAGAATTTTATATCAATTCAAATGACAGTGGCTAAACAGAAACTGCAATTAAAGAAAATGCAATGGCTGGGAACGCTGCTTCAATTAGTAGTTGAGGATGGCAATTTGAACCCAATCCATAGTAGAGGGGGTTATTGGTAATTTATCCTTTATTTTACTTCGCTAAGCCCTTCTGTCATGCTTGCGTGGTCCATGACGGCTCCCATGTTTCACACTTTTGTAGTTTGCTTTTCTTTCCCACTCGCTGCCCCCTACTATTCTCCGCACATCATCCGAACCCACACGTCCTTGACTTCCTTACCCCACAAGTAAGCAAGGGCATTTTCGTCATTTTACGTTGGTCAACTAAACTAAGTCAAATACTCCACCTATAAATACAACCCCATTGAGTCCTCCAGGAACTTCATTCCTTGCTTGTTTTCTTTGCTTTACTTCAATAAGAGATAAATATCTAGAGAGAGAGAGAGAGAGAGAGAGAGAGAGAGAGAGAGAAAAAACCCTACTTCCTAAACCCTATTTCTGTATTTTCTTTGCATAACCAAATATGGTGTATTTACCCATGAAAAGAGACAGAGAAGGAGAGATGCATAACCTAACCACCATGGCTAACTACTTGATGCTTCTCTCTAAAGGAACCAATTACTCGCTCGACTCGACCAATTATAACAACTCACCAAGTCGAGTCTTCGAGTGCAAGACATGTAACAGGCAGTTCCCATCATTCCAAGCGCTAGGTGGGCACCGGGCGAGCCACAAGAAACCAAGACTCATGGAAGGAGACACAAGTCATCAAACAGATCACGCTCCGGCCAAGCCAAAGATTCACGAGTGCTCTATATGTGGGCTAGAGTTTGCGATAGGCCAAGCGTTGGGAGGACACATGAGGCGGCATAGGGCGGCGATGAACGAGAACCAAGCTGATCATCATCCTCTATCTATGGCTCTTCCACAAGTGCCTGTTTTGAAGAGGGCAAATAGTGGGAGGAGGGTATTTGGTTTGGATCTGAATTTGACGCCATTGGAGAATGATTTGGAGTTTGGGATTGCAGGGAAGGTGGCCCCTTTGGTTGAATTATGTTTATAAATTTATGATGATAGATACTAGAGACAAAAGACTACTAGATCGATGAGTTTTCGATCAAGAGTTTTGCCTAGTTTTTTAGTTGTATTTTACAATGTTGTAATTAGATTTGATTAATTGTTTATTTGTTTATATACACAGTGATCAGACGCTCATTATATTTTCTTAACTTATAGTTGACTTTTTCTAGATTGTAAAGATTTATTTTAGTTAGATTAGTACATTTATTTTTCTCCAGTTCGTTATCAAATCAAACAATACTTTATAAAGCTTGTATTTAAAAAACACGCTCATCCGTTTCGGAAAAAGAGTTCCTGTTTGAAAGTCAAATCTTAAAAAAATATCACTTTTAGCAGTTTATTAATATAAAAAGATATTTTTATACCATGATTTTTAAAATTAACTTTTTAAATAAAATATCTCAAAATAAAATAATGTACTCTTTGCCCAAAAAAACTATCAAGGTTTTAATCATTATTAGAATTAATAGATTACGGGAAATTTACAACCTCTGTATTTGTCAACATTCATTATACCCTACAACCACCTCCAAAGGACCAAAACCCCATAACAACCACCACCACCAGTTCGATCTCCTCTTTCAAACTTTCATGACACCACCAACTTAAATCCATCATCGTCATCACATCAAAATCAAAGACTTAAAACTGAGAGAGAGAGAGAGATCTAGACACAACATTAATGAGTCATATTTGATGTGGTGAGCACTTAATTCAGCTTGCACATTCACTAATTCATGCTTTAACAACTATCCATGCAGCGTAATTAATTCTCCCTATTTTTTCTTATTCTCCGTTTTTTCCATGGAATTTTTACCCGTTATTATAAAGTGTTTCTTTGGTGGAACGTTTTGACCAAAACGCTGGTAAAAAATACAGTGTTTTCTCTTTAAAAGTATTTCAATGTAGGGTTTTAAAACGCATCGTTTTAAAACGCTCCAATTTGAAGCGTTTTAAAAATATATTGCGTTTACAATTACTCTGTTTATGAAAATAACGTTTTAAAATAGTTTTTCAAACGTGTTTACAAAAAAATATATTTTGAAAATATTGCATTTTAAAAACACTGTTTTTCAAAACGTTGCACCAAACGAAATCAGAGTTCCGATATTACGAGCATTAACTCGTGGTAATACTATCAACTCTAGGATATACACCGTTGGATCAAATTTTAGGGAGATCTCTAAATTTTAGGTGGATGATGTGAAATCTACATCTAAAGTGTAAAACAATAAATTGATGTCTTGAAAATAAATCCCCAGATTTTGTAAATCTTCCTCCACCGCCTGTTTTGTATGTCCTTCTTCCTATGTTTTACATTCCCTTCTTATGGCTTTTTATCTTACAAAATTAATCTTTGTAATCCTCGAATTCATACTAGCACCTCACGCAATATGGATCCCCTTAAATGCCTAGATCTTTAAGATTTCTTTGTCCCGGTTGAGTGCCACTTTCCAAAGAAAGTACTTCTCTTTCATTTCCGCCATTTTTTCTCCTCTGTGACATATTTTGCAAGCACCAACCATTCTTCCTTTGTCGAGATCGCATCAGTGGCGATGTCAATCTACCAAAAGAACTACAACGAAGGAACTTATACGGATGTCGAACTCTGCAGTGAGAGAAAGAGAGAATCAATTAGGAGAGTGTGGTGAATCTTGAGGGGAACATCAACATTTGTAAACCCAACATAACTTATCTTAGCTTCTTGTAATGATATCGTTTCCAAGGTTCTCGATCATTCCTTTTTTCTTTGTTTTCTTGTATTTTTTTTCCAGATATTTTTGTTTGATTTTTGTATTGGAGTATCTAGTTTTTTATCTTTCTTTATGGTGTATTATGATTTTTACTCTTTTAATTTTGACTCTTTTTATCTTTCTTTATGGTGCATTTCTGGGAATTTTTCAACTAATGCTACTTACTTCGGAAGATGCAAATTAAGAAATACACACTTTTTACTTGAAATTTGATTATGAAGGGAAAACAAGAATTGAAGCAAATGCAAATCCATTTATATTTTCTAACTAGGAGAGATGATGCTCAGGCTACTAAATAACTACACTTCATTAATCAAACATTTAAATTCAATTTCAAGTCTACATGCATCTTAGTCTGTACAAACCTGGATTTCCTTGAAAAGACATGCCTGCACAGGCACTAACTTAAGCCGGTTTTGGGGGAGTTCAGAGTGATCGATCGAACAGGGCCCTCAATGTAAGAGGGTCCAATTTTATATATGTATAGACTAATTTTATTTAGATATATAATAAATAATGTAATATTAATAAACAAAATGTCATTTGGCTCATGTTTGTGTAAGTGTAAAGAGAAGTGGGGAAGTACAAGGTTCAATTTCACTTGCTTTTTTGTAGTTTTTTTTTTTTTTTTGGTGTCAGTTATTATTAGTATTATATTTTTTTGTAGTTTTTTTTTTAGGTGTCAATAATTTTTAGTATTATTTTATATGCATATTATATCATATATTTCCCGATTTAGTTAAATAGTCTTCTATATTATTTTGAAAGATTTTACATAAATAATCAACTTTTTAAAAAATATGCTTATAATTTCATAATATTTCATCTTTATCCTCCACTTGTATTGCAAGTATAATGGTTGTGGTTAAGTATTTTCTTTATTTATTACCAACTTCAAATCTACTTATATACTCCCTCCCTCCCTAAATAATCGTCATAGTTTACCCGGCGCACAATTTAAGAAAAAACAATTGACTTGATTATTTATATTGGTTTAATGTGTAGTTTCCTTTAAAGCTCATGTGTATGTGACCCATAATTAAAGTAGAGTGAAAAAGTAAAGGTAAAGTGGTAAAAATGATGTTCTAAAAAGGTAAGTTTCAAACTGGATAATTATTTTGGGACGGACGAAAAAGGAAAGGATGACGATAATTTAGGGACAGAGGGAGTATGTTTTAATTACTCCGGAACCTAATGAATAAAGGTGTCGTTTGGTAGCCAGGATTAAGGCCAGACATGATTAATAAGTCGAGTTGTCTGATGTTTGGTACGCAATAGGTGATTGGGACTAATAGCACGAGTTATCCGGATAAAATCATTATCCCCTCACTATTAATACCAAGGGGGAGGGTGGTATTATTAGCGCCCTCACTAAAAAAAAAATGGGATTAACATTTGTAATCTCAAAACTACCCCCGATGTACAAGTGAGGATTAATAGTGATGGCACTAATAGTACTGTGATTAATAATACTACTTATCTTTGTCCGACTACCAAACAAGCCCAAAGAGTTACTATATAAATATAAATATTTTGTATTCGGTTTCAGCAGAGTTATTCAACCTTAATTTTATTTTTTGTTCGCTAAATTTACTTATAAAAAAAAGTTAGTTGACAATCAATTTTTTTATCCGAGTCATAAAAAATAACAATTGATTTGGCATATAATATCAATATTTCAAGCAAAAATCAAAATTTATTGTTATGTTACTATCATTTCTAATTATTTCTTATGATGATTTAATTCTTTGTTTTGTCAATTCATTGTTTTTTAACTTGAATTTATAGTGCACAATACATGTTACCAAAAAAATATCTATCTAGAAGTCAAAACATAAATAAAAGAAAAAAATTGATGAAGTATATTCTTTTTATTGTAAATTATTTTAACGAATGAAGAATAACAATTTTCGGTAATTATTTAATACTTATTTTCTTATATGTTTGGGTACTATTCAATTTCAATACTTCAAATGATGAAAAGTCAAATAAAATTGTTTGTCTAAAATTCTTATGCCTATATATTTTTAAGGGCCCCTTATTTTCTTTTTGCTCTGGACCCCCAAAAGTTCAGGATCGGCCCTGCACTAACTGATGATGCTCGTGTGGTGTTTACGTTTCTCAAATAGTTTTTCAATTGTAAGATATAAAGAAATTAGAAGGAAACATAAAAAAGAGGAAGAAGGAGATACGAAAGAGGCGGTGGAGGAAGATTTACAGAATCTGAGATTTTATTTTCAAGACAACAAGTTATTGTTTACCTTTTAGATGTAGATTTCACATCATTAATTTGCCTAAAATTTGAAGATCTCACTAAAACTTGATCCAACAGTATATATGTTAGAGTTGATATAATTACCACGAGCTATATCTCGTAATATCATTTGTAAAAAAAAAAAAAAAAAACTAGATACTCCAATACAAAAATCAAACATAAATATCAAGAAAGAATACAAGAAAACAAAGAAAAAGGGTATGATCGAGAACCTTGGAAACAATATCATCACAATAAGCAAGATGAGTTCTGCTGGGTTTACAAATGTTGATGTTCCCCTCAAGATTCACCAAAAACACTCTCTCGATTGATTCTTTCTTTCTCTCACTACAAAGTTCGACATTGGTATGAGTTCGTTCGTTGTAGTTCTTTCAGACAGATTATGCGATCCCGACAGAGCATGAATGGTGGGTGCTTGCAAAATATGTCACAGACGAGAAAAAATGGCGGAAATGAAAGAGAAGTACTTTCTTGTGGCACTCGACTAGGACAAACAAATCTGAAAGATCTAGACATTGGAGGGGATCCATATTGCATGAGGAGCCAGTATGAATTAGAGGATTCCAAAGATTAATTTTGTAAGATAAAAAGCAATGAGAAGGAAACGTAAAACAGAGGAAGAAGGAGATACGAAACAAACAGTGGAGGAAGATTCACATAATCTGGGGATTTATTTTCAAGACATCAATTTATTGTTTTACCCTTTAGATATAGATTTCACATCATCCACCTAAAATTCAGAGATCTCACTAAAATTTGATCCAATGGTGTATATATTAGAGTTGATATTATTACCACGAGCTCAAAGCTCGTAATATCATGACTTTTTTTTTAATCTTTCTTTATGGTGTATTAGAGCATCCCCATTGTGCTCTTCTGATTTTATGGAAAAGAGGAAGAGTGAACGAATAGCAAACTAGGGGAGAGGGAGAGAGAGAGAGAGAGTTTTTTCTTCCTAAATATGAAGAAGAAAAAGGAATCTGCCTAAGCATGTGTGTGACCCGTTTTTTAGGGAGGGGGCAAAATGAATTTTTTTATCTGGATGTGTTAAGAAGATGTGTAAAAAGATTATACAATGAGAAGATATATATATTCTTAAGTTGGTAAGAAGAGAAAAGTATGTGGGTGGTAGTGAGACCCGGCTAAGAAGATAAAATAGGAAGAGGTGCATTGGGGATGCTCTTATGATTTTGACTCTTTTAATTTTGACTAAAACTTGATCCAACGATATATATATATATATATATATATATATATATATATATATATATTAGAGATGATATAATTACTATGAGTTATATCTCGTAATATCATTTGTCATTATTGTATACTTAGGCCAAAATATGTTTACCCCACCCTAACCCTATTTATCCACCAAATTTTATTTAACACTTTCAATCAAAATATGTCTCACTTACAAATTTCATTTTAAATTTTGTCCAACACATAGCATAACAACGGTTAGAAATACTACCAGAAGTTACTCTCTTCGTTCGAGCCAAGAGTTCCCCGTTTAAAAGTCAAACTTTTTAAGAAAATAATACTTTTAGTAGCTCATTAGTAGTAAATGTCACTTTTATGCATAATTTTTTAAGTTGACTAATTAAGTGAAGCATCAAAAAATGAAATAGTGTACTCTTTTCATGGAACGGATGGAGTAACATGTATGGCAGGGATATGATAATTACAATTTTTTAGATCTTCAGTGAGATTGTTTTAGAGATTCTAATTCGTAAGAAGGAGCTTCACTCTCTCACATCTCAATCTTTTACACATGGTGGATTGGGTCAGGTGATCCACCCTTCAAAAAATACCCGTAATACGATCAAACCTAAGTTTTTGCACTATCCCTCCCTCCAACCAATTCATGTACGAGCAGGTCTCTTGTGAGACTCTATTACAGATCTTAATTCGTAAAATGGAGCCTCACTCTTTTACAGCTTAACCCACCAACATACGGTGGGTTGGGTTAAGGAGATCTTTCTTACCGAAAATATTCGCAATACTATGTTTTCTAAGTTTTTGCCTTCATGTACAAATTCATCTCCCGTCCCCCTCCCTCTCCTTCCCCTCACGTATTAGTTGTAAACTTTGTAAACCTGATCCCTCCCCAGCTCCCCTACATACATGTATCCTAATTAGGCCTAAAAATTGGGTGGGTTGAGATGGATAACAGATCGAAACGAGTTGTAACTCATTAGAAACCCGAATATCAAATGGATTGAAATGAGTCAGGTTATAACATTAACGGGTTAAAGCGAGTCGGCCCATTGTAATCTAGATATGCCCAAAAAAAGCCATACATTTATAGAGTAAAAACTATAGGGTCAAAATGAGTAACTGGTTCGACCCGTATTAACCTGATCCGGTATGTTAATATTTTTGGGTTGAAACGGTTTACCCATTTCGACCCAAAAATATTAACGCGTTGTATTGAGCCGGGTAATTTTCAGATCGAGTCGGGTGTGTTAATGAGTTCCAAGTTATAATTGTCAGACCTAATCCTCTGCTACTACCACCAACAATTAATGTCGTCTCTCACCTAAAGTTGGCTTGTAACCACCTTAATTCTGAGTGAGTTACACACAACATATGTAACTATCTAATGTCGTTGATCATATCCTTCTATATCATTTTGTTACGACGATGATGGCTTGAATATATGGCTATCTTATAAGGGTTGGGCTTTATTCATTGACGATGCATGCTGTAAATATTCGTCGTGATTAGAAACAAGGTCGCCCAGGCAGCAATTACTCCATCCGATCACTCAAAGAGTCCTTATAAAAAGTCTAATTATTAACACCCAATTAGTCAAAATAGTATGATGGATTCTTTGGATGGAACAAATGGTAATATATATATATAAATATATATATATATATATATATATATATATATATATATTACCATTTGTTCCATCCAAAGAATCCATCATACTATTTTGACTAATTGGGTGTTAATAATTAGACTTTTTATAGTCTAAAAATTGAAAGCCAATTTTATAGTCTAAAACATCCAATTTTATAGTTAATAATTAGACTTTTTATAGTCTAAAACATCCAATTAGTCTAAAAATAGTTAAATTCCGTTAAAATTAGTTTTCCTAAAATTGAAAGCCAATTTTATGTAATTAAAGTGGTGGACCATGTATTGAGAATATTATGCACAACGGAAAACTTTGCAAACAAACACACAGTAATAGCAAGATCAATCACGGATAAAAGAGAGAGAGAGAGAGAGAGAGACTGAGGCCAACGGACTATCGAAATTTTATTAAGCCAACATTAAACATGTTCTAGGGTTACAATTAATTATATATAGAGATACAACACCAAACTCTAAACTTCCTAAATAGAGAAAATCGAAAAACAGAAAGTCGAACCGATGCAGCCACATTACTAACAAGTGCGATCACGTTCCATTCCTGAATACGGCCGCATTGTCCATAGAAACTTACTCCTTATTTCACCCTTAATGATGCGCTCGCATTGCCCTTAGATGATTTGCGGTCGCATCGTCTAACCACGATGCGCTCGCATGCATCCAAGCCAAAAGCCCATTAGTTTGTACTAGACAAATATTCTATTATTTCATTTTTGGGTTTTTTACTTAGAGAGTCCACTGTTAAAAATTAAGTTATAAAAGTTTTATTTTAGTACTAATAAATTACTAAAAATGTCATTTTCTTAAAAAGTTTGACTTTCAAACAGAGATTATTTGCTTAGAATAGAGAGAGTAACACTCTTCCATTTTGAAATGGGTGTATTTTATTTAAGAAAATTATCCCAAAATGAGTGCTTATTTTTGTATAATTTTATTGCTTATATTTTTTCTAACTCTCATATTCTAATATCCACTTGCAATTATATACCATGTATACTAAGAAGATTTGTGTAAATATGCCACCAAAATTACTTAAAGTTAATTTTCTTAGTTTCTGTAAAAATAATTAAAAATTGGCACCTATCTATATTATAAAACAGCTCAGGATCTAATTAGTGGTCCTGATTGAATTGTGCTAAACACAATTGACGGTCCAAATTGATTTATAAGTATGTGAGTTACAAATAAATCCCTTATTTATGAGTTATGTTTGAATTACCTCTCTATAATTACATATAAAATCTTCAGTTGTGAGTTTTGTTTGAATTACCTCGTCAGTTATGAGTTTTGTTTATCACACTCATTCATTGAACTGATCTTATACTGACATCGTACCTATGACACAAACAAATATACTAGTTTGAGAAAAATGAAGTATATTTATTCACAAGTTTACTGAGCGAGAACCTTATTCAATACTCCCTTCGTTCCAAATATGATTCAATTATGACTTTTTGAATTGAATTAAATATTTTCCAAATAAAGATTTAGCAAATACATTTTAATTTATTTATGATTTCTGAGAACATAAAAAATAAAAGGTGAAATTTTGTGATGTGGCAAAATGCACAGCTTGGGCCGTCCTTGAAATGGGTAGGATATCCGGGCTTGTAATCGACCTCCTTGAGCCTCGTTAAGATCACAAGAACACTGAGAAGAAGTGCAAGCAAGGCCTCGCGAAACCCTCCTACGTGAGAGTAAGTATCAGTGATTGTCAAGAAGCAAATTGACGAGTAACGAGGCTCAAGAAAGTGTGTGTACCTTGTTGATGATTATGGAGAGGTATTTATAGGCCTCAAGGTGATTGAATCCGCCTAGGATTCGGTTCCATAATCGCCGAGATAATCAAGGAGGAAATCCCTTGATTCTAGGCGAAACAGGCCGTTGACCGCGTTGACGTAGGAGTTGATAAGGCAAGTGTTAGCCTAAATTGGGAAACCTTTGACTTGCCTTAGGAAGCAAGTCGCTGCCCCGGCTTGGTGTGCTCGAGCGAGCAAGGCTCGCCTCGATTATTCTGTTTGTATTGATCTCCGAACTTGTCAATCTGAGGATCGGCCCTTGGTCGGGCAGGCAAGGCCGGTGCCCGACCAGGTGACATAAGTATGATTCCTTTGCTAAGCATGCATGAGTCCCGATCATGATCCTGGCCTGACAGGCCCTTGCCCGCCTGTGTTGAGTTTGAGGGTTATGTTGCTCTGCTCGCCGAGGCTCATCTTGCTCGGGCCGCTGGGCCCCAGATATTATGTCCGTGACCAAAGACGTGATGCTAATTCGTGCCTAGCTCGTGACCCGGTTTGGGCCGGGTGTATCAGTGGCCCCTAGCTTCCTGTCTGGCGAGTATTCATGCTCGGAGCGGGGAGCGTATTCTTTTTTGATGTTCGCCCGGGCTTTAACACTTGTGAATTTTCAAGAAGGTCAAGAGTTCGTCGGGGAAAATTGAAGCGTATCAAGGAAGCCTCTTGCTAGAGGTGCGTCAGGCGCGTGGTTCGAGAAAGCGCGTGAGCCGCCAGAAATTGGAGAGATTGGACGGGGCACGAAACACGAAGGGCTGCATTTAATGCCCTGTCATGATGGGCCGCCAATTCGAGCGCCGCCGGCCCCGTGCTAGTTTCCCCAAAACCATTCGCCACTCCTCGCCTATAAAAGGCGCATCGACTCCTTCTTCTCCTTTTACCGCTTTGAAGATTTGCAAGAGAGAGAAAACTCAGGAGAGCTTGAAGCTGTTGTCTCCCTAGCTACAGGATTTTCCCTTGGAAGGTTGGCGAGATCATTCTGCTGCTTTCTGTGTTCATTCAATCCCTGGTTCCCGAACGAAGCTACGGTTGGTATTTTTCCAGGATTACTCAGCAAAGGCGTATCGTCAGATCAATCACAGTAAGTCTTCAGCCTTTCCTTCGTTAGTATTTTCAATTTCTCTGGGTTTATGGATGAGTCTCGCTGTTTCTCTTCATCTCTATGCGTCCCTGTTAGGATTTTAGGGGGTAAGACCATCCTTAGATAGAGATCGAGGAATAGAAACCCTAACCGTGCTCGCTAGGTGGACAGAAATCCTTCACGTTGACTTAGATTTAGGATTTTCTTTTATCCTGCTAATAGTTGCCCGGACAAAGCTCTGATAGTTATTTTCCTCGATCTTTGTGTAGATGTCAGACGTGTCCGATAATGACCGTGAGACCTTCAGTTACGGCGGAAGGAATGACTCGCTGAGCAGCGAGAAGTCTCCTTCAATTAGCATAGAACGCGAGGAGGAGCTGTGTCCGCGTCGGGCCAACGCTCAAGGCGGGTAGTGGACCCCGTGGTTGATATAGTTGACTCCTCCAGCGGGGAGGATTCTGGTGAAAAGAGTGTGACCGGGGGCTTCGCTGTCGGGCAAGGCCTCGACCCGCAAACAACCCTTGTAGGAGACTTCGCTGGGCGAGCAGGAATTGAGCAAATAGATCTGGCCGGAGAGGCCTCTGAGGCCGATGAGGCGGATAACCAACCCCTTGCCCGGCGTTTGAAGAAGACTGGCCGCACTCAGGTAGAGGTGGCCTCCGAAGGGATGGATAGCCAAGATAGGATCCCTATTGCCCGCTCCCCGACTGGGGGACTTCCGAAGTGGTTCCCGCCGAGGAGAGAATCAAGAGGAGGCCGAAGAAGAGGAGGAGCCCGACCGTACGTTAACGCGATGAAAGCCGCTATGCCGCAAGATCAAGGGCTACATTGACACGGCGGACAAAGTGATTGCCTGGCTTACCTCCCTTGGGGTTGACTCAGCTTATTACCGGGCGAATAAGATGGACGTGCCCGTGAATGTGAAGCTTTCCCGTGAGCAAGGGAATGAAGTTATATTTTTTGCCGACTTTTTCCGAGTTGGACTGCGCCTCCCACTGGAGCCTTTCTTGGTTGACTTTTTGCTCGAGGCGAAAGCGGTTCCTTGTGACCTGATGTTGAACACCGTCCGAGCCATTACTGCTTTCACAGGGCGCAGCAGTCGCTAGGATCTCGAACTGGACATGTATTTGCTCCTAAGTCGCTTGTTTTGCCCCGAGCACTGGTGGGAGGATCGGAGTGAGAGCCAACTCTAATTTTTTGAGGCTGTTTTCCGAAGTTCCCGGGAAGGTGGACTCTTGGGATAGGAGGGTCTTGCTCATCGAGTCCCGAGTCGGCTGGCCATTTATGCCCACGGCCTCCGACGAAGTCAAAATCCCTAAGGCTTCGAAACAGGACTTCAGTTCGGGAGAAACTGTCCGCTTAGCCACGTTGAAAGCCGCCGTGGGGGTGATAGAGGAGAATGAGAAGCGCGTTGGCCAGCAATTCCTTCTCGATTGGAAGGAGCTGGTTTGTAATCCGCGCAACTTATGCCTGGCCGGTGTGATGAGGGCAGAGATCCCTGATGTAGAGCCCCTTCTGATCCATGTGCCCGAGAGACCCCACCCTTATTGGGGCGACTGCCACGGCAACATGTTTAAGCAGGAATGTGTTGAGTGCCAACGCTTGGGCCCGGGCGGAGACTGCCGGCTGCCTTATGAAGATCATGATGGTTTTTTAACGCAATTTTTCACTGTTTTTGCTTTTGCTGTAACTAGCTCGCATTGTTAAGTATTGACCCCATTTCTGCTCTCCTTGTTTCAGGGATGAAGAACGTGGCTTTGTTGAAGGCGAGGAAGTTACAAGCCAATCAGCGGGCAGCTGACTTGAAGGTGAACGACCCTGTGGCTCTGCCCAAAGTGCCTTTTGGTCCCCCGGCTAAGAAAACACCGGGCTTGGGCAAGGCCGCAAGCCCAGCTAAGAAAGCACCAGTGCCCAAAGTCATCATCCCTCCACGCAAAGAGGTGGTACGAGCAGAGACCACAGTGATTGTTGAGGATACCACCGGGCAACCAGGTGCCAACATCTCTGTGGTGCCTCCTGCCAAAGATGCCAAGGGGAAAGGGAAAAGGAAGAAGAGCCTTTCCCCTCCTCCTTCTCGCCGGGAGGTTCGCCATCTGGGGAGTCCCGACCCTCGCTCTCGCTCCACCGCCTATCCGTCCGACTCCCGCCTAGCTTGGGCCGACTGAGGCAGGCCGGGTTCAAGATGCCTCCACTACCGCCTCGGCGGTGAAAGAAATTTCTGGCGATGCCCCATTATTGGGAGGCATCGACCTTTATGCTCGTGGAAGCCGGCTGCGGGTAGGAAAGGTATAATCGAGAGGGCGCTACATGATGATCTTGCCCGGGATAGAGACACGGCCGGCCACGTCCTAGTTGGGAACGTGGGACTATGCTTGAGCGAGGTAAGGCTTTTGAATTGGTTTTGTCCTTTCCTTTGCTTGTCTCATGTGTCTGATTATCTTTCCTTTGTCCGCAGATCGCTTCTACCTGTACCAATCTCTATGATAGGTACAACGAGGAGAAGACAGCTCGCAAGAAAGCAGAGGCTGACAGCCTGGCCAATGAGGGCCTTGCCAAAGAGAAGGTTGAGCAGGTGGCTCGCCTGGCTGACGAGTTGGAGGTCCAAACTGCGGCGGCCAAGAAGAAGGAAGCCGAACTGTTCGAGCGCAATCTGAAGTTGGTCGCCCAGAACGGTGACCTATCTGCTGCGAAGAAAGACTTGGTCGGCCAGGTGAAAAAGAATCAAGCCGACCTGGAAAAAGCTCAAACTGATCTGGCCGCGGCAGCCGAGCAAAGGGACCGCTCAGTAGAGACGCACCAAGATGCAAGCCGCCAAAGATGGGAGGCATGTGGAGGATCTCGCCCAAAGATTGAAGGACGCCGAGCAAGCCGTGGAAGACTATA
The DNA here is from genome assembly GCA_013146195.2 of Codonopsis lanceolata. Taxonomy (NCBI): domain Eukaryota; kingdom Viridiplantae; phylum Streptophyta; class Magnoliopsida; order Asterales; family Campanulaceae; genus Codonopsis; species Codonopsis lanceolata. The sequence continues at coordinate 44,139,654 of CM028383.1, read as the reverse complement.
AGAAATCCATAGCCTTCGAGGATGACTTTAAGTTGACCGCCGCTGACGAGGCCGCGAGCGATGCTATAGTGCCCTATTTTGCACATGGCGCCAATCATGTCCTTAGGCCTGGGTCGTGGGGTAATCGACATGAAGACCATGGCCGAGTGGGCCGCTTCCGACGCCTACTCCGAGGAGGCCCGCCAGCTTCCACCATTTGGTCCCCTATACTCACGATTTAGCCGAATCTTTGGCGAAGGTCGACAAGGAAAATGGCCGCCAACCTTGGGATCCACCTACTCCCCCGGCCGAGAATGTGTGTTCTCTGATCGATGCCTTGAGGGCGAGAAAGCCGCCCAATTGGTCGCAGAGAGGAGGCCCGAAAGCCGAGCAAGAGGTCGCCGAAAGGCCTTGAATTCCAAGATACCGAGCAAGATATCTAAGCTTCAAAGATCAACTCTTCCTCCCCGAGCAAATGCCTCCGCCTCCTCAGCGATTCCTCCACCCCTCCGAGCCAGACTTGACCAACTTTAGATTAGGTTTATTTTGCTCTCGCGCCCATATTTTTTGGCTTCTTTGTGACTCCCGATTTGACTGCAATGGAATTTACTTTTACTTGACACATATTTCTTGCATTTGCTTTCGATTCATCTGTTTGCTTGATCAATAACTGTTTTCTCATTTGCATCCTTTTCCCGCCATTTGTTAATACAAGTAATCTGCTTTCTAGAAAACATATCGAGCATCACATGCATGATGTTAATAACAAGATTAAGGCTTATGGTAATAACAAGATTATCAAAGCATTCTTATTATTTAGATTGAGATGTTACCCGAGTAGTTTACCGCGTAAATGCTTAGATCCGACTAAGGCTTATAGTAAGTGTGCTTCCGTAAGATCGCCAAGCGGCAAGGCCCAACTTTCAATTGGCAACCAACAACCGGCAAGGCCTTTGCTCGATGTGGGTAATTCGAGGCGTTGTTGGTATATCTTCCGGTGTTAAGATATACTGTGTTGTTGCTCTGGCCACCGTAGGAACCGAGGTAGTTAATCGCTATCTTGTAGGAATGGACTCCTGAGCATGAGCCGAGCATCCTAGTATGTGAGCCCGGCATGGCCGCACCTCACCCACGAGGTTGAGTTCACGTATACTAGGGATTTTAGAATTTTTGACCTGCTCGTCGCTCGTCTGGGCGAAAGCGTAATCTAGTCAAACAAATACAAATAATTGCGTATAACAGCTCATTGATAACTTTAAAAATTTCGAACCGTAAATGTGACAATAACTTGCCTTTTATTGATAAATGATTGATGACCCTCAACAGATCGAGGTCTTGCCCTTTTGTTTCCTCGACCTAGGGATAATACTTTTGAGGTGATCTCGCATGCCAAGGACGCCATCTTTTCCTTCCGAGTCCGGAGTGTGTAAGTGCCCTCCCTTATTATTCCAAAGAACTCCTGAAAGGACCCTCCCAATTAGGAGAGAGCTTCCCCACTCGCCTCGATGACCGGTCACCTCAATTTTTCTCGAGCACTAAATCCCCAATGCAGAAGGCTCGCCTCGAACTCTTTTATCATGGTGGGCTTTTGCCCTCTGCTTGTAGTTGACCATTCTCGAGTCGTGCATCCAACCTCTTTCTTCCAAAGAAGTCTAAGTCTATGGCCCTGCAAGTTGATTGTTTTGCTCGCCGTAATGTGATACCCTCAGAGCTTGGCAAAGCCATTTCCACCGGATCATAGCCTCCGACCCATAGGTGAGTGCGAACGGAGTTTCCTGCTGGTCCCCGAACAAGAGTTCTAACCGCCCACGAGCCGATTGTAATTTTTCTCGCCCACTTTCCCGCCGCCTTCTAAATTCCGCTTAAGAGCGCAAGTGTAACTTGTTTGTTTGCAGCCGCTTGTCCGTTGCCTCGAGGGTAAGCAACTGACGATTGCTGCTGCTTCACGCCAAAGCGAGCACATTCTCGCCGTGAACTTGTCCGAGAACCGAGTCCCATGGTCGGATATGATTGCTCGAGGGAGACCGACCGCACCATACCCGGTCGTATACAAACTTGATGATATTCGCCCCGAAATTTTGGCCAAGGGCTTTGCCTCAATCCACTTCGTGAAGTAATCTATGGTGACTACAACAGATTTGTATTTGTATTGTGCCGGAATGGGCCGATCGATCGATTCCCCACATGTCGAAGGGCCAGCCGCAACGACCGGGTTTGCATAGTGGATGGAAGCCTTGGTATGTCCGCATATCTCCGGCATTTGTCACATTCGCGAGCATACTTTTCCGCCCTTTCGGAAGGGTAATCCAAGAGTATCCTCGCCGCAGACCCTTTCTCGCTAGAGCTCTGTGCCCGGTGGCCGCCACATTCCCTCATGTACCTCATACAAAACCCCTGCTAGCTCGGGGTACGCAACGAAGCATAGGTCCGACCCTAGATCGCTTGTATAAGATTCCCCAACTACCGAGTACCGACAGCTTGGCTTCTGACTGTGGCCTTGACCTTGTCTCGGGCGTAACTCCCTCGCCGATGTAATCTTTATAGTCATCAATCCAACTTCCGCCGGCTCGATGTCCATAATTATAGGTCTATCGATGGCGGAGTTTCCATATGCTCGATCATTACCGAGGGATTTAGCAAAGCAAGATTATCCTCGCCGATCTTGGATAAGTAGTCCGCCGCATGTTGTCCGCTCTCCAATCCCGATCATTTCCCAAAACTTGAAATTTTTCAAGATTTCCTTGACCAGCTCAAGCAAGATTTCTAACTGTGGTAGGTGGTGCACCATGTATTCCCCTCGACTTGGTTCACGACTAGCCGTGAATCCGAGTACACCGTGATGCCTTCTACACCCATGTCTGTGCGAGCTCGAGCCCCGCGATCATTGCTTCATACTCGCCACGTTGTTGGATGCGTGAAATTTGAACCGAGAGCTAACTCGACTCGTGATTTCATCTGAGCTACGAGAAGGATGCCGCCTCCGCTCCGACTTTGCTCGCCGCCCCATCCACATAAAGATCCCAACAAGAGGTCGGGTCGTGGTTGTGGCAATTGCTTTTGCTCTGCTCGGCCGCTTGATCTCGTGCTCCTCGGGTGAAGCTTGTTTCAACCAAGAAGTCGGCCAATGCTTGCGCTTTGATTGCTCGCCTCGGGCAAGTAGTCTATGTGGAACTCGTGAGCTCGACGACCGCTTGAGCACCGCCTCGATGTATCGTTTGTGCAGACTTGCGTAGTGGTGCATCCGTGTATACTATGATTATGTGTGCGTAAAAATAAGCCCTTAATTTTCTGGCCTATGACAAGCGAGTAGGCTAATTTTTCAACATTAAAATAACGACCTCAACAGACGAGGGCCTTAGATACATAGTACATGTGTTTTTGTATATCTAACTCCTCCCTAACTAAACAATGCCACGGTCCGTGTCGCTAGATACACAAATAAAGGCTCACCTGGCATGGGTCAGCTGAGGAGAGGTGGTTTGCCAAGATATTCCCCGAGCCGCCGAGGGCCTTGGCACGCCTCCGCATTCCACTCAAATCCCTTGTTGCCGCTAACCTTGAAGAAAGGGAGGCACTTTTCACCGATCGAGAAATGAAGCGCCCTAAGGCAATGATTCTCGCCGCTTAGCCGGATGTGCTTGATGCAAGAGGGTCGCTCCATGTCGAGCGTGGCTTGAATCTTCTCCTGTTGGCTTCTATGCCGCTACTGTTGACCATGAATCCCAAACTTCCCCGCCTGACCTCGAAAGCGCATTTACTCTGTTCACCATGTCAGGTTTGCTTAAGCAGTTGGCAAATGTCTCGCCAAGTCAAGAGTGTGGTCGCTGCCTTGGTTTTGATGACCATGTCATCTATGTAAGCCTCCATATTTCTCGCCTATTTGAGAGCCGAACACCTTATTGACCATGCGCCGTAAGTGGCTCCTCGTGATTTTTGAGCCCGGCGGCATCATTTTGTAGCACAGGCCGCCTCGCCGCTAAGGTCGTTTCGCTTTATCCTCGCTGCTCATTTTGACTCGTGGTATCCTCGAGTACGCATCCAGAAACCGAGCATCTCGAACCCGCTATAGAATCGACAAGCATATCGACGCGGCAAGGATAGCTTTTCTGCAAGCTTTGTTTAGGCCGGTGAAGTCCACGCACATTCGCCACTTATCATTTGCCTTTTTACCATTACCACATTTGCTAGCCGTGGGTATTGAATCTCCTCAATGATGTCTCCGCCTTCAGAGTTTCGACCTCCGCTTTGATCGCCTCATTCTTCTCAAAGTGAGTACCGCCTTGGTCGCCGTTGACTGCCTAAGGTAGGGTCGACATTGAGGTCGTGGCGAGCAATGCTTTCACCGATGCCCTCATGTCTTCAACCGCCCATGCAAACACATCCAAGCCGCTTTTCAACAAATTCAATCAATCTTGCCCGAGCCGTGAGGCATGGCCTTCCCGATTTTAATTTTTTGCTCTGATATGCAGTGATTGATGATGATTTCTTCCACCGCCTCCGGTTGAATATCGCTCGCCCCGACCTCGCAAAGTGTCCAAATTTCAATATCCCGTGGTTTAGGCGCTTTTCCCCCTAGAAGGGCCTGGGGCCGAAGGCTTGTTCGAGAGTCTTTTCTCGAGTTTGCTCTAAGTTTCGCCTGAGCTTGCTCTGAGGCTCTATATCCATGGGCTCGGCCGCCTCATGGGTCTCCCGAGCTCAATGTTGTTGATAGAAGTGGATGCCGGGTAGGCTCACTGAGATCGTGCACCGATCGAAGGTCCACACCCGCTTAGGAACCGTGATTTGACCGATCGGGAATGTCCACAATCGCTGTTTTTTTCCGAGCTTCCCTGACATACTCCCACATTGCTCTGGCTTGCCGCTGAGGATCCCCACTCCATTTTCTCAGATAGAACTTGGCTTTCTCGTGGGGAATGGAGGTGACCATCCGAATTTGGCCATCGCCGAGCACCTAAAATGCAGCTTGTATGCCGATTTTAGGTCGATCACCAAGAATGTGATCATCTCAATCCGTGTTTGGGCCCCATCACCCATGAATACCTCCACTGATCGTGCCTTTAACCCCCACTGGTGATTGGTAAAGCCTTCAAGCTTTCCCAAATACGGTTTTAACATGGTATCCTGAACTCCAACCCTCAAGCAGAATAGTACATGATGTCCCCGCACGCCCCGCATTCCAAAGAAAACTCGTGAACCCGCCGCCAGCTTGTTGACGAGGCAGAAATGACCAGGCCGCTCTGATGCCAATGGAGTGCTTGCTAGCTCGCCGCGAGAAAACATATGCTCGCTTCCCCGCCTCAGATTGCTGGGCGCTGATCGCCTGACAAGGAATATATGTGTTTCCCGAGCCGTGTTCGACGGAGCTCCTCCCGAATCATGTTTATCACCCCCCGAATTTGAGGGGCCCGGCCGCCTCTTCCTCTGGGGTCTCCCTTGATTATTGTTGGCATTGTTTCCTTCACCTCGGTCTTTCTTGAAGCGGTCTAACTTGCCCGCATTGATCGCCTTTTGAATCTCTTTTCAACACCTTACGCCCTCGCTGGTGGCTGCCATGGTGGTATTCACAAGATTTTGTGTTGTCTCGAGTATACTCGAGCTCTGGATCAAGAGGATAGGATAGGCAGGCATCTCCCACCGAGCATGATCTCTTCCCCGCCGTGTTTAACGGGTAAACCGAGATTCTTCGAACAACCTTTGCCCTGGGTGGATGATTTTCTCCTATCCTTGCTCGAGCGGTTCTCCGGCTCGTCACCGGGCGAGGCCGAGCCGCCTCGAGCCTTGTCTTTGCCTTTGGCTTTATCCGCTTGACGCCTTGGCCGAAAGCAAAATAGATGAGAGTTCGCCAAAGAACTCCGCCTTAGAAGCCCCCTGTTCATTGCTAGCATGGTCTTCAGCTGGCCCCGCCTCATGTTGTTTAGATAGCAAAATGTTATCTCCGGTCACTGGTCGCGTCACTGCTCGAGCATCTCCTCGAACCTTTCGTAATCGCTAGATTCTGTGATCTCCTCGCTTGATCTTAGCAAGGTCGAAACGATTTTTCTGGTGGGGCCCGCATTGCCGAATTCTTCCAAACTTTTCTGAGCACCGCCTCAGCCCCCAATGGTTCCTCTGGGAACTCGCCCAACCTGCTTTTTCCCTCGAGGGCTCCTCGAATGCCCGTGATTTTCAAGGCTTCAATATTCAGAACCATCCGAATTTGTGCCTCAAACGATCGGAGCCAATCGCTTTCCCGCCTTTCCCAAAATATTTGTCAAACTGTGGAAGATGATCCCTCGCGGGTGGCGATTTTCAATCTCTGAGTGAAAGGGCCGCCTCCAAGGCTTAATGGCGCCATAACCTGGCTTGGCCACGCCTAGGCTTGCCATTTGTTTTGCCATGTCCCTTTTCATAGGCCTCCATCTTCTCGCATGCCCTTCTCCGCCAACTTCAAGAATGGGCGGGATCCGAGGCATCGCCACGCACACGCGGGCAAAGGTGGGCGCCAGGAGGAACCCAACCTCCCGAGTGACGCGAAGCTTTGTACTTGGCCGTGCTTCAGCCTCTACGCATTCCCGATCTCTACTGGCGGCCATGACTCTCCTCTCTGCATAGTGCTCATGGCGATGGTGGCGCCGGTGGGAATGATGTCGGGCAGATTCCGCCTCACCGTCATCTAAGATGTTTGTCGCCTCCACTCGCCTCTCGCATCAGATGTGAACGATGGCACGCTGCCGCCGCGCGGCAACTGCTGGGAGGCAGGCCATCTCCAACAAAAGCCGGATTACTTCAGCAGTATCGCCACATCTCGCCATCGGTACCGGCATGGCCCAAAGCGAGCAGCTTGCCGGTTGAGCGCATACATTTTACTATAATACTCGCCTCGAACTTGCAGAGCCTTGTTGATCGTGGTTATGTCCGGCCGATTCATGTGGACTACCCCGGCCGTTTCTCGCCGGGCGATTAAGCCGCATCCCGAGATCTTGAGAACGAGCATCCCGCCTCTCATTTATAACCACCGCATCACGCTGGCTTGCCCTGGCCTGGCCGGCATGTTGGGAGATTTGTCCCTCAACGAATGGCACTTCATTGCCATGAGCCGCCCGCCTCCGCAGCCCACCTTTTGGTTCCTCGGGTTTGCACCCCGTGCGCCTGGGGGAGGGTTGTTTCCGGCCTTGGTGGCCGCCAAATGTTGATTGCTTGTGTGGCATGGTGTTTGCTACCCTTTCCACCATTGCAATAGAAGAATAGTGAAAGATTTTACCTGAAAAATGTAGAGGAAGTGATGAAACTTGCTTTCCTAAGAATGGAACCAAACCGATGTGGCAAAATGCACGCCTTGGGCCGCCCTTGAGATGGGTAGGATATCTCGGGCTTGTGAGCACCTCCCCGAGCCTCTAAGATCACAAGAACACTGAGAAGAAGTGCAAGGCAAGGCTCGCGAAACCCTCCTGCTGAGAGTAAGCATCGAGTGATTGTCAAGAAGCAAATTGACAGAGTAACGAGGCTCAAGAAAGTGTGTGTACCTTGTTGATGATTATGGAGAGGTATTTATAGGCCCTCAAGGTGATTGAACTGCCTAGATTCGCTTCCATAATCGCCGAGATAATCAAGGAGGAAATCCTTTGATTCTAGGCGAAACAAAGCTGATGACCGCTTGACATAGGAGTTGATAAGGCAAGTGTTCTCGCCTAAACAGGAAACCTTTGACTTGCCTTAGAAGCAAGCCGCCGCCCCCCCTGTGTGCTCGAGCGAGCAAGGCTCGCCTCGATTATTCTGCTTCGTATTGATCTCCGAACTTGTCGGGCCGAGGATCGGCCCCTGGCTCGGGCAGGCCTGCCCGTCGACTGTGTGAAATAAGTATGATTCCTTTGCTACATGCATGAGTCCCGATCATGATCCCTTGACAAAGGCCCTTGCCCGCCTGTGTTTGAGTGAGGGTTATGTTGCTCTGCTCGCCGAGTCTGCCTCATCTTGCTCGCCGGGCCGTGGCCCCTGAGATATTATGTCCGCGTGACCAAAGA
>CM028383.1:44091237-44131575 GCA_013146195.2 Codonopsis lanceolata | reverse complement strand
AAAATTATTACCAATGATAATTGGCAATGGAGGAAGAATTTTTTCTCTTGAAAATGGTAATGAAAAAGAAGCATAATCAAACTGGTGTTACTTCAAGTGTGGAATATAATGCCATAGTATTTCCTTGTACCTCCTCACCGCCTGAAAGGTACATTTGTCAAACATTTTACTCCGCACTAATTCCAGACTTCTCATCATTTACCTTCTTTGTAGTGAAAATTTTCCTAGAAAAGGTTGAAGAATGACAATTTTTCGATTTTGTGCACTCCAATTCTTTAGCTTCTTTCTTCGATTTAATCATGTTGCACACTTTCTTCATTGTTGTTGCTATCAACATAAATTTTCTTCTGTGCAATTTCATTTTCGAGGATTATTTTCAACTTGAAAATGCAATCTTCTCCTTGATTTACCTCTTATCTTGCTCATGGAAACGGCAATGCGAAATTTGATTTTCAAGATATTTTATTCTAGCCTTGGTTTCCGCTCATCTTGTTGAATCGTGTCGCCCAAACTTTTGATTAAACTCTCGCTTTAGTTCCCCTGAACTAGTAAAGGGTCGCGATGGTGGAGATGGTTGGAATGGTAGCCGAATTTGTTGTCGCCATTGAAACTCCTCCTACGCCAGCTACATGTTCATTCAAATCCTCTTGTAACATTGACACATATCGCTTGATGACCAACATTCAAGCAGATTCCACACGCCTTGACTTGCCGAACCTGCCCTCGAGACAAATTTCTCCAAAAAATGTAAGTTAAAGTGTCAATCTACGATCAATAGAAAACATTTACCTCATTAATCTTGCTCCGATCATGCCGCCTTTGTCCCAAACATTGAGCATTTTCAGCCATAACATTACAATAAAATTCTTAAAAGGAAATAATAACAAAGCCGCTCCCCAAGCAACGGCGCCAAAATTTGACGAGTGTCAATTCAAAATTAATTCACCTACTTCCCTAAATACGAGTATAAGGTAAGTCGATCGTATCCACAGTGAACGTTGTACTTATTCCTTTTTAGAATTTTACTAAGTAAATAATGCATACGAATTTATATTTTTAATTAACTAAAAATAAACTAATTACCTAATTAACTGAAAATTAATGCTTCTAATTTAACTAACAAACTAATAGCTTGACTTAATTCAATAAAATAAATTCCAATCAATGAACCAAATTTCATCTCAGATTTTACTTCGATCATAGATGCAAAAATATCTTGTTAAATTACAAATAAACCGGTAAAAGTGTCGACGAACGCCTAACACTCAATCTCTCCTTACCGTATTGATAATCAAGAGACGCTGTTAATTATCGCCTAACCGAATTACAACCTCCGAGACGCCGTAAGATTTAATAACCCTTGCATTAAGAAGAGAGAGACCCGATTCAAAGCCATGCATATTGAAGCAATAACATGTAACTAAGATTATTCGCTCCCCGTAATACGGTCCGATTATGCTTGTGATGCCTAAAAGGTGCATTACTCGCCACTTTGTTAAAACCGAGGACAATTACGGATCAACAAATAACTAGCTATAGACTATTATGTTAATTAATATTCTCGCCACAAACATCAATTAAACACAATAATCTTGCAACGTGCTAAACGGAGAACTAATAAATATTTGTAATGAAACAAGAGTTGATTCCATTAGATCTCAAGTAAAGTTGGAGACTTAATTGTTCATTGATCGAAGAAGAAGTTTAGCTACTAAACATAATTAAAATACTTACAAAATACCAAAGATTTAATGTTCTCGCAAGTTTGAACTCAAGAAAGAATACAAGTTATTTATACCCTTTCTTCTAGCAATTGTTAGTGACTTTTCTCCCTCAAAGTTACTGCCTGATTACCCCTTCCTTCGGCCGATTCCCTTTAAGTTCGAAAATATCTCAATAAATATCACTATCTCTTCCCACTAATCCCACTATTTGGTAGTTTTAAAACTACCAATAACTTCTCAAAACCTCCCACTACTTGCACATTATCATTTTCATTCAATACATAAACCGAATTTAGACGAAATAATCGTAATGTCTAACCGCCTAAAAAGTCTCCGCTTGAAACTTCGACTAGCTCTCCAAATTCAAACTGTGGATATCACATGCCCACGTGACAAAGACGTAATTTCATTTTCTTGCAATCCAACATTTTTTTCTTAGTTTTCCTCTTTTGCAGCTCCCTTCACACCTACAAACATTAACAACCAAAAGCAACCAAAAGTGTAATATTTACTCTATAATTAATCATAAAAACAGTTAATAATATCACACTTTTGCGCTCCTATCAAAATTCCCCCACACCTAAACCGATGCTTGTCCTCAAGCATCTTCAATCAAGACAAGAATGCATGTTCTTTTATCTGTACAACTTATGAAGATATGATTTTACTTGGATGCAAGATATGAAGATTTTACTTTGATTTTACATGTCAAGTATGTCAATGTGCATAAGAAAAATCAAAATTAAATCAAAGTAATGGAATTCTTTAAAATGTGCCATCTAAATTAACTAACATGTTTCCAAAAGAATCTTCAACCTTCACATATGCATGTCTCAACCATCCTCACGGAGACACTCATCCACTCAAGTGTTTAGATAAGGATATGTAATTAAGCACTCGACTCAGCACAACGGAATGCAATTACCATAAGCTTGTAAGTTGATCAAATCTCCATCACTTAGTATGAATTTAATGCACCAATCAAAAGGTCTTTTAAAGGTTGTAACGAGGCTAGGGGTTAAACATGTATGGTATAGGGATATAAGGTGAAATAAAATGCCAATGAAATGTAGAACTACACATTACTCACAGCTTAATTATCACTAATTAATATTCTGATGAAGTTCAAATCCTTAGTCACAGCACTTCTGCACAACTGAAAATGGGAAGTAATGTTTCTACTTCAATTCTACTTCTCTTTCCTGAATCACTTCCTTCATTTCTTCAAACTTTTATTCTCTTTTTTCCTTTCTTTTTTTTTTCTTTTATTCTTTTTTTTTTTTACAAACTCTTGGTCTGCTGCCACAACTTTTTATGCTGCTGTTTTTTTTCTTTACAGCCACTGGATGAACTGAAGCTCTTATTTGGCACACTTCTTAAAGCAGAACCACATTCAATGCACAACTCAAAACCAAATATCTCATATTCTGGTACAAAACAGGATGTATTTCATCTAATGATCAACTCACAGACTGAATTAAAACTATGATTCACATGTAATTCCTACAATTCTTGACATAGGTTAATGAAAAAGAAAGTTAAAAAGGCTAAGGTTCATTTAAATCTGGTTGAGTCAAAGAAATAGGTAAGGCTCAAAAGGGCTAACTAGGGGGTAATATTAAAAGGGTCGGATAGAAAAAAGATAGCCAAAATTGGTATTTCCTAAATGCCTTAATCATGTTAGTGCATAAACCCATTTATGTGATCTCGAAATGTAAGCAAACATGCAAGTTCTAGAATTGGCATCCGAGTGCGAGTAAACACACAAGAAGAACTGAGAGCAAAATGAATGGAATGCTCCATAAATGGCCCAAAATCTCACTTTAAATGGCTATAAGTCAACACATACATATCCAAAGGTTGAAGAAATTTTTTTTCTGAAAACATGCAATTTAAATTAGAACAGAAACATTTCAAAAAGAATTCCATCATATATCAAAAATTCCTATTTTACCATGATTATGCACATTAAAATACCAAACATCCCAACATCAAAAATCATATCCTCATATCCAACCAGAATACCCAACAACAAAAGAAACATGCATTCAAGATTCTAAGATTCACCAAAATCCAAAATCCCTCCCCCACACCAAAATTGTGCATTGTCCCCAATGAACAAATAAGTACCAAAATAAAAAGGGAGAAGAACTTCCCTAATCAGGAGGACGGAGGAGGAGGCGGCGGCGGGGGTGTTCGTTGATGCGAGGGACCGCGGACACCTGAATCGATAGAGCTCGCCGATCGAAGAAGTTGAAGAGACCGGGCGCATGGACTCCGCGATGAATGTGAAGAGGCCGAAGATGAAGAAGTGGTTGAAATTTCAACCGGCTCGGACGAGGCTACGACGACTCTACGCGCCATAATCGCGAGCAACCTACCCGATCGACGTCGAGGAGCAGAAGGTGGAGCAATGCGTTTCTTGGGAGCCATTGACAAAAGAAGAAGACAACAATGGTGGCCGAAGACTTTGGGGAGATGAAGAAATTCGCACAGATTGATGAAGATGAAGGGGAGAGTGCGTTGCTTGATGTGAAGAGAGAGGTTAGGGCGAAAAGCCCCAAATTGAATTGTAGTCGTTTTATGTGAACGACCTCTCCACTATTCATCCGCTTTTTTGCCCTCTTTACGACCTGTACACTTAACCCCCTGTAGTTTTGGCTGCACGTCCTGAAGAAATTGGTTTGCTCCCAGTATCTCCACAAAACCCACTGCACTTTCCTCTGCATGCACTCACAACCTGCTGCCAACAACCAAACTTAAAAGCAACATTAAATCGAAAAGGCAAACTAATTAAAACTGAGAAAATGCAAACTAATTAAAACTGAGAAAATCTAAAAATTAAAATTACAATAAAATGAAAATAAAGATAGAAATAAAGAAAATTAAAATAAACAAAATTAAAAACATTGGGTTGCCTCCCAACTAGCGCCGCTATTTACCGTCTGTAGCTAGACCTAACGCCCACTCTTCCTACAACTCGGTCAAATTATTACCAATGATAATTGGCAATGGAGGAAGAATTTTTTCTCTTGAAAATGGTAATGAAAAAGAAGCATAATCAAACCTGGGTGTTACTTCAAGTGTGGAATATAATGCCATAGTATTTCCTTGTACCTCCTCACTGCCTTGGAAAGGTACATTTGTCAAACATTTTACCTGCACTAATTCCAGCTTCTCATCATTTACCTTCTTTTGTAGTGAAAATTTTCCTAGAAAAGGTTGAAGAATGACAATTTTCTCGATTTTGTGCACCCAATTCTTTAGCTTCTTTCTTCGATTTAATCATGTTGCACACTTTCTTCATTGTTGTTGCTATCAACATAAATTTTCTCTTGTGCAATTTCTTCATTTTCTCGAGGATTATTTTCAACTTGAAAATGCAATCTTCCTTGATTTACCTCTATCTTGCTCATGGAAACGGCTAGCTGCGAAATTTGATTTTCAAGATATTTTATTCTAGCCTTGGTTTCCTGTCTATCTTGTTGAATCGTGTCAGCCAAACTTTTGATTAAACTCTCAAGCGGAGTTCCTGAACTAGTAAAGGGCTGTGATGGTGGAGATGGTTGGAATGGTAGCCGAATTTGTTGCTGCCATTGAAACTCTCCTACAGCAGTTACATGTTCATTCAAATCCTCTTGTAACATTGGACACATATCAGTTGGATGACCAACATTCGCGCAGATTCCACACGCCTTGACTTGCTGAACTTGCCCTGAGACAAATTTCTCCAAAACAGAAGTTAAAGTGTCTAATCTACGATCAATAGAAAAAACATTTACCTCATTAATCTTGCTCCGATCATGCTGCCTTGTCCCAAACAGTTGAGCATTTTCAGCCATAACATTACAATAAAATTCTTAAAAGGAAATAAATAACAAAGCCGTTCCCCGGCAACGGCGCCAAAATTTGACGAGTGTCAATTCGTCAAAATTAATTCACCTACTTCCCTAAATACGAGTATAAGGTAAGTCGGGATCGTATCCACAGGGAACGTTGTACTTATTCCTTTTTAGAATTTTACTAAGTAAATAATGCATACGAATTTATATTTTTAATTAACTAAAAATAAACTAATTACCTAATTAACTCGAAAATTAATGCTTCTAATTTAACTAACAAACTAATAGCTTGATTTAATTCAATAAATTCCACCAATGAACCAAATTTCATCTCGTATTTTACTTCTGATCATAGATGCAAAAATATCTTGTTAAATTACAAATAAACCGGTTAAAAGTGTCGACGAACGCCTAACACTCAATCTCTCCTTACCGTATTGATAATCAAGAGACGCTCGTTAATTATCGTCTAACCGAATTACAACCTCCGAGACGCTCGTAAGATTTAATAACCCGGTTGCATTAAGAAGAGAGAGACCCGATTCAAAGCCATGCATATTGAAGCAATAACATGTAACTAAGATTATTCGTTCCCGTAATACGGTCCGATTATGCTTGTGATGCCTAAAAGGTGCATTACTCGCCACTTTGTTAAAACCGAGGACAATTACGGATCAACAAATTAACTAGCTATAGACTATTATGTTAATTAATATTCTGGCCACAAACATCAATTAAACACAATAATCTTGCAACGTGCTAAACGGAGAACGAATAAATATTTGTAATGAAACAAGAGTTGATTCCATTAGATCTCACAGAAGTAGAATGTTGGAGACTTAATTGTTCATTGACTGGAAGAAGAAGTTTAGCTACTAAACATAATTAAAATACTTACAAAATACCAAAGATTTAATGTTCCTGCAAGTCTTGAACTCAAGAAAGAATACAAGTTATTTATACCCTTTCTCTTCTAGCAATTGTTAGTGACTTTTCTCCCTCAAAGTTACTGTCTGATTACCCCCTTCCTTCTGGCCGAATTCCCCCCTTTTAAGTTCAGAAAATATCTCAATAAATATCACTATCTCTTCCCACTAACTCCACTATTTGGTAGTTTTAAAACTACCAATAACTTCTCAAAACCTCCCACTACTTGCACATTATCATTTTCATTCAATACATAAACTGAATTTAGACAGAAATAACTGTAATGTCTAACTGCCTAAAAAGTCTGCTTGAAACTTCAGTGACTAGCTCCAGCTCAGCTCCGAAACTGTGGATATCACATGCCCACGTGACAGCACAGAATTTCATTTTCTTGCAATCCAACATTTTTTTCTTAGTTTTCCTCTTTTGCAGCTCCCTTCACACCTACAAACATTAACAACCAAAAGCAACCAAAAGTGTAATATTTACTCTATAATTAATCATAAAAACAGTTAATAATATCACACTTTTGCGCTCCTATCACCCATAATTAAAGTAGAGAGAAAAAGTAAGAGTAAAGTGGTAAAAGTGATGTTCTAAAAATGTAAGTTTCAAAGTGGACAATTATTTTGGGACGGACGAAAAAGGAAAGGAGGACGATAATTTAGGGACGGAGGGAGTAGTAATTATATACTTATCTCTCTTCTCTCTTACTATAAAAGGGAAGCATGTTTCTTACAATTTAATTGATAGACAAAAGTGACCTTACATCTGACACAAATGCCCATAAACCTAATAAAGCATACACAATTAATATAATTAATATAAGGTTAAACAAGTCAATTTTACACATTTTATTAAGGCCAAATAAGTAAATCTATCTTATCCTTTTGACAAAAAACCCCTCCATGCTATGAACTGCTAACATCAAATTAAGGCTAAATTTGTAATTCAAAGACCAAATCAAAGCGAATTTGTACTTACCCGCTGTTCGTTACTCATCGCTTTTGGCATACAGAATATCACGACATCAGATTGCATGTTACAATGGAGTCTTCCGTTTTCCATTCTTCATAGAATCAAACTCAATCTCCTTCCCTTCCTTTTCATTTTCAAGATTTATGTCCTCGTAAATGGTGCAAAGAAGATCCAAGTTATGCGAGGTAACCCATCGCTTTTGGCATACGTAATATCGACATGATTGTTACAATGGAGTCTTCTCGCTTTTCCATTCTTCATAGAATCAAACTCAATCTCCTTCCCTTCTTCTTCATTTTCAAGATTTATGTCCTCGTAAATGGTGTAGCAATTGCCTTTAAGTTGCAGGTAAGCATCGCTTGATTTTAATTGAGGCGCCTTCACCTCGCCTCGCTTGTGAGCACATGTATGTTTGGTAAAATGCCTCAATGACTCGACTCTACATACTTAGAAGCCGAATATGTGATTTTATTTTAAATCACGATTGTATATCTCTTAAGCTTGATTTTTAATTGAGGCGCCCTCTCACCCGCTCGTTAAGTTATGAGTACGATGTTTGGTAAAATGCCTCAATGACTCGACTCTCCATACTTAGAACCCACGAATATGTGAATTTATTTTAACTCCCGATTGTATATCCTATGTTAGAACCTGTTTATAAATTTATTTTAATACGTAACTAGCTTTCTACCCGTGTCAATCGACCGCTTATAATCAATTATGTAGCATTCTCGATTATTATGCGAATTGATTTCTACATAACATTGTAATAGCGCCATGGTATTGAGAGTGCACTTGGGTTTGCAAGAATGGTTAAAGTTTCATGCTTCGATTATGCCATTGTATATCCTATGTTAGAACCTCAAGCTTTTTGTGAATTGAGTACATTACGTATTTAGCTTTCTTACCCGTGTCAATCGATCTGTTTATAATCAACTAGGAAAAGGCACGTGCGTTGCACGTATTGTCTTGCTAAAAACAGAAATTTATTGTATTGATTGTGAAATGTATTTTTCATTAAGTTAAGGGGAAGAGAGCTAAGTTACAGTTATTGAAATCAAGAGAAAGTAAACATATTAATTTTTAAAAAAAATGTCCAATGATGAAATGTATACGAATACAAGCATGAATAGTTATTCAAATCCTGAGAAAGTAAACATTTTAAATATATAACGATTGTCTAATGATCAAATGTATATGAATGTAAGATGCTAAGATTAATATTGTCTAAGGTATGAATACGAATAAGATGTTAAGATTAATATTGTTGTACTTATCGTATCCATGTCGATTGAATGAGAAGGACGTCGCATTCAAAACTTTATTAACATTGTACTTTCCTCAATTAAAATAAAAAATCAAAATACAGATTAATTAAATAATGTAGACGAAATTGAAAATATACAAGTTAAGGGATCAAACTATTATTTAATTATTCATTGAATTAATTAGTCTATAACAAATTTACTCTTTTGACCTTAACTTACAATGGTGAGTGATTTATTAAGTTCATTTGTCCATACATTAAGTTGTAGAGACAACCTACACTTTTATAAGTAGTTAGATTAGATTAGATTTAGATTAAATTAAATTGTATTACTATTGATACAATTTTTTCAAAATTGTATTTTATTATTTAGCGTAAACATTTCAATTTAGTCGCCTAATTTTATTCACGAAATTAATTTGCTTTATTGACAAATTTACTCTTTTGGCCTTAATTCATGGCAAGTGATTTATAATACTTATGACACTTTTTTCTAAGCATTATTGTTTGGCATGATAAATTTATGTGTATTGTCCTTAACAAAAGACACAAATTCATCAAATGATACTTTAGTTTTTCATCTTCTTGACATTATGACACATTTTTAAAACTTATTTATCTTATTTTATTCATGGGTAATAACTAAACATGCTACCAATTTGTTTAATATCTTGATACTAATCGACAATTCTATTACTGTAGATATAATTTTTCATATAAATTTTATAATGTCTTTCCGAACATATTTAAGAAAGTAAAACCATTTTTTAGTTTCGAATAAGGTTTTTGTGTCTCAACCGAGTAAAGGTATTTTTGTCATTTCAAGTAAATATTGGGCGACATTTGTAACGATCCTCGTAGGTGGGGAAATTGAAAAAAAATCAAAATACGAGATCAAATAAATTGAATTAAATAATGTAGGACATAACTTGACAATATGTACAAGTTAAGGGATCAAACTATTATTTAATTATTCATTGAATTAATTAGTCTATAACAAATTTACTCTTTTGACCTTAATTAATGGTGATTGATTTATTAAGTTAAAGGGTACATTTGTCCATACATTAAGTTGTAAAAGACGACCTACACTTTTATAAAAACTTAAGTTAGATTAGATTAGATTAGATTAGAATAGATTAGATTAGATTAGATTAGCTTAGATTAGATTAGATTGAATTAAATTGTATTACTATTGATATAATTTTTCATATAAATCTTATAATGTCTTCTTTCCGAACATATTAATGAAAGTAAACAATATTATTTTTTAGTTTCGAATAAAGTTTTAGTTTCTCAACCGAGTAAGGGTATTTTTGTCTTTCAAAATATTAACATTTCAATTTATTATTTAATTATTCACGAAATTAATTTGCTTATGACAAATTTACTCTTTTGGCCTTAATTCATGGCAAGTGATTTATAATATTTATGACACTTTTTTCTAATCATTATTGTTTGGCATGATAAATTTATGTGTATTGTCCTTAACAAATGGCACAAATTCATGGGTAATAACTAAACAAGCTACAAATTTGTTTAATATCTCAATACTAACCGACAATTCTATTACTATAGATATAATTTTTCATATAAATCTTATAATATCTTTCCCGAACATATTTAAGAAAGTAAAACCATATTATTATTTTTAGTTTCGAATAAGGTTTTTGTGTCTCAACCGAGTAAGGGTATTTTTTGTCATTTCAAGAATATTAAATTTGTAACGATCATGGTAGGTGGGTAAATTGAAAAAAAAAATCAAAATACAAGAAGAAATGAATTGAATTAAATAATGTAGGACATAACCATATTATTTTTTTAGTTTCGAATAAGCTTTTTGTGTCTCAACCGAGTAAGGGTATTTTTGTCATTTCAGTAAATATTGGGCGACATTTGTAACGATCATGGTAGGTGGGGAAATTTGAAAAAAAAATCAAAATATTGTGATTAGAAATAATTGAATTAAATAATGTAGGACATAACTTGACAATAGGTACAAGTTATGCTCAACTATTATTCATTGAATTAATTAGTCTATAACAAATTTACTCATTTGACCATAATTAATGGTGAGTGATTTATTATGTTAAAGGGTACATTTGTCCATACATTATGTTGTAAGAGACAACCTTACACTTTTATAAGTAGTTAGATCATTATTGTTTGGCATGATAAATTTATGTATATTGTCCTTAACAAAAGGCACAAATTCATCAAATGATACTTCATTTTTTCATCTTTCTTGACATTATGACACATTTTTTAAACTTATTTATCTTATTTTATTCATGGGTAATAACTAAACATACTACAAATTTGTTTAATATCTCGATACTAACCGACAATTCTATTAATATATAGATAATTTTTCATATAAATTTTATAATGTCTTTCCAACATATTTAAGAAAGTAAAACCATATTTTTTTTAGTTTCCAATAAGGTTTTTGTGTCTCAACCAGTAAGGGTTTTTTCAGTAAATATTGGGCGACATTTGTAACGATCCTGGTAGGTGGGGTAAATTGAAAAAAAAATCAAAATATAGGACGAAATGAATTGAATAAAATAATGTAGGACATAACTTTAAAATAGGTACAAGTTAAGGGATCAAACTATTATTTAATCATTCATTGAATTAATTAGTCTATAACAAATTTACTCTTTTGACCTTAATTAATGGTGAGTGATTTATTAAGTTAAAGGGTACATTTGTCCATACATTAAGTTGTAAGAGACAACCTACACTTTATAAGTACTAGTATGTTCACGGCGTAGCACGTGGTTAACGACTTGGTGTTAATGGTTTTTAAAAGTGATTTGTCGCTTTTTAACTTTTTTGTTTACTTTCAATTATTGATTCTTTTTTGTATTTTAATCTTAAGTTTTGAGACTTATAAATTGTGTTGTTGTGTGTTTAGGTTTTTGATACTTTGTTTTTCGTAATTTATATATAAGTTTTCACATTATATTGCAACTTATCCTACACATTTGTCTTTTTTTTATTAGTTATTTTAAATTCTTTTATACCAAACATGAATTCATTACTTTTATCGGTGTTGAATTGAAAACAATTCAAGCTTACTTTCTTAGATACACATTGTTGTTGAGACTTAGCTTATGTCGTTTTATGAAATTTACACTCTTTAGAAAATAATAAATTGTTTTATGAAATCAAACCGACAATCCCAGTATATTCTACACTTAAAATACAAATTCATAGATCTATAAAGTCTCACTTTACCAATTCAACCTAACTTTGTGTCATTTTCTATATGCATTGTATAAGTTTTTTCTAGTTTGCCCCCTAGACACTACTAAGGTTATCAATATGACGTTAAGGTGCACATGGTATTTCACGTGAATGACATTTTGGTCATTTGTAACAATGTTTTCTGTGCTTTTATTACCCAAAAAAACTTCATTTTCTTATTCTCCAACAATGCTTTCTCTGCTTCTTCTCCAACAATAACATCTTATTTAAATTTTAAGTGAGATAAAATTCAAGAGTGTATAAATCTTTTATTCAAATTTTTATATAGAAAAATAAATGTAATAGTGGAATCATATCGAGAGATAAAACACAGAAGATGATCACATTCAAAGTGTCAAGGCCGCTATGAATAAGAACCTGGCCAAAATGGCAAAATCAAGCCACAACACAATGATACTATACACGATGAATTTCAAAACTCATATTTGAATTCATCACAAATGCATACGACAATGATGAGGCACGTCATGATTCAATCCATATTCATCGTCCCTAGCTTAAACTCTAACAAATTTCTCCTTGGCACCATTGATATGGTTTATGGTTTGAATTGAGCAAATTCTCGATTTTAAACATTAATCACTACCATTTTTATCACTACGATCACCACATGTTACATCACGATCACTAAATTTGATATGGAATATGGAAATACTACAAAATTACTTTGAGGGCCAAAGTGGATTTGGTGGATATCTTTGGGGACAATGTGTATTTTGAACTAATTTTGATGGGGCAAACATATGATTAGCCCCCAAAATTACACACTAAATCTCACATTTGACCTCAACCTAGGAAGTGTCCCACTTTCATACCTTATTTTTCTATTTGTCTCACTTTACTCCCTCCCGTCTATGGGTGTTAAAAATAGTAACGTACGGAAAATGATATGTGCATGTCACATGAATATTATTTTGATCATTTTGCTGGGAGTGGAAAATAATATTTAGCTATAACTTTATTATATAATTAATCATTTAGTATTTAAAATATGTTTTTAAATAAAAATAATAATAAATAATTGTTTCAATAATTCAAAAATAATTATATGACCAAATTACAATTTCCCCCAAGGTATCCACCAAATCGTATAATGTACCCCAACTTAAGGTTTGTTCCATAATGATATCTGACGTTACATTTTTTTTCCATTTTCCAACTTATCGTTGTTTAATTTCTTACTCATTTATTTAATGTCGTATTCCAAATAAATCACCACTTTCATGCTTAAAATCGCCCCACTACTACCAGCATCCTGCAAATGCCGCCACAACTATCACCACCACCAAGAAACGTGTCCACCTTGCCTTTCTGAAATGGAAAAATAACATATCTTTAGCTTCCGTTAAGTGGAACTACTTTCTTAAAACGACTTTCCTATCGATTCTAACTTAATCTCTTCTCTAACAAAACGCACAGATTTGTCAACTAAGTTCTCTATTTTTCTTTATCTTCTTGACATTATATCACATTTCCTTAACACGATTCTCTTAATTTATTCATACGTAATTACTAAGCACGCTATAGATTTGCTTAATATCTCGATTCTCACCAATCAATGTATTATTATAGTTACAATTTTTCATATACCTCTAATAATGTCATTCCCAACATATGATGTCTCACTTTTCGACATGTTTTTTCTATTTGTCCTCTTCCGTCTATGGGCATTAAAAATAGTGATGAAAAATCGTGTACATGAGGATTATTTTGGTCATTTTGCTTGTGGCTCAAAGTGGGATTTGTTATAATTTCATCATTTAGTTTGTCATTTAATATTTAAAATATTTTTTAATTAAAAATTAATTATTTAAATAATCTAAAATTAGTTATACTTTGTCTGATATTTAAATCCAACATTAAAAAATGCATTACTCCAAAAATTGAAATTTAAAATTTATTTTTTAGCCCTCACTTTCTTTCGTCAACCCCATCATTTATAGACTCACCACCACCACCACCACTAACACCTCAAATTTTACCATTAGTCCAAAATTTAATTTTTTGATTTGATTTTATTTCATTTTCTAATTTCTTACTCTTTCCTTCGAAGTAACCAATTTGGAAAACCCATCAATGATAGACACGCCACCACCACAACCTTAAATTTCACTTTTTACAAACTCAAATTCAATTTTTTTGAATTTTCAAAATTTCAAATTGAATCTGAAACCCATATGGTTATTTGAAAATTTGATGATTAGGAAATCTCACAACGATATATTTCATCTAATCCACTACTGTCATCCCTAAAATTACTATCACCACAACCTCTAACACCATCATCCATGCGGTCGTAAGCACCGCCATCACCATCACCAAGAAACGCATTAACCTCGCCTTATTAAAATAGAAACATAGAATCTCTTTAGCTTCTGATTAGTCGGACTTCTTTCTCGAACGTCTCTCATTTCTTACCTCCTATACACTTTCGGTGTCAAATTACTAAGTAATGAGATAATCTAATTTAGGATGAAGTTACTTGAAAAGATGTTGATTGGTGACAATTTCTTTCAATTAAAGGAGAGTTGTGGTAGAAGAAAAGAAAGTTGATAGCCGTGAGGGAATAGAGAGATTCTCACACGTAACTACTACGGGTTCTAAGAGGAGCAAGCAAGTTAAGATCAAAAGAGGTTAGAAGTTTGGAACCCTGTTATGGGAAGGAGTAAAATATTTTAAACCTAGTTATTTGTGGTTACTAACAGTGGTTGATACACCCGGCCCAAACCGGGTCACAAGCTAGGCCCGAATTAGCATCACGTGCTGGTCACGGACATAATATCACTGGGGCCCACGCCCAAAGCAAGATGAGACAACAGCACCGAGCAACATAACCCTCACTCAAACCTCGGGCAAGGCCTTGCCTCGTCCGACCGCAGGCCATGACCGGAATCATACTTGCGTAACAAAGGAATCGCCTTACTTTGCCTGCATTAGTCGAGCACCGGCCTTTGCTCGCCCGACCAAGGGCCGATCTTCGATCGACAAGTTCGAGATCAATACAAACAATAATCGGAGCCTTGCTCGCCGAGCACACACCAAGCCGGGACGCCGATGCTTGCTTCCTAAGGCAAGTCAAAGGTTTCCATGATTAGGTAAAACACTTGCCTTATCAACTCCTATATCTACGCGTCAACCGCCTGCTTCGCCTAGAATCAAGGGATTTCCCCTTGATTATCTCTAAGCTTATGGAAACCGAATCCTAGACGGATTCAATCACCTTGAGGGCCTATAAATACCTCTCCATAATCATCAACAAGGTACACACACTTTCTTGAGCCTCGTTACTCGTCAATTTGCTTCTTGACAATCACTGATACTTACTCTCACGCCGGAGGGGTTTCGCGAGGCCTTGCCTCGCACTTCAACTCGTGTGTTCTTGTGATCTTAACAAGCTCAAGTGGAAGGTGCTCACAAGCCCGCATATCCTACCCATTTCAAGGACGGCCCAAGCCGTGCACTTTGCCACATCGCTTGGTTCCATTGCCGGAAACGAAGTTTCATCACTTCCTCTACATTTCTCCCAGAAAATCTTTCACTATTCTTCTATTGCAATGGCCGGAAAGGGTAGCAAACACCATGCCACCGCTAGCAATCAACAGCCGGGCACCACCAAGCCGAAACAACCCTCCCCTGCAGCACCGCACGGTGCAAACCAGAACCAAAAGGTGGCCGCAGGCAGCGGCTCATGGCAATGAAGTGCCATTCGCTGAGGGCAAATCTCCCAACATGCCGCCAGAGCGGCAAGCCAACGTGATGCCAGTGGTTATAAATGAGAGACGGATGCTCGCTCAAGATCTCGTGATGCGCCTTAATCGCCGAGAGAACGCCTGGTAGTCACATGAATCACCTGACATAACCCCGATCAACAAGCCGCCGCTCGCAAGTTCAGCAGTAGTATTATAGTAAAATGTATGCGCCAACCAAAGAATCGCCGCTGGGGCCATGCCCCTGCATCTGGCGATGTGGCAATGCTCGCTGAGTAATCCCAAGACTGCTTGAGATGGCCTCGCTTCCCAACAGCTGTTCGCCGAAAGCACGCATGCCCTCAATCGTTCACATACCGTCCGAGCGAGTAGAGGCG
This sequence comes from Codonopsis lanceolata, assembly GCA_013146195.2. Lineage (NCBI taxonomy): Eukaryota > Viridiplantae > Streptophyta > Magnoliopsida > Asterales > Campanulaceae > Codonopsis > Codonopsis lanceolata. The sequence goes on along the minus strand of CM028383.1, from coordinate 44,115,480 downwards.
ACAAAGCATGCCGATGACCAAGCTGAGAGCAGATACAGCCGCCAACATCATTCCCACCGGCGCCACCATCGCCATGAGAACTATGCCCGAGAGAGAGTCATGGCCGCCGTGAGATCGGAATGTAGAGGTTGAAGCACGGCCAAAGTACAAAGCTCGTGATCACTCAGAGGTGGGTTCCTCCTGCGCGCCCACCTTGCCCGCATGTGCGTGGCGATGCCTCGGATCCCGCCCATTCTTCGAAGTTGACAGAGGACGCAGAGAAGCGGCTGTCTGAGAAGATGGAGGCTATGAAAAGGGACATGGCAAAACAAATGGCGAGCCTAGCCGGGCCAAGCCCTGCTATGGCGCCATTGCCGAGGCGCCCCTTTCACCCGAATTGAAAATGCGCCACCAAGACAGGGATCATCTTCCCACAATTTGACAAATATTTTGGGAAGACGCGGCAAGCGATTGGCTCCGATCGTTTGAGGCACAAATTCGGATGGTTACAGATATTGAAGCCTTGAAAATGCGGGCATTCGAGGGAGCCCTTCAGGGAAAGGCACAAGCCTGGTCAGCGTAGTTCCCCGAGGAACCATTGGGAGCCGGGCAAAGCTTCGAGAAAGTTTCGAAGAATTCTGCAATGCAGCCCAACCCCGAAAAATCGCTTCGACCTTGCTAAGATCAAGCAAGGAGATACCGAATCCTACAAAGAAGCATTCGAAAAGGTTCGAGGAGATGCTCGAACAGTGACCGCGACTGCTGACCCTGAGATAACATTTTGCTATCTAAACAACATGAGGGCAGGCCACCAAGACCATGCTAGCAATGAACCCTGGGCTTCTAAGGCGTAGTTGCCGGGCGAACTCCTCATCTATTTTGCTCGACCGAGAGCGCCAAAGCGATAAAGCCAAAGGAAAAGACAAGGCTCGTGGCGCTCTACCGCCACCGACTGAGCCCCGAGGCCACCGCCGCCGAGCAAGGATAGGAGAAAATCATCAACCCCTGCAAAGGTTGTTCAGTGGAATCTCGCCACCCCGCTAAACACGACGCGGGAAGAGATCATGCCTGTGGGAGATGCCCTGCCTATCCCCTATCCTCTTGATCCCGAGCTCGAGTATACTCGAGACAACACAAAATACTGTGAATACCACCATGGCACTGGCCACACCACTGAGGGCTGTAAGGTGTTGAAAAGAGAGATTCAAAAGCTGATCAACGCGCAAGTTAGACCGCTTCAAGAAAGACCAGGTGAAGGAAACAATGCCAACAATAATCAAGGGAGACCCCCAAGAGGAAGAGGCGGCCGTGCCCCTCAAATTCGGGGTGATAAACATGATTCAGAGGAGCTCCCGCCCAACACACAAATGAAACACATATATTCCTTGTCCAGGCGATCAACGCCCAAAGAATACAATGGTGGGAGCAGAGCATATGTTTTTCTCGCAATGAGCTAGCAAGCACTCCATTGGCATCCGAGCAGCCTCGGTCATTTCCTCGCCTCGTCAACAACCGGCGTGTTCACGTAGTTTTGCCGATACGGAGCGCAGGGACATCATGTACTATTCCTCGCTTCAAGGGGTTGGAGTTCCCTGATACCATGTTAAAACCGTATTTGGGAAAGCTTGAAGGCTTTACCAATCACCAAAGGGGTTAAAGGCACGATCGAGCCGAGGTATTCATGGGTGATGGGGCCCAAACACGGATTGAGATGATCACATTCTTGGTGATCGACCAAAATCGGCATACAACCGCATTTTAGGTGCTCCGGCGATGGCCAAATTCCGATGGTCACCTCCATTCCCCACCGTAAAGCCAAGTTCTATACGTAAAATGGAGTGGGATCCTCAACAAAGAAGCCCCGAGCAATGTGGGAGTATGTCCTGAAGCTCGAAGAAAAAACCGACAGGACATTCCCGATCACCAAATGCAGCCTAAGCCGACAGGACCTTCCCGATCGGCCGCAACGATCTCCGCCGAGCCTACCCCAAAGATCCACTTCTATCAACAACATTGAGCTCTGAGAGACCCATGAAGCGGCCGAGCCCATGGATATAGAGCCTCCCGAGCAAGCTCCAAAACTTCCGAGCAAACTCCGTAAAAGACTCTCGAACAAGCTTCGCCCCTGTGCCCTTCTAGACGCAAGCGAGAAGCGCCCTAAACCACAGATATTGAGCCGACACTTTGCAGTCCTGACGAGCCCGATATTCAACCGTAGGGCGAGCCGAAGAAATCATCATCAATCCCGCATATCCCGAGCAAAAAATTAAAATCGGAAGGCCATGCCTCCCGACGCCGGCAAGATTGATTGAGCCGTTGAAGAGCACTGATGTGTTTGCATGGACGGTTGAAGACATGAGGGGCATCAAGCTGAAAGCATTGCTCGCCACGACCTCAATGTCGACCCTACCTTCCGGCCCAACATCCAAGACAAGACTCACCGAGAAGAATGAGGCGATCAAAGCAGTAGGTCGAGAAACTCCCGAAGGCGCACATCATTGAGGAGATTCAATACCCGACTGCTAGCAAATGTGGTAATGGTAAAAAGGCAAATGATAAGTGGCGAATGTGCGTGACTTCACCACAAATTTAAACAAAGCTCGCCTCGAAAGATCGCTATCCACCGCCCGCATCGATATGCTCGCCGACTCTATAGCCGGGTTCGAGATGCTCGCCTCGGACGCGCACTGTGATACCACCAGTCAAAATGAACGAGCAGATAAAGCGAAGACAGCCTTCCGAGCAAAGAAGCGGCCTCTATTGTTAAAAATGATGCCCTTCGGCTCAAAAATGCAGAGCCACTTACCAATAAGCATGGTCAATAAGGTGTTCGGCTCTCAAATAGGCGTAAATATGGAGGCTTACATAGATGACATGGTCATCAAAACCAAGGGCCGCGACCACACTCTTGACTTGGCCGAGACATTTGCCAACCCGCGCAAGCACAACATGAAGCCGAACCCGAGTAAATGCGCTTTCTGGTCCGAGCGGGGAAGTTTCGATTCATGGTCAACCACATAGAAGCCAACCCGAGAAGATTCAAGCCCCGCTCAACATGGAATGCCTCTATCGCATCAAGCACATCCAAATGCTAAACGGCGTAATCATTGCCTTAGACGCTTCATTTCTGGCCACCGAAAAGTGCCTCCCTTTCTTCAAGGTTCTCGCAAGGCAACAAGGGATTTGAGTGGAATGCGATCGTGCCAAGGCCCTCGAGCATCGTGGAATATCTTGGCAAACCACCTCTCCTCAGCCCTATGCCCGTGAGCCTTTATTTAGATCTAGCCCACTGACTGTGCCGTGCTTTAGTTAGGAGGAGTTAGATATACAAAAACCCGTGTACTATGTATCTAAGGCCCTCACCCCGCTGAGGGTCGTTATTTTAATGTTGAAAAATTAGCCTACTCGCTTGTCATAGCCGCCCGAAAATTAAGGGCTTATTTTTCTCGCACACATAATCATAGTATACACGGATGCACCATCACGCAAAGTCTCGCACAAACCTCGATACATCGTGCTTGCTCAACCGGTCGATCGAGCTCACCGAAGTTCCACATAGACTACTTGCCCAGCGAGCAATCAAAGCGCAAGCATTGGCCGACTTCTTGGTTGAAACAAGCTTCACCCAACGAGGAGCCTCCGAGATCAAGCAGCCAGAGCCCCGAGCAAAAGCAATTGCCACAACCACCTTTACCGTTGGGATCTTTATGTGGATGGGGCAATGAGCAAAGTCGGAAGCGAGCGGCATCCTTCTCGTAGCTCCCGATGAAATCACTGCATTCGAGTTAGCTCTCCTGCTCAAATTTCCTCGCATCCAACAACGTGGCCGAGTATGAAGCAATGATCGCAGGCTCGAGCTCGCAATGCATACGGGTGTAGAAGTCGCCACAACAGTACTCTGATTCACGCCTAGTCGCGAACCAAGTCCGTGGGGAATACATGGTGCACCACCCTACCCCGGTTAAGCATCGCGAAGCCGGTCAAGGAAATCTTGAAAAATTTCAAGTTTTGGGAAATGATCGATTGACCGAAAGGCATAACATGCGAAAGCACTACTTATCCAAGATCGCCGAGGATAATCTTGCTTTGCTAAACCCCTCGAATGATCGAGCATATGAAACTCCCGCCATCGATAGACCTATAATTATGGACATCGAGCCGCCGAAGTTGGATTGATGACTATAAAGATTACATCGAGCGAGTGAATTCCCGCCTGCAGACAAAGTCAAGGCCACAACAACCGCCAAGCTCTGCTCGGTAGTCGGGGAATCTTATACAAGCGATCTAGGGTCGACCTATGCTTCGCGCACCCCCGCAGCTAACCGAGGGTGTTTTGTATGAGGTACATGAGGGGGAATGTGGCGGCCACCCCGCACAAGAGCTCTAGCGAAAGGGTCCCGCGAGCGTGATACTACCGGATTACCCTTCGAAAGGACGCGAAAAGTATGCTCGCGAATGTGACAAATGCCAGAGATACGCGGATATACCAAGGCTTCCATCCACTATGCAAACCCCAGTCGTTGCGGCCTGGCCCTTCGACATGTGGGGAATCGATCTGATCGGCCCATTCCCGCTGGCACAATACAAATACAAATACGCCAGAAGTCACCATAGATTACTTCACGAAGTGGATTGAGGCAAAGCCCTCGCCAAAATTTCTGAGGCGAATATCATCAAGTTTGTGTACGACTGTGTATGGTGCGATTCGGCTCCCTCGAGCAATCATATCCGACCATGGGACTCGCTTCTGACAAGTTCACGCAGAATGTGCTCGCTCGGGCGTGAAGCACGCAATCGTCCGTTGCTTACCCTCAAGGCAACGGACAAGCAGAAGCTGCAAACAAACAAGTTCTGCACGCCCTTAAGCGGAATTTAGAAGGGCGAGCAGGAAAGTGGGCAGAAGAATTACAATCGGCTCGGGGCGGTCCGAACCATGCTCGGGACCAACCGGGAAACTCCATTCGCACTCACCTACGGGTCGAGGCTATGATCCCTGTGGAAATGGCTTTGCCAAGCTGTGGTATCACATTACAAGCAAAACAATCAACTTGCCCCATGCCATAGACTTAGACTTCCGGAAGAAAGGAGGTTAGATGCACGACTCAGAATGGTCAATTACAAACAGAGGGCAAAAGCTCACCATGATAAAAGAGTTCGAGGCAGAGCCTTCTCTGTGGGGGACCTAGTGCTCAGGAAAATTGAAGTGACCGGTCATCTGCGTAGTGGGGAAGCTCTCCCTAATTGGGAGGGTCCTTTCCGAGTTACCGAATAATAAGGGAGGGCACTTACACACCTGCATCTGTAGGAAAAGACAAGCGCCTTGGCATGCAGATCACCTCAAGAAGTATTATCCCTAGGTCAAGGAAACAAAAGGGCAAGACCTCAGGCCTGTTGAGGGTCATCAATCATTTATCAATAAAAGGCAAGTCGTTGTCATATTTACCGGTTCGTAATTTTCAAAGTTATCAATGAACCGTTATTCTTCTCGCAATTATTTGTATTTGTTTGACTAGATTCGCCGCCTGACGAGGCCATGCCCTGGCCAACGAATTCTAAAATCCCTAGTATCTCGTGAACTCATCCTCTGTGGGGGAGGTGCGGCCATGCCCGGGCTCACATACTAGGATGCTCGCCTCAGAGTCCATTCCTACAAGATAGCGATTAACTACCTCGGATTCCTACAGTGACCGAGCAACACTGTTAACCGTATATCTTAACACCCGGAAGATATACCAGCAACCGCCTCGAATTACCCACATCGAGCAAAGGCCTTGCCCGGTTGTTGGTTGCCAATTGAAAGTTGGGCCTTGCCCGCTTGGCAGTCTTCTGGAAGCACACTTACTATAAGCCTTGGTCAGATCTAAGCATTTCTGCCCGGTAAACTATTCGGGTAACATCTCAATCTAAATAATTAGAATGCTTTGTCAGTCTTATTATTTTAATAAGTCATCCTTGGTTAAATTTATTCATGAATTTTTGCTCGATATATTTTCTGGGGAGCACCAGCACTTGTATTAACGAATGACAGGCAAAAGATACGAGCAAGAAAACAGTTATCGAGCAAACAAACAACTGAATCGAAAGCAAATGCAAGAGATATCTGTCAAATAAATAGAGAATTCTATTACGGTCAGATTAGAAGTTACAAAGCAGAAACCAAAAATACTGGCGCGCAGGCCAAGCAAAACAAACCTAATCTAAAGCTGGTCAAGCGCTGGCTCTGGAGGAGGTGGAGGAATCTGCTCTAGAGGAGGTGGAGGCATCTGCTCGGGGGGAGGAAGACCTTGTGCTGAAGCCCGATATTGATCGGTATATTGAAAATTCAGGGCCTTTCGAGCAGCTTCTTGCTCAGCCTTCTGGGCCTCCTCCTCTGCTATCAACCGTGCAGCTTTCTCGCCCTCCAAGGCATCGATTAGAGAGCACACATTCTCGGCCGGGGGAGTTGGTGGATCCCAAGGTTGGCGGCCGTTTTCTTGGTCGACCTTCGCCAAAGATTCCAGCTCGTCGTGAGTATAGGGGACCAAATGGTGGAACTGGCGGGCCTCCTCGGAGTAGACGTCGGAAACGGCCCACTCAGCCATGGTCTTCATGTCGATTACCCCACGACCAGCGAGCTGCCTAAGGACATGATTGACGCCATGTGCAAAATAGGGCACTATAGCATCGCTCACAGCCTCGTCAAAAGCGGCGGTCAACTTAAAGTCATCCTCGAAGGCTATGGATTTCTTATAGTCTTCCACAGCAGCTTGCTCGGCGTCCTTCAATCTTTGGAGCAGATCCTCCACATGCCTCCCATCTTTGACGGCTTGCATCTTCAGCGCGTCTCTCTCTACTTGCAGACGGTCCCTTTGCTCGGCTGCCGCGGCCAGATCAGTTTGAGCTTTTTCCAGGTCGGCTTGATTCTTTTTCACCTGGCCGACCAAGTCTTTCTTCGCAGCAGATAGGTCACCGTTCTGGGCGACCAACTTCAGATTGCGCTCGAACAGTTCGGCTTCCTTCTTCTTGGCCGCCGCAGTTTGGACCTCCAACTCGTCAGCCAGGCGAGCCACCTGCTCAACCTTCTCTTTGGCAAGGCCCTCATTGGCCAGGCTGTCAGCCTCTGCTTTCTTGCGAGCTGTCTTCTCCTCGTTGTACCTATCATAAAGATTGGTACAGGTAGAAGCGATCTGCGGACAAAGGAAAGATAATCAGACACATGAGACAAGCAAAGGAAAGGACAAAACCAATTCAAAAGCCTTACCTCGCTCAAGCATAGTCCCACGTTCCCAACTAGGACGTGGCCGGCCGTGTCTCTATCCCGGGCAAGATCATCATGTAGCGCCCTCTCGATTATACCTTTCCCTACCAGGCCGCCCGGGCTTCCACGAGCATAAAGGTCGATGCCTCCCAATAATGGGGCATCGCCAGAAATTTCTTTCACCAGCCGAAAGGTAGTGGAGGGCATCTTGAACCCACCGCCCTCGGCCCAACTGGAGCGGACAGATAGGAGGCAGAAAGGCAGGGTCGGGACTCCAGCCCCGATGACGAACCTCCCGAGCAGAAGGAGGAGGGGAAAGGCTCTTCTTCCTTTTCCCTTTCCCCTTGGCATCTTTGGCAGGAGGCACCACAGAGATGTTGGCACCTGGTTGCCCGGTGGTATCCTCAACAATCACTGTGGTCTCTGCTCGTACCACCTCTTTGCGCGGAGGGATGATGACCTTGGGCACCGGTGCTTTCCTGGCCGGGCTTGCGGCCTTGCCCAAGCCCGGTGTTTTCTTAGCCGGGGGACCAAAAGGCACTTTGGGCAGAGCCACAGGGTCGTTCACCTTCAAGTCAGCTGCCCGCTGATTGGCTTGTAACTTCCTCGCCTTCAACAAAGCCACGTTCTTCATCCCTGAAACAAGGAGAGCAGAAATGGGGTCAATACTTAACAATGCGAGCTAGTTACAGCAAAAGCAAAAACAGTGAAAAATTGCGTTAAAAAACCATCATGATCTTCATAAGGCAGTCGGTAGCCTCCGCCCGCCCAAGCGTTGGCACTCAACACATTCCTCGCTTAAACATGTTGCCGTGGCGCGCCCAATAAGGGTGGGGTCTCTGCACATGGATCAGAAGGGGCTCTACATCAGGGATCTCTGCCCTCATCACACCGGCCAGGCATAAGTTGCGCGGATTACAAACCAGCTCCTTCCAATCGAGAAGGAATTGCTGGCCAACGCGCTTCTCATTCTCCTCTATCACCCCCACGGCGGCTTTCAACGTGGCTAAGCGGACAGTTTCTCCCGAACTGAAGTCCTGTTTCGAAGCCTTAGGGATTTTGACTTCGTCGGAGGCCGTGGGCATAAATGGCCAGCCGACTCGGGACTCGATGAGCAGAACTCTCCTATCCCAAGAGTCCACCTTCCCGGGAACTTCAGATAGCAACCTCAAAAAGCCGGAGTTGGCTCTCACTCCAATCCTCCCACCAGTACTCGGGGCAAAAATAAACAGCTTCCGAAGCAAATACATGTCCGGTTCAGACCCTAGCAACCTGCACGCTACTGTGAAAGCGGTAATTGCTCGGACGGTATTCAGCATCAGGTCACAAGGAACCGCTTTCGACTCGAGCAAAAAGTCAACCAAGAAAGGCTCCAGTGGGAGGCGTAGTCCAACTCGGAAAAAGTCGGCAAAAAATATAACTTCATTCCCTTGCTCACGGGAAAGCTTCACATTCACGGCACGCTCCATCTTATTCGCCGGTAATAAGCCGAGTCAATCCCAAGGATGTGAGCCGGTCACTTTGTCCGCCGTGTCCAATGTAGCCCAGTGCGCGGCATAACGGCTTTCATCCGCGTTAACGTACCAGTCGGGCTCCTCCTCTTCTTCTTCTTCTTCGATTCTCTCCTCGACAGGAACCACTACTGGAAGTCCCCCTACCCTGGTCAGGAAGCGGGCAATAGGGATCCTATCTTGGCTATCCATCCCTTCGGAGGCCACCTCTACCTGAGTGCGGCCAGTCTTCTTCAAACGCCGGGCAAGGGGTTGGTTATCCGCCTCATCGGCCTCTGAGGCCTCTCCGGCCAGATCTATTTGCTCACCCTCGCCGCCCAAATAAGTCTCCTACAAGGCCGCGGGTCGAGGCCTTGCTCGAAGCCCCCTGGCCACACTCAACTATATCAACCACGGGGTCCACTACCCGCCTTGAAGCGTTGGCGCCACGCACTGCTCCTCCTCGCTTCTATGCTAATTGAAGGAGACTTCGCCGCCGAGTCATTCCTTCCGCCGTAATCAAGGTCTCACGGTCATTATCTGACACGTCGACATCTACACAAAGATCGAGGAAAATAACTATCAGAGCTTTGTCCGGGCAACTATTAGCAGGATAAAAGAAAATCCTAAATCTAGGTCAACGTGAAGGATTTCTGTCCACCTAGCGAGCACGGTTAGGGTTTCTATTCCTCGATCTCTATCTAAGGATGGTCTTACCCCCTAAAATCCTAACAGGGACGCATAGAGATGAAGAGAAACAGCGAGACTCATCCATAAACCCAGAGAAATTGAAAATAATAACGAAGGAAAGGTCAAGACTTCTTGTGATTGATGTGACGATACGCCTGAGTAATCCCCGGAAAAATACCAACCGTAGCTTCGCTCGGGAACCGTGGATTGAATGAACAGCGTAAAGCCCAGAATGATCTCGCCAACCTTCCAAGGGAAAATCACGTAGCAAGGGAGACAATTCAAGCTCTCCACGAAGTTTTCTCTCTCTGCAAATCTTCAAAGACGGTAAAAGGAGAAGAAGGAGTCAAATGCGCCTTTTATAGGCGAGCGGCCAGCGGTTTTGGGGAAACTAGCACGGGCCGGCAATTGGGCGGCCCATCATGACAGGCATTAAATGCGCCTTGTGTTCGTGCCCCGTCCAATCTCTCCACTTTCTCGGCGGCTCACGAACCACGCTACCGACGCACCTCTAGCAAGAGGCTTCCTTGATACGCTTCAATTTTCCCCGACGAACTCTTGACCTTCTTGAAAATTCACAAATGTTAAAGCCCGTGCGAACATCAAAAAAGAATACGCTCCCCGCTCCGAGCATGAATACTGCTGCAGAAGCTAGGGGCCATCGATACACCCGCCCAAACCGGTCACGAGCTAGGCACCTAATTAGCATCACGTCTTTGGTCACGGACATAATATCTCCGGGGCCCGGCCCGAGCAAGATGAGACAGAGCACCGAGCAACATAACCCTCATTCAAACCTCGGCGGGCAAGGGCCTTGCTCAGTCCGACTGTGGATCATGATCGGGACTCATGCATGCTTAGCAAAGGAATCATACTTATTTCACACTCGGGGCACTCGCAAGGGCCGATCCTCAGACTGACAAGTTCGAAGATCAATACAAACAGAATAATCGGGTAGAGCCTTGCTCGCTCGAGCACACACCAAGCCGGGGACGCTGACAGCTTGCTTCCTAAGGCAAGTCAAAGGTTTCCATTTAGGCGTAACACTTGCCTTATCAACTCCTATGTCAACGCGGTCAACCGCTGTTTCGCCTAGAATCAAGGGATTTCCTCCTTGATTATCTCGGCGATTATGGAAACCGAATCCTAGGCAGGATTCAATCACCTTGAGGGCCTATAAATACCTCTCCATAATCATCAACAAGGTACACACACTTTCTTGAGCCTCGTTACTCTGTCAATTTACTTCTTGACAATCACTCGATACTTACTCTCACGCGGAGGGGTTTCGCGAGGCCTTGCCTTGCACTTCTTCTCAGGTGTTCTTGTGATCTTAACAGGCTCAAGGAGGTTGATTACAAGCCCAGATATCCTACCCATCTCAAGGACGGCCCAAGCTGTGCATTTTGCCACATCATTTTATTATATATTTTTATAAATAAAAGTAATACTCCTATCATAATGAGCAAAAAATCAACATGAAAGTCAATTGTATTTAGAGAGTTGAATTGGAAGATTATGATATTGCAAAAGAACTTATTTTAATCATATATGACCGATCAACTATTACATACGATGTATATGATCTACAAAAAAGAAAAGAAAGTGATATCAATGTATGAAATTTAAAAATAATCAAAATGCAAAGATAAAAATAAAAGTGAACTTAATAATAGGGTGTAATGTTAATAGAAATATTTTTAACCTAATATATTAAATGTGTAGAATAAAAAATTGAGAAATAGAAACTTGTAAATTGTTTCCTCTTCCAATGCACAACCATGGATGAGAGTTTCTTTTTTTGGTAACAGCTTTTAGGCGGTAAACTGTTTTATTTAAAAGTGTTGTGCATCTGTCATTATATATATTATTACAAAAATACTTAAGACTATTCAACATGCTTACAATACAAGTGAAGTGCAAAATACGAAATGTTATGAAACTTTTAAACTTAATTTTAAAAATAAATTATTTAAGTGAAACATTTCCAAATAGAATATTATTAGACTCTTTGATTGAAACAAAGAGAGTATTATTCAATGTTCAATAAGTATTGTCTTTCCTAATTGATTTAGGAATATGTTTTATACGTTGGGTTCAAATATGTTTTATATGGTTGTTTTTATAGGATTAAGTTTTATAAGATATTATAATTAGGTAAAAATTTAGGTAAGACGGTCTTATTGTCAATTTTTGTAAGATAGATTGTCTTTACTCAACCCACTGTGTGTTGATGGATTGAGTTGTGAGAAAGTGAAGCTCTGTCATACGGATTAAGATCCGTAAGATCGTCTTATAAGACACTTTCTCTTAATTATAATTATAACTATTTGTAGACACATGCGTTGAACGCACATACCTATATCATTTTTTAATTAAATTATACTCAATAAAATGAAAACAAAAAATAAAATTAAACGAATATAGAAATAATGATGTATAAGGAAACTACTTAACTATAAATTCATCATTGTATTGGTAATATTATACATTCTGAAAATTTTCCTAATATAAAACATTAACAAATACGTGTTTCTTTCTTAAAGATTCATAAGATTTAAAAAATCTTTAACTTATTTTATAGTATTAAGGAAAAAAGTTGACTTGGTCACAGATAAAGTAAAAAAACTCAGAGAATTCGTTTTTTTCAGCAAAATCCAATGCCCATGTAGGTTGGTCTTCAATTGGTTAGTTTGGAATTTGAGATGCGAGAGTTGTTCAAATTGATTGTCTATTAGAACATTACATTACTCTCCATGTTCGATCTAACTTCAAAATGGCTGAGTGCGTTAATTAGGCACTGAGTGACATTTAACATTTTTCTATTATAGATGAAAGTAATAGAGATCTGTTTGATTTCAAAAATCTGTAATTCATTCTACAATGTTAATATTTTATTTTATTTTTTTATAAATAAAGGTAATACTCCTGTTATAAAGAGCAAAAAATCAACATGAAAGTCAATTGCAATTAGAAAATTGAATTGGAAGATTATGATATTGTAAAAAGACTTATTTTAATCATATGCCTAATCAATCATTACATACGATGTATATGATCTATAAAAATAAAAAAAGAAAGTTGCATCAATATATGAAATTTAAAAATAATCAAAATGTAAAGATAAAAAAAAGTGAACTTAATAATAGGACGTAACGTTAATAGAACATATTTTTAACCTAATATATTAAATATGTAGAATAAAAATTTGAGAAATAGAAACTTGTAAATTGTTTCCTCTTCCAATGCACAACCATGGACGAAAGTTTCTTTTTTTTTTTTTTTTTTTTTTTTTTTGTAATAGCTTTTAGGCGAAAAACTGTTTTATTTAGAAGTGTTATGAGCATATGTCATTATATATATAGATATATATTAGACGGGTCGCCCTCACAACTTCGTTCAGTTGGTTAAGAGCTAATAGATTTTGATACATATATTAGACGGGTTGATATATATTATATACAAGTGTAGAGCTTTTAATTAAATACTTATTTCTACTAATAATTTCTCATAAATGGTGTATGGGTTGAAATGAACGTAGTCTAAGTTTGCCAACCGTTTACCTTCCATTAATAAGTTCAAGCATTTGTGTTGGTAAACAAGCACAAAAACAAACCTACTGATTGTTTTATTTCTCATTTTGTTGACAAAAAGAATTTATCTTAGTCAAGTGATCCTTTCGTTTCAACCTCTTCTCCACCCATACCTCTTAGTTCTGACACACACACACAAATACCTGTCAGAAAATCTACCTATATATGCTCCCAAACCACCCACCATTCTAGTTATTGTTAAGCTTTCACTTCTATCCCTTGATTCTGATTCTCTCTCTCTCTCTCTCTCTCTCACACACACACACAACATAAAAATGGTTTTAATTAAGCAGTTTCTACTGTTACTCATAGTCTTAATATGTTCTCCCTCCTCCTTTGGTTTCTTCAATTCTAAAATTCCCAGTAAAAACCATGCTCAAGGATATGCACTAAATAGGGTGAATGTGGATGACTTTGGAGCTAAAGGTGACGCTACGGACGATTCAGAGGTAATTCGTTTTAGATACCCGTTATCGGAGCCTTGGAATTGGTATCGATCGAGGTTTTGCTAGTTTAAAAAGCTTTAACCGTCGTCGATTTTCTTTTCGAAACATAAAGAAAACAAATGAAGTCAGAGTATTAGAATTCCTAGTCTTCTTGATTTACTTTTATTTTGTTGCCCAACTTTTTCCTCTTAGGCATTTAAGAAAGCATGGGACAAGGCTTGTTCTTCCAAAGGAAGTGCATTTGTGGTACCTCGGAACAAAGTGTATCATCTCAAGCCAATTACCTTTTCTGGTCCTTGCCATTCGGGTTTTACTATGAAGGTACGTACGTAATTGATTTGTAATTATTCATGCATCGTAAACCTATTTTAGATGCAGCTGTCTCAGCCGTTGGATCATGTTAGAATTTTGATCCAACGGTTGTGCTCTTGGTTGCATGCAACTATACATACTAAATGTAAGTTAACACAAAGAGAAGGTGACTTATTGGTGACCCGATTTATACTGTTTTGTTAACTCATACGTTTTGTGGCTTGAAGTTAGTGTGTGAAAAAAACATTTTATTTTCTTCGTCTGTAGATTTATGGAACAATCAAAGCATCTGTTCATCAATCGGACTATGAACAAGATCCAAGACACTGGCTAGTGTTTGGAAACCTTCAAACATTCACCGTCGAAGGTGGTGGAACCATCAATGGAAATGGCAAACAGTGGTGGCAAAACTCGTGCAAAATTAATAAAAACATGGTATGTCATCAAATAATTTTGGGTAAGCTTCGTTTAAGACTGTCTTACTGATCTTTATTCGTAAAACGGAGCTTCACTCTCTTACAGTTCAATTCACCAACATACGACGAGTCGGGTAAAAAGGATCCCTTTACAAAAAATATCTGTGAGATTGTCCTACCCAAGTTTTTGCCAATAATTTTCTATTATGGATTATTTTATTTAATTTCTCAAACGGTAATGGATTATTTATCGAAGTTTTAAAAAATGAAAGAATTCTGGCATGATAACACTAATAGATGGATAATGACTGTTCAGATTTTGGAAGTCAATACACAAATATGCGTTTTCAACTTTAGGCGTTTGGTCACTTAAATGTGGCATGTCGTCCTAAAGTGATTAAAAACTGAGGATAAAATATTAATTAATTCCCAAGGCCAAAATAGTAAATTAATAATGGGTAAGTTACAGACAACACCCCTCAATTACGAGTCAATTTCAGATGGCCCCCCTAACTACCAATTGAAGCAACATAAACCATCCTATTTTTACTAATCATACTTTTTGTTTAGTAAATGCCCACTTGAGATTAACGTGAGCATCTTTTTTGTATTTTTTTTAACCATAGTGCCCTTTTGATGTTAAGGGTAAGATAGTCAATTATAACATAGACATTATGAGAAGGAAAAACCAATTGGCCACTTGAATCTTAGGTGAGCATTTCCGTCAACCTAAACGATATTGCCTAAACAAATTATCTGCTTAAAGGAAATGTTAATATGTTATAGTTGAGAGTGGGGTGTATTGCTTTAATTGGTAATTGAGGGGGCATTTCGAAACCAACCAATATTTGAGGGGGTTATCTGTAATATACCCTTAATTAATTAATTCCTCATTTAGTTCTTATTCGTTATAACTCCTTCTGGAAGACCAAAGAAGAATTAATGACTCATTTCTTTCATATTAAATTCCAACTTTCTACTTTTTATTTTCATTCGTGTTTACTAATTATTGTTCTTTTTTTCTTTTTCTTTTTTTCCTTTTTCCTTCTTGCAGCCTTGCAAAGGCGCCCCTACGGTACGCTCGGGAATATTTTTTTATTTTGGAAAAAAAATAATTTGCAACTTATTTATAAAATAAAATTAAGAATTTATTTATAATATAAAATAATAATAAAAAAAATCCTTGAATTCTTATTACAGGCTGTGACTTTTAAGGATTGCAATAACTTGATGGTGAATAATATAAGGATGAAAAATTCACAACAAATGCATATGACTTTTGAAGATTGCCAAAATGTGAAAGCTTCAAATTTATTAGTAGTTGCACCAGAGAAGAGCCCTAACACCGATGGAATTCATGTTACGGGGACCCAAAATATTCATATCTCAAGCTCTGTCGTCAGGACAGGTATGTGTAAATTTAACAAGAGTAGTTTGTCCGTAAAATTGTTTTAAAGATCTTAATATTATATATATATATATATATATATATATATATATATATATATATATATATATATATAAAATCATCCTTGTAAAAATATATGATACTATTATTTTTAAGCGTAACGAAAAAAAGATACTCTATTTTCATACGATCTGAAAAAATATGCTTTATTATTAATTCCCTAATACGAAAGTTGAATTGGGTGAAGGTGATGATTGTGTTTCGATAGTGAGTGGGTCGAAGAACGTTTTAATCACAGATTTGAAATGCGGACCAGGTCATGGTATCAGGTAATTTCCTTTTTTTTATTGCTCCTATCAATTTTATCTATCAAATTTCTGGTGCGACATTTTAAAAATATATAGCTCTTTTCAGAATATAATTTTTTTCATGCTTTAAAATGAAGCATTTTGAAGAAAAACCCTCTAAATTAGAGCAATTTAGAAAAAAAGCTTCATTTCGGGCTTTTTCAAAAAGCTTCATTTTATATACAAAATGATCGATAAGTCAAAGTAATTTTGTTCAAATATACTAAGCCCGACAATTAGTTGGCAACGCCGGTGCTGAGTTTCGAGAGTCCCATAACAAAAAAAAAAAAAAAAAGGGGGGGGGGTTTTGTAAAAATGAAGTCATTTAAAGTAGTGAAAAAAAAAAAGAAAAAAAAAGGTTTAGCAAGAAGAATTGAACCCAAGATCTCTCACAATCTACCAAGTATGTTAACCATTGAATTATCTATTCTAGTAATCGACTAAAACAAGTAACAACCCAAGATTTGAACCTAAGACCTTTAGCTTAAATTATAGACACCTTAACCATCAGATTAAATCAATCAATTGTAAACTTTTTTGACACTTTAATATATATACTAAATATAAGGTAGTACTCAAACATTTGAGATCCTAAAAATTGGGGGCCCATAGCAATAGCCCCTCCAACCACCCCCCAGGGGCGGCCTTGTTGGTTGGTAAGGGTAACAGGACGAAATGGTTTGGGACCAACTAGAATCCAAATGTCAAACGTGTTGAAATGAGTCGGGTTGAGTTATAACGGGTAACTGGTTAAACGAGTCGACCCACCGTGACCCGAATTTCCTCCCAAAATCTATACATTTATAGAGTAAAATTTTTTTAAAAAAAATTTGGTCGAAATGAGTAACGGGTTCGACCCATTTTAACCAAACCCGACCCAACTCGTTAATATTTTTGGGTTAAATGAGGTAAAAGGTTCTCGGTTGTAATTGACAGGGCCAAAATATACCATAAACTTTTTTTTTTTTATTTCAATTGTTTTTTGTATTTTGTTTTCCAGTATTGGAAGCTTGGGAAAGGACAAGGCAGTGGACCATGTATCGGATGTAACGGTGAATAGAGCAATGCTTACTAATACTACCAACGGAGTTAGAATAAAGACTTGGCAGGTAAAATTGGTTAGAGATTTTAAAGTTTCAACTTCATTTTAGTCCTTTTGTGTTTGTATCTTGATCGGTTCCGTGAGTTCCGTCTAGGGCGAAAAGAGATTTTCTTTTAATTGAAACTTTAAAGCATTACTGGACATAACGCCGTCAAGTTATATTTTACAGGGAGGGTCTGGATATGCTGAAAAGATAAAATTTCTAAACATAATGATGCACAACGTTAGCAATCCGATCATAATAGATCAAAACTATTGTGATCGGAAAGAAGATTGCCCACAACAGGTATATTACAACTTCTTTCCTTATTTCGTGTAATAACAGGTCTCCTGTATGTAAGACCGTCTTACGGATATTAATTTGTAAGACGGAGTCTCACTCTCTCACAACTCAACTCACCAACACACGGTAGGTTGGGTCGATATGATCATTCTTACATAAAATACCGTAAAACCGTTTTACCCAAGTTTTTACCTTTTTGAAATGATATACTTTTAAGTCTCAAAATTATTGTCCTGCTTTTTCTTTTTGTGAAAAATACCAAAAAGTCCTACTAAATAATTCTCATGTCCAAAAAGTCCCAAAAATATTTTTTGTGTCCAAAAAGTCCCAAAAATATATATAGAATTTTAATACTAGAAACTCAAACCCTAATGATGTTAGTGTTAACGTCGACTTTTGGACTTTTTAGTACTAAAAGTTTAACTTTGAAACTTTTTGGATATAATAATTATTTTTTAGACTTTTTGGATATGAAGAAATTTTTTAGTAGGACTTTTTTGTATTTTTCCCTTTCTTATTCATACGTTCCAAAATAATTGTATCGTTTGAAAGTTTCTTTTTTAGGATTTTATTTTTACCACTTTATCCTTATTTTTTCTTTTTACTTTAATAATCAAGTCAATTGTTTTTTCTTAATTCGTGTGTCGGGTCAAACATGACAATTATTTTAGGACGAAGAGAGTACTAAACATCTTTATAAGAAAAAAACTGGGTTCTAAAATTACTGTTTTTTTAAGAAAAAAACTATGCTCCAAAAAACTTATAATTTATTTGTGTATGGATTGGTGAATGGCAGTACAAGGCGGTGCAAGTGATGGATGTGGTGTATAACAACATAAGAGGAACGAGTGAGTCAGAAATGGCCATAAAATTCGATTGCAGTAAGACTCATCCATGTCAAGGAATTCAACTGCAAAATGTGATCATAGGTCGTCAAGGAGCTCATGGAGCTCCAAAAGCTTCATGCACAAACGTAAGGCCAGAAACTAGAGGAAAGATTTCTCCAAGCTGTATTTGATCTTTAAATAGTAAATTAAGGAATAGTGATCTCATTGTTATGCACAAATACAATTGTTCGTTTAGATAGGATATAGTTATTCATCATATATACCCCGACTACGTGTGGTTAGGAAATTCAAATTTATATATACTTATACATCAGATTCTTGATTCTTGGTTTCACTTTTTATTTCGTCGGCAAATAGAAGAAGGTACAATAATAGAGACCGAGATGGTTGAGTAACTAAAAGCAACAAATGGGCGAGCAGGGTAGGTGTGGGTAGCGTCCATATACGGTCTAGTACGCAAAAGACGCCGTCCCATGACATGTGCATGTCAATTTTTAATACTATTTTTAACGTGCGTCCATCTAGAGGTAAACTAAAACAAATTGTAAGGTTAATTACGCCATTGGTCACTTGACTTTGGGTCATTCTCATCACTAGTCCCTTAAGAAAATTTCATAACAATGGAGTGCTAAAAGTTTCAAATTTTTACAGATTCAGTCCTTTTGATGGATGTCATTAGAGAAATACCGTTAAGTTGCTCATGTACATTTAGTAAGGATTAAAATGAAATTTTCTCAAACCTAACTTATGCCATAATTTGCAATCAAACCACCTTAGAGTTTGGAAAGCTCTTGTCCGTACTCCTCCATCTTCGAACACCCTATATAGCTCTCCTTTTCTCCCCCATTGCCTCTATCTTTGTTCAGTCCAAGCTCCGGTCTAGGCTTTCATCCACAGCCATAGCCACCATCTACAGCAAAACCCCTCCACGCTCCGGCCATCTTCCTCTTCTTTGGTCGTCTAACTGATCAAGTTTCTTCCCGCGATGAAGGCGCACAATCCCCAGCCATCATTCACATCTCTGATCATCAACCTTACCATCTTTGTTTGATTTCATGTGCTCGGCCACAAACCAAACGCTCCGCCAACAGCCTACCCGTGCTCTCTTCGATTCGTTAACGTCGCACCGTTATAACTTGGGTTTTCACTTCTCTCTCGAAATTGCATCAAATCTGAATCCAACTCTTGAAATTTAGATCTCTTCCATTTTCTCTCCACTCCACTTCTCGCCATAGAGAACAACAACTACTAATATTATCTCAATTTATAGTCCAAATAACAAGATTTGAGCTATAGATAAACTGAAATTTAGTTTCCTAAATAAACATATTTAAAGTTTTGTGTTCCGTTTTTCTCTCTTTCTCTCTCTATAATTTTTCTCTATTTATATGTATAGATTGTGTGTATACATGAATTGGGTTTTTGGAACTCTCTCTCTTTGCTCGTAAATGATCACGCCACAAAGATGGGGTAACTATGCCGGTGGTCCGTAACGCAATGGACCGAAGCCGAGCGTGTCTTGGGTTGATGTTCACGCTCGGTGTATGTGGGTACTTGTTGTACCAACGTTAATAGGATATCCG
This sequence comes from Codonopsis lanceolata, assembly GCA_013146195.2. NCBI lineage: Eukaryota > Viridiplantae > Streptophyta > Magnoliopsida > Asterales > Campanulaceae > Codonopsis > Codonopsis lanceolata. Next base: position 44,095,746 of record CM028383.1, on the reverse strand, counting down.
GGCTTTGTGCTTGCTCTTGATCGTTGGTTACCTAAAAAGAAGACTACCGTTGTGGTGTCCGGGGTTTCCGCCTACAACCTCCGTGTGAGAGTCAAGAATCGTGGAGTTTTATGTATGTCGTGGCTAGGCGTTCCCTTAAGCTTCCTAAGGTGGGTGTTTGGAAATAATCTCTCTCTTGTGTCTAATGTGTGCAAAAGCTCTTACAAGTCTTTTTATGCAAAGTAAATCATCATACCTTTTCTTAAAGGGAAAGCCCTCCCGCCCCCGCTTTACCCCTAGTGAGACCTCTTCCTCCTCTTCGCTAGCTCTTCCACCGCAACGAGAACGAGTATGAGTGTTGATTCTTGTGTTAGATTTATATATGTTCAATTCATTACCCTAGTTTTATACTTCAGTGGCAAATCTGCCGCTGTGATCGATTAGCGTGGCAATGTATAGAACTTTGCCAAGTATAGTTTTTAATAGGACTTTACATGTTCAATGAAGACCTCTTCACAAGCTTTATCTGAAGACCGCTTCAAAGCTTACAAACAGCAGACCTTGTGTCCACTCGGTCTTTCATGACGTGTCCTACCCAAAGAATGACTCATGGATTAATTCAAATTTATCTTCATCACTGCTTGAATTTATCTAAGACATTCCCACACATCAAGCTCAAAGCAGCTTCCGAAAAGCAGAAGACTTTCGCAACCGAATAAGGAAAGCGTGAAAGCGCATCGTCACCTTCGTCAGAAGCAATTCTCGATCGACACCTAGATTGCCCAAGTTTTAGAAGATCTCGTAAATCATTCCCTCGCCTAGATATCTGTGAAGACGAATTTCGATCGACAACCCCATGCATTTAATGCATTTTACTTTACGAGTCGTTAGCTTTTCATCTTCTCCAACGGATCTTTTGAGTGCACTCGCTATAAATGCCGCAATTAAAGATCGGAAAAATAACCTTGTATGAATCGATCGAACACTTGAAGAATTGCTCAAACTCTACAACTCCAAGCCTTTCTACTCGGTGCATTCAATAGATCCTCAATGCATCTAGAAGTCCTCAACAAAGAAGTCGTGCATCAACATTTATTTCTCTACTTCGTTGTTATTCATTCAAAAACTATGTTTTTCGCATCTAATTAAATATCTTGTTTATACGTATATTTAATTCCTTAGACCCCAAACACAAGTCAATATTTTGCGCGATCCATTAGGAATATTCTTTGTAATAGATCTAGTGGAAAACATAGTGCACTATTTAAATCCAAGGTTGGTTGACCTTGGTGGTGGACGTAGCACTCTTTATAGTATGAACCATCCCAAATTACTTGTGTTATTTCTTTATCGTTTGTCTCTTGCTTGAACTGCTTATTACTTTAGTTATCATTATCCTTTATACAAACAGAACTTAAGTAACCCGTCAAAGGTCTACCAGTAGTCCTTATCTAAAACTTGAAATGACTACTTTGAAAGTCTTCCGCTACTTCAATCTTTTTTCAATAGATTGTAAGTATCTTTCAAAGAACTTACTTAAAAGTTTTTTTGTGTACAATAAGCTATTTAACCCCCTTCTAGCTTATTATTGTGCCTTGGGACCCACAATTGGTATCGTAGTCTTACTCTTTGAAAACAAGTTTTTCCGAGATTAAACTCTTGATACGATCAAATGACACAAACACACTACATGCTTACATCTAATGCTAACCACGTCCCAATATTGGACGAAAGTCATTTTGATGTATGGAAGGATAAAGTAATGCGATTTATGAACTCCATTGACAATAGGTTATGGAAGTGCGTTACACAGTCAACATGTACCAATGAAGGCCAACCTTCTAGCCTCCATCACTGAATCCCAGTTCCCAAAGAAGAATCGAATGGACGAAGGATCTACAAAAAGCTGGTTGAGCTTGACAAGAAAGCAATTAATATAATCACCAGCTTCTCTAGACACAAGCACATACCAACAAGTGATTCGATGTACAAGCCAAAAGAGATATGAGGTCTTGTGGAATACTTGGAAGGAGACCAAGACAAGGGATAAAGAAAACACATACATCCAGCAGCTTTGATTCCTTCAAAAGGATCCAAAGGAAACACCCAGAGCACAAACTCATCAACGGTGAGGTAATAAATAAGCTGCTTTTCTCTTGGTAAAACTTATGACAAAAAGGAAATGAACATGAGGTTTCTAGGCTCTCTAGGTAGCTTATGGCATGTTAAGACCACACTATGAAAGAATCCAAAAACTTAAACGAGATGACTCTCCGTAGTCTCTACGCAAGTTTGAAGGTTTATGAGCTTGAAGTAAATCAAGCTCTAGAGCAAGACAAACAGTTTAGAGCGTGTTGCCGACCATGGTCGAAGAAACCCTTGTTGAAAACAAACCTTCCACTTCCTCCTGAAAATGACTTCCTATCGTGAACAATTTGCTATGTTTGTAAAAGCTTTCAAAAATTTGCAAAATATGGAAGGAAGAACACACACCAACAACCTTTTAGAAAGAGCGGTGAAAGCTCATCTAAAGAAGAGCTTGTGTGTTACAATTGTAGAAAACTTTCATTTTGCCTCCAAATGCCCAAAGTCAAAATTTGAAGCATATCCAGAAAACCTACTTATAGAAAATTTCAAAAACAAAAGGTATGTTGGTTGAAGACATAGAAGACAAACATGTTGCTAGGCCGATTGAGAAGAGGAGGAGGATGATTGTGAGCAAGCTAACATATGTTTAATAGCTCGTGATTCGAGTCCTAACTATGACTACGAAAATGAAGTCGAAGTTTCACCTAGTCCCTTGGATAAAAGTGAAATCCAGGTGAAAGCCGGTTCAGATGGGAAGAACTTCTCAAGGATAATCAAGATATGCTTGAAGAATTTAATTCCTTTAGAGTAGCCTATGTTAAACTTGCAAAGAGCTGTGAGAAACTTACTGTGAGAAATCTATGATGGCGGTGAGATTCAATCTCTCAATAGTCATCAACAAGAAAGTATCAGTCAAAAGAAAGAAAACAAATTCCTTTGTGACAAAATTGAATGTATATCGAGCACATCAAAGGACTTGACCTAGAGAAAATTTCCTGCAAAAGACAATTGACTCTGGAGCGACTCCAAGGATGCCTTGAAGAAATCCTTTTAAGCCAAAAATATAGTAATGATAAATCCGGCATAGGATATTGAGATGAGCCCGATATGACATTCCCATCGGTCCGAGATAAAGGTGAATCCTCCGAAGCGCTAATGATATATCTTTCTCTAAGAGACATTCGAAATATAGGGAAACAAGGCTTTGGCTATTCAAGTGTTCCTTATGTTTACCCCAGAAAGGAAAAGCCAAGATGATGATTCAAATAAGAAACTTTGAAAGGTAGCGGTAGAAAGTAAAGTCTGCAGAACAACTGCTAAGGCAAAGTCTGGCTGGCGGTAAACCTACTAAACTATCAAGTTTGTCTATAAAGCAGCAAGGCTCCTATAAGCATTGAAAGTAAACTTAAAGGTATTCTTCCTAATCCTCCTAAAAGGGTAATAAACAGACAAGCTAAAGCTAAGTCCGGTGATAACCTACATAGGAAGATTGAAACCAATTAAGTCTACCATCAACAAGCAAGTTGAACCAAGAATGGATGTCGAAAAAAGGATGATCATAATCACTCTTCGGCAAAGCCACCGACGGTTCACTATGGAATTTCCACTTATGTCATTCTTGCAATTGCCTAGCCATCGGCCCCGAGATACTGCTAAGGTTCACTCCAAGATCCGAGAGACCTAGTTCTCTCAAGGTCGGTATATGGGTTCCAAAGGTTGCTAATCCTTAGGACCCAAAAGAAAATAAAGGGGACCTTGTTGCTTTAATTCTTTTTCAGGATTGCTTCATGGCTATAGAATCAGAAAACAAAGACATCTGGTACCTGGACAGTGGCTGCTCAAGACACATGACAGGAAAAGTAGAGTCTTCTACGAATATACCGAAGCCAAAGGACCCAATGTTATTTTTGGAATAATGCAAGAGGAAAGACAATTGGATATGGCTCAATCACTAGAGGGAGTCTCTCCATAAACAAAGTTTCTCTAATGAGTGGCTTAAAGCATAATCTTCTGAGCATATCCCAATTCTGCGACAAAGGATTACTATGCCAATTCAACTCCAACCAGTGCCTCATCAAAGACAGTGAATCCTGCTCTGTCTTGATCGAATAGACAAGGGAAACGTCTATGTCGTGGACTTAAATCTTCTAGGGAGATTCTCAAGCCTCCGCCTAGTAGCTAACAACGTTCGTGACAACGATTGGCTATAACAGCGTCTTAGTCACCTCTTCAAGCACCTCTCCAAGTTCTCAGAAGATGGGCTTGTCAAAGGTCTACCTACGGTGTCTGCTGACCATGACAGAAGTTGTAAAGCTTGCCAACTAGGAAAACTTTCCAAGTCTTCCTTCAAAAGAAAGTCTATCTTGTCAACAAACATACCTCTTCAACTTCTGCATATGGATCTCTTTGGACCAATCACTACAGTCAGTATTTCTGGAGACC
>CM028383.1:44053064-44091137 GCA_013146195.2 Codonopsis lanceolata | reverse complement strand
TCACTCACCAATCCCAACCAACTTCATCACCCACACCTCAACCAACTCCAAACCCTCCCCCAAAACCAATAGACCTCACGCCAAGTTTCTTTGATCTTTCTTCAAGTGCATCTATTCTCTTCTCGACCAACCACAAACTTCTCCTCTCTTTGTAAACCCATGCCTTTTCTACCCCGCCTCTTATTGGTTCTCTACCGACCCCTTACCCGAATCCATCCCATGTCGTGCTGAAAATTACATCGACATGGAGCCTCGATTCCCCCACCAACCCCTCCTCCCCTCCACTACAAATCATCTCTTCCTACCGACACCATACCAACCCAGACTCTTCCTCTTCCGACTCTTTATCACTCCTCAACTCCTGTCTTCTTCCACTGTCTCCGGCCACTACCTCCGCTTACCGCTTACCATTCACATGGCCAGCAACCTCTTCTTTTCACCGCCACTGTCGAAGTTTTGTCAAGGCCGACGCCATATTGAACGACCAGCGCCTCACTCAAGCATCACTATCGCTACCGCCGAGATAGCCATTGTCAAGGCCCAAGGCCAACGATCGAATCATGCAGCTCTTTCTACTTAAGTTTCAGAGAGGATGTCTGACTCATTTTGGACAGATGCACACGATTTCACGCACGTCAAGATCAACCGTCAAGCTCAACGAGACAAATGTACGTGACTGCTCCTTTCTCTTCTACGAGCTTTTCCATGCCATCACTCTCACATCTCGGCAATGGCCGCCTCCCTGCTCTAGAGCTCAACAATCTAGCTCGAGACTCGCTCACAATATTATGAATGCCCATCGTGATCGTGATCCGCCATCACGAGGAGAATAAATGAGATCTATCAACCGATGTCGATGGAAGAGAACATTCGCCTTCGTGAAGAACTCGACTACCGCCTCGCTCCACCGCACCTCCTACCGATGCCGACATGACGAGTACGAACGTAGAATGGAAGAGCTGAGAGAGAACGAAGGGAAAAGAAGTTGCATAAAGGCAAAGGGAAAAGACTCTTTGGTAGATTTGTATCTTTTCTTCCCTTCACCTTTGTATCTATCTTGTTTTTGAAAAAACTCAGAATTTGTAAACATCTTGTTTATAATACGTAAGATTATCTCGCTTTTTCAAAATTGTCGTTGTTTAAATTCTTGTTACTTCATTTTCTATATCTTCTTAGAATTTAAACACTCAGCTTTAAATTATTTGAATTGTTTTTGCTACTGATCCGTGCTATTCTATGATTTCCTTATCCATGTATGCACTTAGATTAGTCTTTACACTTGAAGTGCTCTGGCTTGATAGAGGCATGTCTCCTCCGCTACTATATATATAAATCTCTGTACATGCTATTATCTATCACATACTTGTTATAGCTCCTCATTTGTAGTAATGATGACCTTGATATAAATAGGGAGGAGATTGTTGATTCTTTGTGTTAGATTTATATCTATTCAATTCATTACCCTAGTTTTATATTCTGCTAATCGGGCCATGATCGATTAGCGTGCAATCAGGTATAGAACTTGCCAAGTATAGTTTTTAATAGGACTTTACAGGTTCAATTAAGACCTCTTCACAAGCTTCATCTCCAAGACTTGCTCAAAGCTTACAAATCCAGACTTCGTGTCCACTCGGCCTCTCATGACGTGTCCTACCCAACAATGACTCATAGGATTAATTCAAATTTATCTTCATCACTGTTTGATTTTATCTAAGACATTCCCCGACACATCAAGCTCCGAAAGCAGCCTTTCCAAAAGCAGGAAGACTTTTTCAACCGAACAAAGGAAAGCAGAAAGCATCGTCACCTACCGTCTCAGAAATTTCTCGATCCGACACCTCAGATTGCCCAAGTTTTAGAAGATCTCAGAAATCATTCCCTGCTCTAGATATCTGTGAAGACGAATTTCCTGACTGACAGCCCCATGCATTTAATGCATTTTACCTTACAGAGCTGTTACAGTTTTCATCTTCTCCAACGGATCTTTTTGAGTGCACCTGCTATAAATGCTGTCATTAAAGACTTGAAAAATAACCCTTGTACAGAATCGGTCGAACACTTAAAGAATTGCTCTGAAACTCTACAACTCCAAGTCTTTCTACTCAGTGCATTCAATAGATCCTCAACAGATCTAGAAGTCCTCGTCAACAACAAGAAGCCGTGCATCAACATTTATTTCTCTACTTCTTGTTGTTATTCATTCAAAAACTATATTCGCATCTAATTAAATATCTTGTTTATACGTATATTTAATTCCTTAGACCCCAAACACAAGTCAATATTTTGTACACAATCCATTAGGAATATTCTTTGTAATAGATATAGTGGAAAACATAGTGCACTATTTAAATCCAAGGTTGATCGCCTTGTGGTGGGCGTTGAAGCACTCTTTATAGTGTGAACCATCCCAAATTACTTGTGTTATTTCTTTACTGTTTGTCTACTGTTTGAACTGTTTATTACTTTAGTTATCTTTATCCTTTATACAACAGAACTTAAGTAACCTGCCAAAGGTCTACCGGTAGTCCTTATCGGCAGACTTGAAACAACTACTTTGAAAGTCTTCCGCTACTTCAATCTTTTCAATAGATTGTAAGTATCTTTCAAAGAACTTACTTAAAAAGTTTTTATGTGTACAATAAGCTATTCAACCCCCCCTTCTAGCTTATTATTGTGCCCGTTGGGACCTACAATGAGGACCAAACATGTCAGCCCGGACCCTGTGTATGCTCGATCACCAACGAACAAAGGAGTGTACTCGAAAACTGATGGGGCTTAGTCGCTCATGACGCCGAGCCAAGCGATGCCGCTGTTGGTTGGTGGGGGATACAATATGGAGGGCTTACCTACTCTTGCCGATTTAGGAGTATGCAGGAATGACATCCCGATCGCGGCTTATGTTGGTTTGCCGTGTGACACGACGAAGGCCCTTAGATACCTTTTTAATCAATACTATAGGGAGATTGTTGCCTAGGAAGTAGTGGAAGCGAATAAGGCCCTGGCTAGCGAGAAACGAGGAGAAACTTCATCGGCTGTTGCCCAAGATGAAGAGGGGTTGGTGGAGGCCGATGACTAGAGATGTTAAATTGGGTTGGTCCTAACCCTACAGGGCCGCTTGTTAAACGGGTCATTTAAATTGACCGCTCAAATCATGACCCTAACCCTAACCCTGTAGGTCTCGTTTAATAGGGTCAGCCCTATTAGACGATTAACAATAATACGAATATACGATCCAAAATAAAATAAAGTCATACAACTTAACTACTTAAGTCACAAAATTTAACACAAAACAATTAACAACTTCAAGTCTTCAAGTACTAGTGTACTAATTAAAAAGTACTAATACAAACATGAAACAACTCAATAAAAACCATGTTCAGTCTTCACTCTTCAGTCTTCAACCACATTCAAAATCGAGCCTTCTTTTGAGAAAGTATCTTCATCAATATCATTATCCTCTTCATCTACAATAATAAAATAATATAAATTAATTGTTGGTAAGAAGTTAATACAATCAATTATTTTAATCAAATAGTAACGTAAATAAAATAGAAAAACTATTACCTTCAACAAAACCTTGTAGCCAACTATGAGTACAAAGAAGTGCTTGCAGATGATCACCATGAAGACAACTTCTATATTTATTAAGAACACGGGCACCAATGTTAAAAGCAGACTCGGATGCCACAGTCGTTATAGACTTATAGGAATGCTTAGTACATCACAAGCCATAATAGATAATACTGGATATCGTTTGCTATTACTTTTCCAAAATTCCAAAACATCTAAATCTGGATAATAACGCAATTCAAGTGCAGGTTCGTCCAAATATTGTTCCAATTCACTCTTTTCATTTCAGATCCGTGTTTGCCAATCTACTACAGCCTTAACAATATAAAATAAATAAATGATAAAATTAGAAGTACTAACAAATAAGTAGTAAAATTAAACTAAGTTAATACATGAAAATTAAAAAAATTCTATAAAAAATAAATTCTTACTTTATGTTTTGTCGTAGGTGTACCCAAAGAAGGTGAGGCGGAGGCCGAATAGACTTGGGAACTTCTTGCAATTGGTTGAGTAACTTGAGTTGAACCCCATAATTTCATATATTCACCAAAAAGCATTTGCACATTACTTTTTACAAGATCAATCTTATCTTGGCAAGTAAATGGATCAAGACAAGAGTAACAATACTTCAACATTCCCAACTTTGCCCGAGGGTCAAACACAGATCCAATTGCAAGCACAATGTTGTATTCACTCCAATACTTGTCAAACTTTCCTTGCATTTGGATAGTCATGTTACTAATCTCTTCATCTTCATTGACCACATTATCATTAAGAAAACACTCTATTTCCCATACTTGCATGAAGTACATGTTGGAGGTCGGATATGATGAACTGGAAATTAAATCTGTAATCACATAAAATGGTTCCAAGAACTCATGCATTTTCTCCCCTTTTTTCCATTCTTCATTTGTTGGAGCAAACTTATAATTTTTATCAACCAATTGAAGAGTACTAAAAGCACGTCGATATTTAATTGCACTTTCAAGCATTATGTAAGTAGAATTCCATCTAGTGGATACATCTAATCGCAAACCCTTATTGGAGTCAATACCACCAACGTCACTAACACATTCAAGAAAGCTTTTCATCCTCCCCGCCGAAGCCTTGACATATTTAATACTCTTTCTTATCTTTCTCACAGCTTCATTCGCCACTTTCAAACCTTCTTGAAAAATAATATTCAAGATATGAGCACAACATCTCACGTGAAAAATTTTTACCATTGCATAAAAGACTTTGTTGTAAACAAAGCTTTTCTTTCAAGAAATCTTGCATGGTATCATTCGCAGAAGCATTATCCAAAGTAAGAGAGAATATTTTATTATCAATACCCCATTCTTTCAAGCTAGTAAACACCTTCGTTCCCAATTCCCACCCAGAATGTGGAGGCTCCATTTTACAAAAGGACAGTATCTTACTATGTAACTTCCAATTACAATCAACAAAGTGAGATGCGAGACAAATATAGCCCTGACTGGTACAAGCAGTCCAACAATCGAAGGTTAAACATATTCTTCCAGGGCTTTCAAGCATAACACGCTTTAATTTCTCTTTTTCAGCAAAATACAATTTCATGATATCATTAGTAGCTGTTAATCTACTAATGTTTTTGTAATCTGAATTCAAATAACCAAGCAATGCTCTAACCCATTTGTACTCGACAAAGGAAAGTGGTATATCATATGAAACAAGTGCCATAGAAATAAGCTCACGTACCTTCATTTGCTCAATTTTTTTAGATCATAAGTTACCTTCATGGTCCAGCATCATCTTACTCACATCTTTGTACTTCGGAGAACACGCACAATTATTGGTATGGCGTTTAAGAGTAGATGTCCCATAGTTAGAACCGCCCCAAGCATAATCTTTCCCACAACCCATACTTGCTGTCTTCCCATCTTTAGGCTTTGTAAAACATTTCGGTTTAAATATCAATTTGGTCACCCTACTTTCGGCAAATATTCATTAAGCTCACTCAACTTTTTTTTTCCTCGATTTAATCATCCTACTTGGACATAAATATCAAGTTCATCACTCCGTCCAATTTTTTTGTTGAAAACTTTAAAAAATTTATGAAAATCCAAAACTACCCTTACTAATATTTTTAATATAATTTTCAATTTTTAATTTTCAAAATCATCTCTTCTCTTTCTCTCTCTCGCCCTTCTCTCTCTCTAACTCCACTTGGATTCCTTGAAAGATCGCCACCGCTCTACGATTGTCCCTCCATCATCTACAACGACAGTCCTACACTGCCTGAGACCCACCACCGATGCCTCCAACTCGCCTCATCCATCTCCTATCTCGGCATCAAGAAACATCATGTCGCTCTCGCTTTAGCTCCGCTTTAGCGCCATGTACGCTCCACTTCGCTGCCCAATGGCCGGCGCCGTGCTCAACACTATCAATCCTCGATTGACGCCCACATCAAGCTTCCGCATTCGTCACAAATAATCAAAACTTCTCTTCGTTGACCACCGCCCGCCAAGACAACGTCATCTCCGAAGGGAGTGGTTCACGATCACCGGGAACGCTCATCAGGACCGTTGATACTCTCCTCGAGTGGAGCGCATCGAAACAACCGATGATTTTGTGGACCCTACCAATGTTTCACGCAAACGGGTGGAGTTTGACACCGGGAATGGTTGCAGGACCAACGTATGCCTCAGAGTCGACGTGTCCGCGATATACGACGCGATAAGGCGAAATGGTGTCACCCACATGTGCGCCGCACCTGTTGTGCTCAACTTGTTATCTGATTCCCAAGACAGATGTCCATTGGAAAGGCCGGTTCATCTTATGACCGCCGGTGCTCCACCGCCTACCGGCTGCCTGCTTCTGGACGAGTTGTTGGGGTTTATAATTAGTCACGCACGCTTTGATGGAAACAGTGGGTTAGTGGTGACGTGTGCGTGGAAGCCGTGGAACCTGGGCGACGGAGAGAGCTAGGTTGAAAGCTAGACAGTGTGACTCGGGATGGGTCAACTCTAGGTGAGGTGGTGTTACGAGGCGGGTGTGTTATGTTGGATGATTGCGGCTGGAGAAATTGAGGGGGAATGGAACCATGGCCTGGGGTAGGATTTGAAGACGGCGGCGGCGACGATGAGGAGTGAAGCCAGGACGCCGACCGATGGAAAATATGTCGAGGCTGGAAAAAAAACACGGTTTGGAGATGAAGGACCATTACTAATATTTTTTGTTTGGGTTTAGTTTTTATTTTTTAGTTTGAACCCTCAACTTTTAACATTGAGAGTAAAACCCTTCAACTTAAAAAGGGTATTTTGGTCTTTTCAATGATTTCCATCCAACATAACAGACAAAAATGACTCAAGTGACCTTAATGAATGCCGAAGCCAAGTAGAGTGATTAAATTGAGGAAAAAAAAAGTAGAGTGAGCTTAATGAATATTGGCCGAAAGTAGGGTGACCAAATTGAGATTTAAACCAAACATTTCCATATTTCAGCACTGAATGCTCTTTGCCTTTTGGGGGGCTTTTGATTATTAGAACTACCCTGCATATTGATGTTACTACGAGTTGTAGAATTCGAAGTACGATTCGTAGATTCCAAAATTTCCAAATTGTCATCATCATCATCAAAAGGAAGAGATTGATTTTGAGAATCCATATTGATTGTTGATGCTGCAAAAAAGATACAGAAAGTGGTGAACTAAAACAATTCGATGGTGCTGTTGATGCTGCAAAAAACAATGCAACCATGTTTCTTCAGAGCCTAACATTCATAGTATCATTTGATAACTTCCACAAGGTCAGATATTTAATAGCATAGCAATAGTAAACTGCTCAAACTGAGCCGAGAGGAAACCATGTTTGTTTCAGAGCCTAACATTCATAGTATCATTTGATAACTTCCACAAGGTCAGATATTCATTCAGCATTGCATTAGTAAACTGCCCTTAAGAATTAACATAACATAATTACAGAAAGCATGCCCAAGCTAACTAAGCAAAATAAGTCAATAGGCAAACACAAAAACAAGACTCTACTTTACCAATATCATCAGCTAATTTCATCTTTCACAAACCCTAAAATCAAACATCAAAACACCCCCCAAATCCCCAAATTTTACCAAAACACAACCTTCTCCAACCCCCTTTACACAACCCAAAACAAAAAAAATACCCCACCAGTTTTGCAGTTCACACTCCCGAACACCCAAAAAAAATTAGTCTTTTAACAAAAATTCCCAACGATCGACCAAGTAATTCAAACCTAGTTGAAAAAAATTAGAAAAACCGAAATCTTTTACTAGCAGAAACATATTTTTTTCAAAAAAAACCAAATACATCTTGGGGCTACCAAATTAAGCATCACTAATTAATAATTTCTAAATTAGGGTTTAATTAAAAACTTACCAGTTGAAGTCTTGAAGATGAGATGACGATTGACGGCGAGATTGAAGACTGAAGAGTGAAGCTGTGAAGACGACGGCCTCCAGTGAAGCTGTGAAGACTACTTCCTTTGCCGGTTCCTTTTTGGAGTTTTTGTTTTGGGTGAAAAAGTGAAGACTGATTCGACTGAACTGAAGGCAGACAAGTCTCCGTCTTTTTTTAAAATCCTGTTAGTTTGTTTCCCCAAAAAAAAAATTCTCAGCCCGCGGGTCAGCCCGGCAGCCCAATCCATTTTGCCCGCGACCCTATAGGGTCAGCCAGTTTAGCCCGTTTATTAAACGGGTTGTGTTTTCCCGACCCTAACCCTTTCTGGTTTTCGGTTAATAGGGTCGACCCTACGGTTTCCGGCCCTTTTAACATCTCTACCGATAACGCTCCACTTGTTCGCAGAGTTCTGAGGGAGTGGAGAAATAACGTTTGGCCTGATGATGTGGTTGCCTGGGAAGACAAGTACAATCACAGCTCCAAGAGATTTCGAGGATCTGCTCCCCACAACTCGCTGGGTATGGACGAGCTAAGGAGTCTGCGCGACAAAGTAGGTTTTATATCACCTTTTTTTAGGCTGATCTTCTATTGCCTTTCGATCCCCTCATCTGCGAGCTCTTTGAAGAGGCTGGTGCCCATCCCCTCGACCTCTCCCTGAACCTGGTTAGGTACCTGATCTCATTCGTTGCTTGTGTTCGGATCCTGGGATTTGAGCCTACACTCCCCCTGTTTAAAACTTATTTTTCCGTGACCAAGTCCTTAAATCGGATTCAATGCAAACACCATAATCGGGGCATCAACTTGTTCGCCAAACCTCCTGGAAAAATCGGGCATTGGGATGAGAAGGTCCTACTGATCGAGAGCCGGATTGGGTGGAACTTTCCTGTTCCCCGATTTTTTGCAGCTGAGATCAAGTCACTCTCTCCGGTCGGGATTCTGGACGAGTATGAAGAATCTGCTCGAACGACCATTGAGAATTTTCTTGGGGTCCGAGGGACCGGACCTGCCCGGGTATTTCGCTAGAGTTCGATAACTGAGGATGAAATTTTGCTAAGGATGGTCGGTATGTCGACCAAGAGAATAGAAGGGTTGAGTCTTCGGTGCGAGGTCCCAGAGTATATTCAATACCCCGGGTGGTCAATGCATGAGGGGAGTAAATTTAAAATGGACTGTCCTCGATGCAAGGATAACATATTCAATCTTGAAGGCTGTGAAAGTATTCATCGTCTTGCACTCGTTTTTTGTTAGTTCTCTTTTTTGGTTGTTAACCTTTTGCTCATTCTGACTTATTCTTCTGTTGTTTCAGATATGATCGTGGATATAGACGAGTTGTCTGGTAAGGACGTTAGGCAGACTCGAGGAACTGCCCGCCGAATAATTCTAAAGGATGGGGTCGTCGATCTTGCTAAGGCTTACGCCTCTTGACGGCAGTGCAGGTCTCGGCCGTACATCACGCCCGGCACCCGAAGACTATCATGATCCGAAGGCCTAAATCCTCAGTGCAGGCCCCAACAAAGGCCCTATCGAAGAAAGCTCCTACTCCCACCACCACGCCTGCCTCTGTTGAAAGTGCTCCTACCGCTGCTCCAAAGAAAAGGCGGCTGATTGAGGATGCACCAGAAGAAGATGAGACAGTTCCGTGGCTTAGGGACGATTTTGCTGTGCCGACCACAAAAGCAATCGGGATCCAGCTCGGTAAGGACATTGCAAACATCCCGGTCCTGTAAAACATTGATGTGAGTCGTCGGGACGCCCCTGCGGCCTTGGCCAGGCAAGGCGTAATCATTCGAGCCGAAGTGAGAGACATGGTTGGGATTGCCAATTCTCTGCTCACGAATGAGGCCATGGGACGTATTGGGCTATGTGTGAGCGAGGTAAAAAACCTTCTTCGTTTTCTTTTTTTCATTTCCTTTCTTGAATACATTGTATCTAACATGTGTAACTGTGTTCTTACTATTTCCACGTAGCTTTGTTCTTTTGTGAATTCATTGAGTAGCCGATCTGATCAAGCAGCAGCCGAGGTTAGAAAACTCAAAACCCAAGCTCAGGCTGACCGAGATGAGATCGAGATCCTCAAAGGTCAGCTGGCCTCTCTGGAAAGTGAGCAAACCAAGAAAGCAGCCGAACTAGCAGAGTCCTCGACCAAGATAGTCATTTTGACACAAGAAAAAGTGCTTCCTGAGGCTCGTGCTGGTGACGTCGAGAAGAGGGCTGGCGAGGTCGAGCGACTAAAAGGATTTGGCTGAGAAAGAAGCAACCGAGTCCGCGGCGAGGATTGCTGATCTAGAAAGGTGGGTCGAGGAGGTGAGGGCCTCAACTTTTGAACTATTCAAAGGCTCTGAGGAATACAACAAGGATGTCCTCCCCTACTACCAACAAGGAGTCCGACGTATGCTCCGAGTAGCCGCCGCCTCGGGGATGAGTCTCGGGACCATCATAGAATAGGGCATCGAGAATTTTGTCAGGGATGCTGCACGGGAGGGTCACGAGATGATCCCTTTTGATGAAGATGAATTGAAGATGCTTCATGCCAAGGATGCTCGGCTTAGTTTTGAGGAGTGGGTGCCCCCGACTCTTTGGTCTCTGGATGTTCTATCTTTGATCAGAGCCGTAGAGCGGGGTGAAGAGGTGGAATTCGATGCTGAGCTGAAATTAAGACAATTCATGGGCGAGCAATCTAACCATGATGAATTCGACAATGAATCGATTGCCGCCGACCAACAAGGTCTACCCTCCCCCACCCGTGATACTGAAGTAGTTGATCTCCCCGAGTAATATCTCTACTCCTCGCTGCGTCGAGCTTAATTGGGTGTATGTGCTCGTGTTTTAAAACAATTCCTTTTTTACATTTGGAAATGTACTTAACAATTTTTAGCTGTTAATATTTTGGTCGTTTTATTTAAGTTTTAATCATATCTGTCGATTAATGTTTTGTCAATTTCTGTTTTATACTTGTATTTATTTTTATTTGTAGTTTTCCCGCACCATTCTTTCATTATGACCTTCCTCGCGTGCCGAGGATTAGGTCTATGTCCCACCTCCGAACCAGAATGGGAATGAGCACTTGGCTCATTTCTATTCCTTTGATGGCCTTCCTCATGTACCAAGGATGAGGTCTCCCACCTCCGTACGAGGATGTGAATGAGCACTTGGCTCATTTCTTTTCTTTGATGGCCTTCCTCGTGTACCGAGGATGAGGTCTTTATCCCACCTCCGTACGAGGATGGGAATGAGCACTTGGCTCATTTCTTTTCTTTGATGACCCTCCTTGTGTACCGAGGATGAGGTCTTTCTCTCACCTCCGTTCGAGGATGGGAGTAAGCATAAAAGAACACTATTTTTGAGAAGAAACGCTCATCATTCATTCAATGCTGGCTTTTACATAGGTTACATCAATGATAATACGCTTGAGGTGATCAGCATGCCAAGGGTTTTTGAAAGGTGTGCCGTCGAGCTCTGCCAATCTGTAGGTTCCTTCTTTCACAATGCTGGTTATCCTAAAGTATGGCATTGGTCACTGCCTTCATTTTTTTCTGAAGCGCGAACATTTTAAGCTCGACCTTTTGAATTCCTACGAGGTAAAGTTTCTAGCGTTCCCAGAACTTTACCTCTGCCAAGTATTCTTCCTACTCAGTGGATTTGTGCTTCTCTACTTGAGAATGTTCCACCTGAGTTTCTCTCTCATTAACATCAAAGATGGTGCTCGCTTGGTCAGTGGCACCTCCTATGTTGCGAGCATCTTCTTGGTTGCCCTTTCCTCCCAACGCTTTTGAAGTAGCGGTGGCGAGGTCCATGTCAATCACTTTGCTGGCAGGTGAGGGAGGTGGTATGTTCGTTCCTGGCTGGTTTTATTTTGTGGGAGTTTGTTTGTCCATTTATCTAGAGTTATGGGTTGGTAAAATATTACGCTTCCCGGCAACGGAACCACTTGATCACGCCACAAAGATGGGGTGACTATGCTGGCGGTCCACGTAATGGACCGGAGTTGACGTGTCTTGGGTTGATGTTCACGTTGGTGTATGTGGGTACTTGTCGTACCAAAGTTGATTTGATATCTGGGATTTGTGCTTGCTCTTGATCGTTGGTTACCTGAAAGAAGATTACCGTTAGGTCTTTGGGGGTTTCCACTACTGCCTCCCGTGTGAGCCGAATCGTGAGTTTTATGTATGCCAGAGCTAAGCGTTCCCTTAAGCTTCCGGTGGGTGTTTGGCAATAATCCTCTCTTGTGTCTAATGTGTGCAAAAGCTCTTACAAGTCTTTTTATGCAAAGTAAATCATCATACCTTTTTTTAAAGGGAAAGACTTCCTTTTATAGTACTTTGGATTTGAGATCATGATTGAAATGAGGGTCCCTGATGGTGGGACTTGTCCATTGGTCGGCATGCTGGCAATTCTTGAATGGTTAATAAATAGCGTGTGATGTACCAATTGTGGGCGGTTGATGAGCCGCTAAGATACAACGGCTTGCATGGCTTGCTCGCCTCTTGTGAAGATGACATCTGGAGGCTATGTACAATCTATAGGTCAAGCCTATCGTTGTCATGGAAGGTTGGTCTGCCGAGCATGACTTTGATCTTCGTCGTGATGGATGGTCGAGTTTGATCCTCGGAATGATCCTCGACCATTATGGAGGATAATGGTCGGTCGGTTGATGGTTGTCGATCATGGTCGGCTCATCAATGGTCGCCAGCCTTGGTGGGACTTGCCCAAGTCTAATTGGAATCCACGTGGTCGCTTCCACGTAGGAGGACCCATGTCGGGTCCCTTCAGTAAAGATGATGAAGAAGAGGTACAAGGCCTCCCATTTGGGGAAGAAGGCCTTGTGGTCTTTTTCCTAACTCTAAGGGTTTAATTTCAAATTGTGATATAAGTTAAGTTTGAAAATTTCCTATTTAGCTCTTACTAAATGCATATAGGCACTTAATGGTATTTTTTTAATGACATCTATAAAAAAGATTGACGATATGAGTATATATTTTTTATTTCCCCCAAATGAAAATTAACCTTCCTTTGATTCAATACCTAGATGAATATAAAAATCAATCTTCCTTTCAATTTCCATATCCAAAATCACCAAGTCTGCTGCAAAGTCAAAATATGCCCCAAGTTGGAGCAAAATTATTAAGGGCTCGTTTGTTGTGGCTGATGGCTTATGACTTATGGCCGATAGCTTAAGCTGATGGCTGAATGACTTTTGGCTGATTGCATGATCGACTGTTTGTTACAGATGTTGAAAAGTTGTTTATAAGTTGTTATATTTTTTTGTTAAAAAAAAACTTCAAAATTAGTATTCATATTTTAATGTATATTTATTAAATGAGGATAATCAAATATTTATTAATAAATAGTTGTCTTCATCTTTAAAAAAAAAACCAAAAAAGCTCAAAATTTTGGCTTTTTGGCTTTGGCTTTTCCATGCATAAAAGGTGTTGTACCTCACTTATTGGCTTTTGGCTTATAAGCTGAAACAAACACTCTAAATATGACTTTTCAAAAGCCAAAAGCCAAAAGTCACTCCAAATAAGTTGCAACAAACGAGCACTAAGAAACATATGCATTTTTTATTTTTCCCAGATCTCCTTTTCGATTTCAAAATGAAAAATTATCAACAAAACCCTCGCCTTTTTTATTTCCCCCCAATACGGCTCCATCCAACGACCTCACCACCATCACCGTCGGCTCTACCCCATTGTTCATAACCATCGTATCAGACCTGGTCTCTCGAAGCTGCAGATTTGTTCGTCGCCCATGGAGCCTTTGTGGATGCTGCGAGAGCTGTCGATGCGCTTAGAAATTCAATTGTTGTTTAAATCGAGGAGAGGTAGAGCGATTGGGCGTATTCGCCACCGATCGTGATATTGGATCTCCCTAAAACCTGTCAAAATCACAAGAACGCCTTATATAGTAGCAATGCAATGCAAAGCAAAGCTTCGCGAAACAACTCTGGGTTGAGAGTATCGATGCTTTAGATAGAAAACAATTAGACTGAGTTTCTAGGTAAAATAATGTGTGTACCTTGTTTAGGGTCTATGAGGGGTATTTATAGGCCCCCCAGCGGTAGAATCCATGTAGAATGAGGATTAATCGCAAACTACTAGGGTTAGGAGACCATCCCTAAATTGTAGGCATAATTGGCGTGATTATGATTGATTTCCAGAGTGGTTAAGGAATGAGTCCGTTTGATATAAGGAAAACTCATAAATTGCCTTCGACCTCAAGGCTTAGCTGCTCGGTGGCTATCATGTCTGCCCGAGTAGGGATGGCCCTGTCCAGGCAGGCCAAACTTGCTTGCAGAAGTAATCTATGTTCCCCGGGTATGGCCTCCTAGTCGGACAGGCAAAGCCTTTGTCAAAGCAGGCTTAGTTGTGACTGGCACGTGATTTTCTTGTATTGTTGGGTGAAAGTGGTTATATACATTCCGGTTTATACCAAAATCACGAATCGAACCACCCCCATCTATTCCAAAGAAAATTAAACCGAACCACTCATTTTTGTTAGATTTAATTTGTGTAATCAACTTAACCAATATTAAAAATGACGCAAATAAGATTTTAATTTGTAATTAACATCTAACATTAAAAATTAAAGTTTTAAAAGTAAAATTTCATATATAAAGCAAGGATGTTTACTATTTACCCTCACCAAATAAACACGAGAAGCTTAGAGTTGGTTCAGTTTAGTAACCGTGTGTGTGTGTGTGTGTCTATATATATATATACATATATATATATACATATATATATATATATATATATATATACACACATATATATGTGTGTGTATGTCTAGCACGAGCCTGAAGAGCACCTAGTTAACTAAGCCTAGCACGAGCCTGTCCAAAAGTTCAACTAGTCAATGCAGAACTCAAAAGGTGGCTCTCAGTGCGCCTCCGTGGTCTAGCACTTCCTGTCACACAACACTTTACCATTCTGTTACAACGTAAGCCCAAGACATTGAGCTATAACAAATACCACCCACCTGCTCAAAGACTACTTGGGTTAACTAGGCCCACCACCACCCATTCAAAATTTCATTAATGATTATTGGTGCTAGTTATTTATCGAAATAATTACAAGTCGATCCATTTTCTCAAGTACGTTTTTTTCCAACCTCATAGGTCCACTTTTGTTATAAAAAAAATTTTCCTTTAATGCCTATCCTCCTACCGTCATTTCCTCTCCAAAATTCCATAGAGCGAATAACTTACAAACGGACATGGAATTTTCTGCTCTTCGATTTTTGACGTGTGTGTGAGCCCATACCTTAGATGAATAAAGTAGCAAAGGCTTAAATCAAGGAAATTGTGTACAATTAAAGAGCATCTAATAGTTTTGGTCTTGAGTTAGTGCTTTGAATAAGCTTTTTCTATGGGGATTGGCTTCAGAATCTGTAGAAAAAAAGGAGATTGTATCTAGCTATCTTTCATATAGGAAGCATATGGAGCAGGCTTGAATGCAAGAACATCTTTCACAGAGAGCATGAAGACCTTAAGAATTATCTTTATTTCCCTTCAGTCTCCTGTAACAACCATGCTCTGTTCTGTTCCCAGTTTCAAGTCTAACTCAGGTCCCGATGCATCAACTTGGTTCGCGATGCTTGCATCGGAGTTTGCGATGCAAGAATCGTATTTTTTGATGCAATCATCGAAGTTTTGTGATGCAAGCACCATATAGTTGTTGTTTGCAGAAATGGGAAAGAAGGGAGAAACAGAACATGTTCTACACGAATCTGCTTCGAGATATCTAGGTCGTTCATTTTCAAATTTGAATTGGTGATCAAGAAGAGGTAGAGAGAGAAGAAACTGGATCTGCTTCGAGACTTCTGTGTCATTCATTTTCGAATCTGAATTTGCGATCGAGGAGAGAGATAGAGTCCACTCATTTCTTCAAGGTTTCACCTCTATATCACATTTCTAAACCAATCTGGAACATCTGAAAAGCTAGTCCTCTCTTTTCTTCTTTCACTTTGACGATCAACTTCCATCCATTTCTCCTTTACTCGGGTATACACCACTTTTGATGTCTCAAAACAAAAAAAAAAGCCAAAAATCTAAGATCCGAAATGTCGGGATAAGAAATACCTGGGAGGTGGAAAGTCATAGTGAAATGCATATTCTTTCTTACATGAGCAGGTATAATTGCCTTAGTAGGGCTGATATTGGTATTGGATCCATTGAAGACTGAGTCGAAGACAGACAATTGTTTCCACGTTGGTTTATGAATATCTGTAGACAATATATATTCTTCTATTTAATTAAAACTCTGGACTTGATTGGCTTACAAAAACCTTTCTAATTTTATTTTTAATCCTCCTCTCTAATGGATGTAATAAGGTTTCTCAAACCATCTATTTATAATAGTCATAATAATAAACTCTAAACTGATTAGGAAACACAATACTAATTGACCACTAAATAATAAATAATAAAGACTTCAAAACAAATATTAATTTTAGTTGGATTGTGCTTGGTTTAAAAATCAACATTGCCTCCCTTAAACCAAGCTCGTTGGTCCATCGCCATCTCGAGCAATAATATTCAAGACAATCTTTACAGCTGTCAGTATTTCATACACTTGAATTCGAACATCGGTCTTCATCTTCACTCGCGATTGAGGACGAACTTTATACTTGATATACAACTTCTTGACTTGTTCTTCACGATCAAAATAATCTTTCATGTTAACCCATTCATCTTCAAACTCATCATCTTCCCCATCTGATAAATTATATTTGCTTTTCTGTAGACAATTTTCTAGGTGAGCGCAATTCATCTGAGATTCATCTAGGAGCTTACGACTGATTTCTAACTCTCCTCCAAGCTTTGCAACCTCCTCCATTATAGATTCAATCTTGGTTACAGCTTCACTCAGTTGATTTGACTTTTCTGTAATATGCAATTCCAAAGACAAGATCACCACTAGTTTTACTTGTCCAAATCATGGTTAATACCCACATCGAAGGTGAAGTTTTTAACGGGTGCGACAAGCTATCAGAAGTGGAACTTGTTGCCAATGTCATGCTCGTATCTCTCAACAGGGTATCTTTGCCATCTTTTTCAGTTACATTCACTTCCTCCTTTGTATCACCACCAAATTCAAAACTTTCTTTTTCATCATTATTCTCTTCCAATTCATTTTCTTTTCGTCTTCCATCTACCATATCGTGTTTTCTCTTTTCAATTTCTTTTTCCTCATTAATCTTCTTCAAAATTTCTTTCATCTCCTCTATTTTCTTTAAATGTCTTCTTTGTTTCTCAACCGTAAATTTGTCTTCGGAATAATTCGTTGTTCAAAATTCATTAGAAATAATTGGACCTACAAAGTATTTGAAATCACGCTCAAGTTTCTTCCATTCCTCATAATTTTTAAAAGTATGTTCTAGTTTTTTTCAAACTACTTGTAAAGATTCTGCACTTCCCAAACGCAACAAACCCCAAATTTCTTCATGCATCGACTTTTGTAAAATCGGCCAAACACGAAGCTCTTCGCTATCGAAAGTGTCTTTAACTCCGAATTATCAAATTGCTTAAATACATCATACGATGATAAGTAACATTCTTTGAGATAATTACTAATGTCAATACTCCAAGAATCATAATTATAAAGAACTAACTTGGGAAAACTCATCATTATAAATCAAACAACTAATTGACTCATCTTTAAATATAGCCCATTATCGCAAATAATCACGCTCCAATAATTCTTCTATAAGCTTTCTTCAACTCGTTATCAGACGAACTCACATCAATACTCTGTTGAGTCCTTGTTCAAGGGGTCGTCGCCTAATAGCCAAAATTGCAAACTTGAATAACAATTTTCTCCACAGAACCAACAAAGTTCAAGCTTTTATTGAACTTCTCAATAACCAGGATCGAGCCTCAAGCTCTGATACCAAATGTAGACAATATAAAATTGTCTATTTAATTAAAACTCAGGCCTCAATCGGCTTACAAAAACCTTTCTAATTATATTTTTAATCCTCCTCTCTAATGGATGTAATAAGTTTTCTCAAACCATCTATTTATAATAGTCATAATAATAAACTCTAAACTGATTAGGAAACACAATACTAATTGATCACTAAATAATAAATAATAAAGACTTCAAAACAAATATTAATTCTAGTTGGATTAATTATGCTTGATTTAATAGTCAACAATATCCTGATGCTCGTGAGTATTCTCATCCTTTTATCCCAAAAAACGTCCTTTAGTGGCTGATAACAAAAAAGACGGACTTATGCGGTTGAAAATTGCTGGAAAAGGACCGGCTCAAATTTCTCCCTTACCTATCTCATGTGGGATTGGGATTTTAAATGTATATTCATATTAAATATTTGCTAACAAGTAACATTATAAATTGTTAAGAAATAGTTTATAGTTTTACCATGAAATAAATCACCAATCGTTATTAACTGCATCACTATCACTGTATTTTTAAATGAAATACTAGTAGTTAAAATATTACTCCCATAAATACGATTGATTCACTTTAAGTAGTTTTTAATGTCGATAAATATCTCAGACAACTTGTTAAAACTCAAGTCCTTGTGCATAATTCCATCGATTGCTACATTCATTTGTCTAATTAAATACTCCTGTTGAAAAAGTAATCTATCTTAAGGTGGAGACAAAGTATTACTTAAGCTTTAATCTCTGATTACTAATTAATTAATTGCACCTCCATCCACTCCCTTTGACCTTATTAAGATGCATGATATTCTCTAAGCTAGCCGCCATTTTGCTTCATCTTCTCTTCTCTCTCTCTCTCTCTCACAGACAAATACACGCACGCACTCTAAATAAAGAAATCATAAGTTGTCAGAAAATCTATGTATGTGCTCTCATTTTTTATCTACTCCCTCCGTCCCTAAATAATCGCCTCCCGCTGACTACGCTTAAAAAGTAATTGACTCGATTATTTATATTGGTTTAATGTGTAGTTTCCTTTAATGTCCATGTATATGTAGCCCATAATTAAAGTAGAGTGAAAAAGTAAGGGTAAAGTGGTAAAAGTGATGTTCTAAAAAGGTAAGTTTCAAAGTGGACAATTATTTTGGGACGGACGAAAAAGGAAAGGAGGACGATAATTTAGGAACGGAGGAAGTATTAGATAAAATAAATAATAACCAATGGTTATTATGAAAATAACCATTGAAAATCCATATATATATATATATATATATATATATATATATATATATATATATATATATATATATATATATATAGGTTTTGTATGATTTGGTTCAATCTCAAAAATCATGAACTGTATCGAAACGATCGGGATTTCATTTAGAACTGAAACCGATCTGCCTTGGGCTAAAATCGAACTAAACTGACTGATTTGATTTGATTTGGTTTAATTCGATGGTTCAAACTTAAACCCCTGATTGTTAAGAACTGAGTTCGAGAGCTCAAACCACAACACGCACTAGCCACTGGCCTAAAGAGCACCTAGGTTAACTAAGTCTAGCACATGCCTTTTCAAAAGTTCACCAGATCAATGTGGGATTCAGAAGGTGGCTCTCAGTGTGCCTATCACGGTCTAGCACTTTCTGTCACACAACATTTATCTAGGGTTGTAAATAGTTCGACTTGGAACAAATTATGAGCTGAACCGCATGCCATCGATTTGAGAAAAATCAAACCGGAGCTAAACCGTTTTAAAGTCTTGAGCTGAATCAAACCGAACCATGATGGTTCGACTTGGTTCGACTCGGTTCCGTGGTTCGGTTTCGCGGTTTGGCCTGAATTTAGAAAGAGTTCTAGTAATTCAAAATTGAAGTAAACCAAGAAAATATTATAAAAACACCCTAAAGAAAATACTAAAAAATTAAATATAATACAATTATATTCATAAACTCACTTTTAAAAAAATTGCACAAACTTTCAAATAAAAGGATTAACATTTTTTATTCTTAATTATAATCAATAAATTGAATCAAATATAATAAAAATACAATAACGTACATGATATTAAAAACGTTTATGTAAATTCAAAAAGTCAAAAGGCAAATTCCTAAATACTAATATTAGCATTATAGTTTATATAGTATAAAAATATTAATAGTATAAGATCGAGTACTAAAGTATAAAGGTTAGGAATTCTAAACAATTTGTTGTTTGGCTCAGTGGTTCGACTAGGTGGTTCAGCTCAAAATGGTTTGGTTTGATTCGGTTTGACTTGACTTAACATGTCAAGCCGCAAATCAAACCAAATCGTTTGACTTCCCAAAATCTCAAACCGAGATGAACCATATAACACTCAAAACCAAACCAAACGGCATAATTCGACTTGATTCAGCTCGACTTGATGGTTTGACGACTCAGATCGACTCCCCTACATTTACCATTCTGTTAAAACATAAGGCCAAGAGATTGGGGTGCGAAGAATACCACCCACCGGCTGGGTCAACTTCCACCACAGCCCATTCAAAATTCCATGAATGAGTATTGGTGCTAGTTATCTATATCATTCTCATGTGGGTTTGGGATTTTACATATATATTTGCTAACAGGTAACATTATAAGTTCTTAAGATATAGTTTATAGTTTATTTTACCATGAAATAAATCACTAATCGTTATTAACTGCCTCAGTACTGTCTTTTTTTCAAAATATTAGTTGTTAAAATATTACGCCCATAAATATGATTGATTAGCTTTTAAGTAGTTCTAAAAGTCGATAAATATTTCAGCTAGACAACCCGTTAATACAACTGAGACTCATCTTAAGAATTCTTTGACTTTGCTAAACAAAGGTGACATTATAATATTATATATGCTAGAGTATGTCTTTTGTGAGACTGTCTTAATTATAGATTCTAATCCGTGAGACATAATCTCGCTTTCTTACATCTCTGTCTACCAACACACTGTGGGTCAGATCAGGGGGATTTATCTTATAAAAAATAACCGTAAAATATTTTTTCTTAAGTTTTTACTTGTATTGTGTATTAAAATTCGACTGCCCCGCCTCCCCCGGTTGCCTAATTCCACGATAACCACATTCATTTGTCTAATTAAATACTCCAATTGAAAGAGTAATCTATCTTAAGGTGGAGGCATAGTATTACTTAAGCTACAATCACTTGATATGATTGTATGAAAATGGAATTCAATAATTCCGGGTCTGTAGTGAATTTATTCTAGATGATGATTTGACAAAGTTTTTTAAAAAAATATAGTACTACTCCGTATTACTTAAGCTTCAATCTCTTATTACTAATCGTTCCGTGCAAAAAGTCTATATTTGAAAGTTAAACTTTTTTAAAAAAAAATATCACTTTTAGTATATCATTAGTAATAAAATGACACTTTCATCCCTTAATTTTTTAAAATGAACTCTTTAAGTAAAACATACCAAAATAGAATAGTAGACTCCTTACACAGAATAGAGCGAATACTTAATTGGGTAATGCTTGGACTACTATAATTTTGCACAAAAATATGAGTACTCTGTGATGTGGCACACTCTCATTGGCTAAAGTGTTGGGATCCACAAAATGTCCAACCAATGAGAGTGTGCCACATCATAGAATACTCATATTTTGATGCAAAATAAGAGTGACCCTAACATTCCCCTACTTAATTGCACCTCCATCCTCCGCCTTTGACCTTATTACGATGGATGATACTCTCTAAGCTAGCCGCCATTTTGCTTCTTCTTCTTCTCCTCTCTCTCTAAGACAAATACACGCACGCACTCTAAATATAGAAATCATATGTTGTCAGAAAATCTATTTATATGCTCTCATTCCTCCAATCATTGATGTATTATCCTTTTAGTTTAATTATATCGATTCCATTCCCTTTAATTCCCTCTTTTCTCACACAAAAATGTTTTCATTTAAGCCTTTTATTCTGGTATTCATCATTTTAGTATATTGCCCCTCCTCTTTTAGCAGTCATAAATGGGGCCTACTTGTTCATAATCATGGTGCTCATCAAACCCTTGAATCATCAACCGTTCTGATTTCTCCTACGTCGTTAAGCCCTAAAGAGGTGAATGTGGATGATTTTGGAGCTAAAGCTGATGGAACCGATGATACTCAGGTACACCATACTCATCATTTACAAACATTTTCAAGCTATATGTTTCGTTTTCTACCCTACAGGATCGCAGATGTAAAAACTGAGAGTGCGATACAATACAATTTACATGTTTTGTGTATATAGTTTTCTTCGTGTTTGCTTGAGTCTGTTGACGAAATTCAGTTCATGTGTCTCTGTAATGGTTTTTAAGTCTCTAAAATGAGTTTTGTGCACATCAGAAGCAAATAACGTCAAATAATGACAAAATATAGCTAGATGATGTGCACATAACAAACAATCACAGAGTATAGCTAGATCAATCAAAGATAATAAACAGAAAGATTGGGGTCAACAGATTATTGAAATTTTATTAATGTCAATCTTGTGCACGCCAGGTTTACAATTATATATAAAGATACAATACCAAATACTAAACCAACTTAAACAAAGAAACATAAAATTTGTTTTGCCGCACAAACGCGGCTTCGTTACTCCATGTAACGCGATCGCTCCATCTTCTGAAACTTCATGCCAAAGTAATGTGGTTGTGTGATGCGACCGCTTCAAGTACTGAGAGTCCCCCAAAACCCAACGCGGTCACCTTGTCTCTGGTGACACGACCGTCTTCGTGCGATAAACCCAAAAGTTCGTATTGCCTTCGTTTTTGGAGGACTTGGCTCATTGTCTGGGTAATCGGGTGATCATATCATTCATAACAAAGTCCAATGTGATCTGTCATGGTAAAGTTTTCCAGGGTTATCAAACTTTATTTTATTTCTTCATTCTCTTTATTTCTACCACTTCATGGATTTATTGTAAAACGAAACCTTCTTTAATACTCCCTCCCGATAAAAATAGTTCTATTATTTACTTCTGTTTGTGATAACGGAACGGACCCAAGGATCTCCTAGGAAGGTATTAGGATGAATGACTCCGCGACCCAACGCCTTCGAGATGACGCGAACCTTGGAATTGTGAATGACGCCACAATTGGGATGACTCTCCAACTGATAAGTCGAATTCAACTATAAACAACTAATCCACGAAGTTTATAATCCGAGCCTAATCCAGACACTCAAAGAAACAAGACAATTTTCTAACCGTAAAAATCAACTCACTTTTATTAATCAAAATTCTCTCCACTAAAACAATGTCTAAGAATGCCTTTTTATAGGCATACAAAATAAATCCTAATTCTTGTAGGACAAGAAAACTAATTAAAAGGAAACTCTAAATAAAAAAAGGAAACTCTAAAACTCTAATTTACCCAAACAGTAAAAAAAAACTGGACAATAAACAAAAACGACAGCTTTCTGGAGACCTTGCGGTCGCAAGGTCTATGGACCCTTGTGTCCACAAGGTCCACAGTTCCTCCAATATTGCTTCCTTGCCACTTTGACCCCTCCCTGAAGTATCCAAACAGTTTTCCAAACTTCCAAACTTGCCTACAAGTTGCCAAACTTAACCAATAGATCCTTGAACTCTTAGAAACACATTTATGGCTTGTCAATATCATATCATATTCCCTCTCTTCAAAAGGATTTGTCCTCAAATCCGCACATGGAACTCGACGATTCGCCCGCGAGACAAGATTCATCCAATCCGCCCATTGAGTCAAGAAGAAGTAGTCATCGATCATTCGTTTGATTAACCAATAACAAGACAAATTTGAAGCTGCAAAATCAAACGGGTCTTCGTATACTTGTGATAACTTCAAGTTTTCTTGAACCGTTGTTAATTTCTTGTCAGTTTCTTCTTTTTCCGCCCTTTCTCGCTCTTCTTCCTCCTTCTCGATTTTCTCTTTCTCAATCCTTTCAATATTTTCTTTTTCAATTTTCTCCTTTTCAATTCTGTCGCATTCAATTTTCCATTCTCTCAAACACTTTGATGTTGAAGGCACATGAGTAATGATGTCATCTTTTCTTTCAATCTTCCATTCACTCATTCTCTTTGATGTTGAACGCCCTTGAGTAAGGATGTCATATTCTTCTTCAAATCTTCTCAATCTCTCCATCAAGATCTCATCACCCGCTATCTCTCGAAAAAACTCCGCCCAATCATCCATAGGCGATGGTTTAGGAAGTTCGGACATGATGATTATTTTGGTGATTCACTCCCTTGCGTGTATGCACTCAAAGCAACAATTTTTTTTTTATATAAGTAACAAATCCTAGAACAATTAGGATTTCAAAATTGAAAAACAACACGATTAAACAAGGATTGATGATCCAAGTTCAAGACAACTAGATGAATTAATTAAAATAAATAAATAAATAAATTTTTGTGTGTGAACAGTGCCATGAACAATGTCGATGAACAGTAACCGTGAACAGTGCCGATGAACAGTAACCGTGAACATTGTTTTCCGGCGTGAACAGTGACTCCGGCGTGAACAGTGATTCTGGCGATGAACAGTAACTCCGATGTGAACAGTAGCTCCGGCGTGAACAGTGATTCGCCGTGAACAGTAAATTTCGGATGAATTTTTTTTTTATGAATAATGAACCCTAGAACAATTAGGGTTTAACAACAAGAACGATAATACACAAAAATTAAGATAGAATGGAATTACCGTAACTAGGATTGCTCTGATACCAAAATGATAACGGAACGGACCCAAGGATCTCCTAGGAAGGTATTAGGATGAATGACTCCGCGACCCAACGCCTTCGAGATGACGCGAACCTTGGAATTGTGAATGACGCCACAATTGGGATGACTCTCCAACCGATAAGTCGAATTCAACTATAAACAACGAATCCACGAACTTTATAATCCGAGCTTCCAATCCAGGACACTCAAAGAAACAAGACAATTTTCTAACCAGAAAATCAACTCACTTTTTATTAATCAAAATTCTCTCCACTAAAACAATGTCTAAGAATGCCTTTTTATAGGCATACAAAATAAATCCTAATTCTTGTAGGACAAGAAAACTAATTAAAAGGAAACTCTAATTAAAAGGAAACTCTAAATAAAAAAAGGAAACTCTAAAACTCTAATTTACCCAAACAGTAAAAAAAAACTGGACAATAAACAAAAACGGCAGCTTTCTGGAGACCTTGCGGTCGCAAGGTCTATGGACCCTTGCGTCCGCAAGGTCCACAGTTCCTCCAATCTTGCTTCCTTGCCACTTTGACCCCTCCCTGAAGTATCCAAACAGTTTTCCAAACTTCCAAACTTGCCTATAAGTTGCCAAACTTAACCAATAGATCCCTGAACTCTTAGAAACACATTTATGGCTTGTCAATATCATATCAGTTTGTTTCAAACAATAGCCCAATTTTTTAAAGGATATATTCATAGTAAAATTCAAAAGAAGTGCAATTCGGTTATCTTAATAAGTTTAACTTGTTAAAAACACACATTTTTTTAGACGAAAGGAGTATTAATAATTCTCAATTTTCAACAGTTATCCGAAAGATGTTTAATTTGATTAATTAATTCTTGTCGAATAAAATTAAATTAATTATTTTCTATTTTCTGTTTTAGGCATTTAAGAAAGCATGGAAGGAGGCATGCGTTTCTAATGGAAGTCAATTTGTGGTACCTAAGAACAAGGTGTATCATCTTAAGCCAATTACATTTTCTGGTCCTTGCCACTCCAATTTCATTATGAAGGTATTTTGTTTTGTTTTTTTTTTTTTTGTATTTTCTATTTATACATTAGTTTAGGATGTTGTACCCTAGTACCATTCAATTCGTACACTTGTCCCTTGATCGAACTCGATTCTAGTAGCTAGTCATCCACAAAAATATTTAGGTATATTTACTTATCAAAATGGAAACATTATTTTCCTCCCATCTTCTGCCCTTTACGTAGATTTATGGAACGATCAAGGCCTCTATTATCATGTCAGACTACGAACGAGATCGACTACATTGGCTAGTGTTTGCGAAACTTCTACGATTCACAGTCGAGGGCGGTGGAACCATCAATGGCAACGGCAAAATATGGTGGGAAAAATCTTGCAAAAACAATGCAAGCCTAGTACGTATACGCTACCTTCTCTATCTCTCTCTTGCCAGATCAACTTAATTCTTGTCAAGAGTTATCATAATTTACACTTATTTACTTTTCTTTTCTCGGCCTTTTTCATCTTTTCTTGCAGCCTTGCCAAGACGCGCCTACGGTTGAGTCTACAATCCTTATAATTCTATTAACATATATAAAACATATTAGGATTTGATCAAGTCTAGCTTTAACAAAGTAAATGTCTGATTGTTTTTCAGGCAATGACTTTCTTACAATGTATGCATTTAAGGGTGAATGATTTAACGATACAAAATGCACAGCAAATGCATATTTCGTTTAAAAACAGCATATTTGTGAACGCTTCGGGTTTATTAGTAACAGCACCGGGGGATAGCCCAAACACTGACGGGATTCATGTCTCGAACACCCGATATATTCAGATCATCAACTCTCGTATCAAAACTGGTACGTACTAATCTAAAATAAAAATGTTTCTTCATTTAATTTAGGTTACTGCAGATTAGCTAATAAAACTAGAATATATTCTTTCAATAACCAAAAGGGTTAATGCCACTATTGGTTCCTCGATTATGAGTCATTCTTGGTATTAGTCCCTTAATATTTTTTTGTTAAATTTGGGTCCTAAAAGTATTCAATTTTCATAGAGGCAGTCCTTTTGATGGATGCCGTTAAAAAATTATATTAAATGGCTAAACTGAAATTTTATTAAACTTAACATATATCACAATTTACAAACAAGTCCCTCGGGTTTAAAAATAGACTATAAACCCTTCTTCCCCAATTGTTATGGTCCTCCTTAGGACAAAATAAGATCAGGATGATCTGCAACGCAAGAACAATACTGCAATTTATCAGACCTTCCCTTCAAACCTGACATATGTCATTCCCACGTACACAAGCATCAACAAAATCCCCATCAATGAAATCAGTATGAGAAACCTGCAACCGATCCTCGACGCCAGTGAAAAGCACCGAGCTATAAATAGCCTCACATATCCATAGATATGATCCATTACAGGTCTAACACACAGCATAAGTTATCAGCTTGTGGTGTAACTGTATTCTCCACCGTGTAAAAAATTTCCTGGAAGTTACTGGTTGCTGTTTTTTTTCGAATCCAAAACTCTACTCAAATTCGACCACCATCACCCCAACCCCAGATCCGCCCAAGCACCAGCCTTTTTCCTTCACAAACCCTTGCCCAACCTTTGCGAACCCAATCCCCACCACCACCAGCATCGATTCAGTTGGCCTTCGGCGAATCTCCATGGCTGCCGACTTCTTTTCCCAATCTGACTTTTTCTCAACTGATTTCATTGATGGGGATTTTGTTGATGCTTGTGTGGGAGTGACATATGCCAGGATTGAAGGGAAGGTCTGATAAATTGCCTTGTTCTTGTGTTGCAGATCATCCTGATCTTATTTTTCCTGGGGAGGACCATAACAATTGGGAAAGAAGGCTTTATGGTCTATTTTTAAACCCTAAGGACTTGTTTGTAAATTACAATATATGTTAATTTTAATAAAATTTTAATTTAGCCATTTTAAATGCACATGAGAGGCACATGAGTAATTTAACAGAATTTTTTTAACGACATTCATCAAAAAGACTGCCTCTGTGAAAATTGAATACTTTTAAGACCCAAATTTGACAAAAAAATTGTTAAGGGAGTAATATTGAGAATGACCAATAGTCGAGGGACCAATAGTGTCATTAACCCATAACCAAAAATATGAAGATTTGAAATTGAATTATACAAACTTTGTGATACACTTAAGCTAATAGATAATAATTGGATTTATTGTAGGGGATGATTGTGTTTCGATAGTAAGTGGGTCGAAGTATGTCTATGTCACAAACATAACATGTGGGCCAGGTCACGGAATCAGGTATATATTTTAAGGTCAAAATTTAGGAAATACCGTATTTTTTTATCTTTTTTAACCCGATTCCCCGTGTATTGGTGGGATGATCAGGTGTGAAATGGTGGGGCTCTATCTTATGAATTTGGATCCGTAAGACGATCTTACAGAAGATCAACTCATTCTAATTCTTACTTTATTCGTTTTACCCAAAGTGTTTACGTTTAAAAAGCATAATAATTAAGGAATATTCCTCCGTTTCACCCAAATGTGTTAGAAAAGTAATAATTAGTATATAACTAGCATTAGAGTTTGTCATAATTACAATAATGATTGAACATAATCAATATGTTAATATCAAATGTCTAAAGTTGAAATGTTATAAAAACTGTAGACATAATTTGTAAAAGTTAACTCTTTAATTGAAACATCTTAAAATAATATTGTAGACTTCTTATCTGGAAACAGATCATTGAAGTTGGTCCTTATTACAAAAAAAATGAAGTATAGTCAACATGCTTAAGTCAACATGAAGGGTAAAGTTGAAAAAATTATAAACATTGTAAACATATTTTGTTTTTTTTAAAGGGACGCTTTAAATGAAACGTCAAAATATAGCATAATAAACTCTTTCTGGAATGGATGGAGTATTAACTTTAATAGTATATTTTCCTATTCTTTTTCTTTTTTTCCTTATGTTTATTCTTTGGAGAAAAATATTGAGTTCAATGTATCCTTATCGAGTAACATTACTATAAAAATGTTGAGGTAAAGAACAAGATTGTAGATAAAGTCGTTAATTTGTTGCATTCAATGATATTAGCGTTGCACTCAATATTTACTAGTTTTTTGCTTTGTTTTCTATTAAACAAGCTAGCTAACTATAGGGCAAGACAATATTGTTTTTACTTATTTTTGTTTTTCCCAGCATTGGAAGTTTGGGAAACAGCAATGATGTCGAACGTGTATCTAATGTAACAATAAATCGAGCTACAATTTCAAATGCCACTAACGGCGTTAGAATAAAGACTTGGCAAGTAAGATCTAAGTTTGTTTCGGTATTCTTTATACATACATATATATGTATGTACGTACGTACATACATACACATACATACACATACATACATACATACATACATACATACATACATACATACATACATACATACATACATATAGTCATGTACATATGCATGTATACATGTTTGTACAACTTTCATGGTTCTACATATATAGTGATGATTTAAAGGCTCACTTATGATTGACAGGGAGGATCCGGATACGCTATAAACATCACATTTCAAAACATCTTAATGCGCAACGTTACCAACCCAATCATAATAGATCAAAATTATTGCGATCGCGAAGAAGCGTGCCCTGAGCAGGTACTAATCCAAACTATTTGGAGGCTCGATTAGTCTAAACACTTGTTGAATCCCATAGAATCCCATTATATATATATATATATATATATGATCGTAGTGATAAAATTATACGAACGACTATATATTTGAACTCTCAACTGTATATATACGCACCATTAGTCCCTCTACTATGGGACGGTCACTGTAATATACTCCCTTAACATATGAAAAGGACTGATCGCGTGAAAATTTGAAAGTCCTAAGACCTAAATTTGACAAAAGAACTTGTTAAGGGGCTATTGCTGGAACTGTTCCATAGTCGAAGGACCAATGGTGCGATTTGCCCTATGAAAATTTATAAGTCACTAACGTTTCATGGATTATAGTATGGAGGAGTGCGAGTGAGGAATGTGGTGTACAACAACATAAGAGGAACGAGTGCATCGGAAGTGGCCATAAACTTGAATTGCAGCAAGACCTTCCCATGTCAAAACGTTTATCTGCAAAATATAAACCTTACTCGTGATGGAGGTGATGGAGACGTAAAAGCTTCCTACGCAAATGTTATCTTATTAACAACTAGAGGAATTATTTCACCAAGCAATTATTAATTTGACATGCATCCTGATTCCTGATTAATTGTTGTATATACTTTTTGTATATTTGTACATATTATTCATTTGGCAAGGTAATTAACTTTTTATTTTATAAATGTAAATATCTTTGTTGAAAAAATATACATGTATTTGGAATGTAGATATATATGGGATCAACACAGATGTGTTACATACTTGTTAGGAGAACTTCCAATATGCACATTTTGTTTCAGTTATTGATATCAGTTGCATCTAACAAATAGCTCCTGCAATGTTAAATTAGTACTCTTTCTGTCCTTCAATTATCGTCTTAATTGATCCGGCGTATGGATTAAGAAAAAACAATTGACTTGATTATTTATATTGGTTTAATGTATAGTTTCCTTTAAAGCCCATGTGTATGTGGCCGATAATTAAAGTATGGTGAAAAAGTAAGGGACTAAGGGTAAAGTGATAAAAGTGATGTTCTGAAAAGATAAGTTTTAAACTGGATAATTATTTTGGGACGAACGAAAAAGGAAAGGTGGACGATAATTTAAAGTTGGAGGGAGTATTTATTATCAAGCTCAATCCATATATCTTATCGTGCTATGATGCTATCCAGGGCCGGCCCTGGGGTATGTTTGGAGGAGCAACAGCCATGGGCCCCCAATTTTGGGGGCCCTAAGTTTGTAAAAATTACCTTATACATTGTATATATAATTTATTGTTAAAATTTTTCACAAGTAATGTTTTGCATTAATGGTCAAGGCTCGTGCCTAAGATGCCGAAGGTTATAAGTTTGAAACTTGTGAAGGGGTTTTAAACTTTTTTATTAATTCGCCTAGCCCGTAAAGTCTATAATGTATAAAGGTTTTATTTAGTTGGTTGTGTGGTCATGTGTTCTACACTTCTACTCTTATCTATGTCAAAAAAAAATGGCCCATTTATTTTTTTTCGCCATGGGCCTCTGAATGTTCAGGGCCGGCCCTGATGCTATAACATTTCTTTGGGGTGGTTGAACTAACAACAAATTATCATAAATAAAACAATACAAATTCTAAAATAAACACAAACAATAGAAGAAATAATAGTTCTCAAATAATCAAGATTTTGTTTGATTTAATATCCGTCTATACATACATATATATATATATATATATATATATATATATATATATATATATATATATGTATATATATATATATATATATATATATGTATATATATATATATATATATATATATATATATATATATATACATATGTATATATATATATATATATATATATATTATATGAATAAATCAAAGATTCAAAATCGTTAATAAATGTAATATAATATATATTATATAATAAATAAGTAAAAATATATAGGGTGGTTTGGTTCGGTTCGGTTTGGTTCGATACCAAAAACCATGAACCGAACCGAACCGCGTGGTTTTCCAATCCTTGAAACCGAAACCGAACCGTCTTCGACCAAAACCGAACCAAACCGACTGATTTGGTTTGGTTTGGTTCGGTTCCGTGGTTTGGTGGTTCCGATTTACACCCCTACTTATTACTAGTAGTGTGTAACCCGTGCTTTACACGGGTAGTTTTTTTTCTAACTAAATTTATTAAATATGATACATACTTATTTTATAAGATAAGATATATATAATATGATATAAATTTATTGATTGAAACATGAATGGTATGTTAATGTCATTTAATAATAAATTAAATTGTAAAAAAACTTATAAATTGGTAAAATGAAATTTAAAAGGTTGTCAATTAAGAAAGTAATTGATTATGTTCACTTTATTAAAAAGTACATTATTAATAATTCTTAAGGTTACATGAATTATTGTTACAATACACTTAATTATTGTCCCTAATGAATGCAATTGATGGTCATTTTATTGTCTTATTAATAACATAATGAGAACCAAATTATTGTTCTTCTTCTTCCCCTCCTTCTCAATCTAAAAACCCTTTGCATTTCCATTTTCGTATGATTCATTATTTTTTTGCAAGTTGTTACATGTCAAAGATTTCTTTCTACAAGGTCAGCAATCTATGTATCAGATATTTTTGCTTGAATCTCATGTTTTTCATTAATACTTTTAAGTTACAGCAATTCATTTTGCTGTACTTTATAAAGCTCATTGATCTTTTGAAGCTCACAGTTTTCATCAGAAATTCTTTTGAAGTCACCAGATAAAGAAATATGAATTCTTTTGAGTGTTTCAAATTTGGAATACATTTCTTACATTTGTTCCAGTAGATCATCAACACTTGTGTCAGTATCCTTCTCCTCCTGCCTTTTTGACATATTGCTTATTTTGATGTCAGTAGTCCTTGGAGAAGTTGACTTGACTTTTCTTTTTGGCTGACTTATGATTCCTTATCCATAAAAACTATTTCCTATTTTCTTAGCCACAAACTGATCAGGTTTGATGACCTTTGTCAGCTTGTGGTTTTTAATAGGTGAGCTTGACAGCTCATTATCAGACTCATTTGAGTATTTTGGACTAGGAAAATAATTTTCTGAATCATATACAGCTGATTCTGCAACAAGACACAGATTTGCTTCTTGCACAAAATCAGCAGATTCATCTTCAGAATCTGTCTCAATCCATGTTGCAAGATTTTGATTTTCAGCAATCAAACCCTTTTGTTTTTCAAAATTTCTAGGTGCTATTTTGTAATACTCATTTTTTGTAGAATGACAGTTTGATGCAAAGTAACCAGGTTTTCTACAATTGAAGCATAACAATTTTTCTTTCTCATCATTTTCTTCATTTGCTTTGAAGTAAGGCTTTTGAAAGTTTGAAGATGAAGGTCTTTGAAAGCTTGAGGAAGGTTTTTGAAAATTTGAAGAAGATTTTTGAAAACTTGCAGAAGATTTTTGAAAGTTCCTTTTAAAAGATTTAAACTTTCTAAATTGTATAGCAAAAGCAGTAAATTCATTTTCATCAAAGTCATCATCCGACAGATATGTAGAAGTTTTAGGTGTCTCATCTTCAGCTTGAAGAGAGATACCTTTAAAAAATTTCTCAATTTCTTGAGTTTTGAGAACTTTCTTTTCATAAATTTTGAAACTTGTAACAAGACTACGTATGTGAGTTTTGTTCAAATCTTTTGCTTCCTTTATGGCAGTGACCTTTACATGCCATCTACTTCCCAAGCTACTAAGAAAACACATATTTAAATCTTTCATGCTGTAAACTTTGCCAAGGGAAGAGCATCTATTATTTACCTCGAGAAATCTATCATAAGCATTCTTCAATGATTCTTTCGGGTCATTTTTGAAAGCATCAAACTCTTGTATACAGTCATAGAGTTTGTTGTCCTTGGTATTTTGGTCTCCTTCAACATATTCAACAAGAGCATCCCAAATTTCTTTGGCAGAAACACAGTCATATATTTGTTTGTAGTTCTCATCAGGTACAGTACTTGATAGAATATGCACAGCTTTGGCATTTAGTCTGTCAGTAATTTTATCTTCCTCAGTCCACCCTGATTGAGGCTTGAGGACATATTCTTCAATATCAGGAACAAGAGGATTTATGGTATCATCATCTGCAGTAGAAAATTTACCAACTTTAGTATTGATTTTCATTGGTTGCATAGGACCGCCTCTTACACATTCCATTAATCGTTTATCTATATTGTTCATATATCTTGTAATTCTTTCTTTCCAAATATCAAAGTGATCTTCATCAAAAATAGGTACTTGAGTAACATTGTTTGATTGAAAAGCTTTTAGGGTTGCCATGATCGAGCTTTCAAGCTGTTAGGCTTGGAAAAATAATTTTTCAAAAAGTGAAGCTCTGATACCAATTGTAAAGTCCAGTAGGCAACTGACAAGGCTAGAGGGGGGGTGAATAGCCTTTTAAAAAAACTTTGAGGGTTAACTTTAAAAACTTATGAAAGATGGCAGCGGAAATTGGATTTTTGTCAGTCAGTTGATATTGGTCAGTTGGCTGATATTTGTAATGAAACTTAAGCTGATTAATATTGGTCAGATGGCTGACACAATTGTTTTTAAGAAATAACGTTTGGGGACAGATCACTAAATATAAAGAAAGAACTGGAGAACAATTTATCAAAACAGATAATTAAACAATTAATATAATTAACTGACTGACACTTAAGTAGATTACGACTTCTTAAGTGTTAGATCAGTTTGTAAGAGCTGAAGAAATAACTGACAAGAGAATTGAAGTGATTCACAGTAAAACTGCTACGTCCACTACCAAGTTGGTCAGACTTGGATTTTTGAAGTACACTAATTTTATTAAAAATCTAATTGATCTCTAATGGATCAGTGTATAACAAAAGACCAGTGTTTATGGAGAATGATTGAATAACAATCAAACTCGTGAGACAAACTGACTGACTTCTAAAGGATATGAAATGAATCACTCAAGTTTTGGGGGCCAAGAGATTGGCAAGCAAAGACTTGAAGAAGCAGCTTTCCTCTTTTTGGGGACCGGCTCCTCCTCAACAGAAGAAGTCCTCTTCTTCTTTTTGGATGGAGCAGGGTCGACTGTTTTGCTAGAGCAGCCTTCAGCAGCAGCTTCCTTGGAGAGCTTCTTGCTCAGCTGCTTGGCCATGAAAGCATCCAATCAGAGTTTCGGATTGATCTTGATAATTTTAAGTGGAGGGGGGTTCATGGTGTGGACGATGATCAGAGGAGGGAGACCTTGCTGAGCTCGCTTCTCATTCTTCAGCTTTTGGTAGTTGATGATGAAGGTG
Organism: Codonopsis lanceolata; assembly: GCA_013146195.2. Lineage (NCBI taxonomy): Eukaryota > Viridiplantae > Streptophyta > Magnoliopsida > Asterales > Campanulaceae > Codonopsis > Codonopsis lanceolata. The sequence continues at coordinate 44,056,585 of CM028383.1, read as the reverse complement.
TTGGTGAATTGGATGGATTTCTGAATCTTCTTCTTCTCAAAGGCCATCATGCGTGTGTGGAACTGCGTGTTAGACCGAAGAAGAGAATTGATGAGTCTGACAAAAGGCCGCTTCTGCTTGAGTGAAGCTTTGACTGCATCAATAGCATCGCACAACAGTTCAAACAAGATCTGTGCCCAGTTGAGTCGAAGGTTGAGGATGACTGCAGAGGTGTATTCCAGGCTAGTTATCATTATGTCACGAGTGCCATTTTTAATATCGCACTTTTGTCGAAGAGATGGTCGATGAAGTAGACATCGTCTCGAATAAAGTCCTCTTCATCTTTGCTGCAGCTTCCCTTGGAGTGTTCTCCCCACGCATATAAGACCAAGCAGTGGCCTTTTCAGCATCGGTGAGAGAAGTGGGGCCATCGAATTCTACGCCAATAATCTTGGCAATCCTGGAAGCAGTGATAGTGACAGAGACGGTCCTGACAACAGCAGTGATGGAGGACCTTGAGTCGTTGATTATCACCTTCTGGAAGAATTCTTCCACTAGAAGGTAGCTGTAATCTACATCCTCCAACATGAACAGAGGCATAATGCCGGACTGGTTCAGATCATCTACGATTTTGACGCCAGATGCATATGCACGAATGCATTTTGGTCAAATGCACATCCCGGATGATACATAGCAGGGGCAAAATGGGAATGTTAGAGTCCTGAGCTTTGAGTCCTTTCGAATGGCGATGAAGAAGTTCCAAAATAACGAGATGTCAAGTAAAAAAATTAGGGCAAAATCTCCAAAACTCGAAATATGCACAAATAATATCATTAAGCCCTAGAAATTTTCTAGATACCTCAAGAGATGTTTTATAAGGGCTAAATATTACCCAGAATACTGAAATCGACAGTATATGAGCATGAATATGTAGATACTACCAGTAATGAACAGTAAAATTTTAAAGTTCAAAGAGATTTGGAGCATGAAGCTATATGAACAGTCAACAATGGCGAATTTACAGGTGAAAGTATGTAGATTTATGCTTACTTGTAGTTACTGAGTTAGGTTGAATTTTCTTACCATTTCAAGAGATTCACGTAAGTAGAAGAAGAAAATGGGGAGTGATTCTCGGGAATTAGCTAACTAACAGCGAAGGAAGCGTGAAATTTTAGAGAGAAGGAAGTTTTAGAGAGAGAATAGTAAGAGACAGTTTTGTGAAATGAGATTGTGGCGGTTGAGGGTTTATAAATGAAAGGACGTGCAGTCATTCAGACGCCTTTTTGTTGAAAAGACTTAATGAATGACGGCTTCAGGAGAGAGAAAAAAATGACTTTTTGAATAATATCTCAACCAAATTTAAAATCAATCCCTTACAATTTTCAAAATTAACCTTCTAAACTAGGAGTTTCGAAAACTTACCTTTGTCTTCCAGTGACTGTAGGAATTCTAGACCTTTCTCTTAAAAGAAATAAGTCTGCTTAAATATAATATCAAGTTTGTTTAAAAAATTTGGTAAGTCTACTCAAAATATATTTTAATAACAATTAAATTTTAATTAAGTTTAGGCAGTTGGATCGAGCATACCAAGCTCTCCCCTGAGATAAGCAAACTTGTCTGCTTCTAGAGCTTTTGTGAAGATATCTGCCAGTTGATATTCAGTGGAAATGTACTTCATGCTAATGTTCCTCTTTTCTACATTGTCCCTTAGAAAGTGATATCGAACATCGATATGCTTTGTCTTGGAGTGCATCACAGGATTGTAGGTGATCGAGATTGCTGAGGTGTTATCACACATGATTGGGCAGTCTGTTACTTTGATGTCATAGTCCACCAATTGTTGTTTGATCCAAAGTAGTTGACAGCAGCAGCTACCAGCAGCTATGTACTCTGCTTCAGTGGTGGAGTTGGAAACCGATGCTTGTTTCTTGCTAGCCCAAGAGACAAGTCTGTCTCCTAGAAATTGACAAGTTCCACTAGTGCTTTTTCTGTCGACTTGGCAACCAGCATAGTCGGCATCTGAGTAGCCTACTAAGTTGAAAGAAGATTCCCTAGGGTACCAGATACCTAAGTTGGTGGTATCTGATACATACTTAATGACTCTTTTGGCTGCAAGAAGATGTGACTCACGAGGGTCTGCTTGAAATCTAGCACATACCCCAACGGCATACACTATGTCAGGTCTGCTGGCGGTGAGATATAGCAGAGATCCGATTATCCCCCTATAGTGGGTGATATCAACCTTTTTTCCTTGTAAATCTTTTGTAAGTTTACATTTAGCAGCCATTGGTGTGTCGAAGGTGTTTGCTGTTTCCAATCCAAACTTTTTGACAAGATCTTTAGCATACTTGGATTGGCTGATGAATATTCCTTTGTTAGATTGTTGAATTTGAAGACCCAAGAAGAATGTGAGTTCTCCCATCATACTCATTTGAAATTTTCCAGTCATAAGTTTTTCGAATCGCTTGCACACCTTCTCATTGGTAGATCCGAAGATAATATCATCAACATAAATTTGTACCAGCAGAGAGTGTCCTTTGTGCTTGAGAATGAAGAAAGTGGTATCGATCTTTCCTCGAACGAATCCTTGTTCTACTAAGAATTTGGATAGAGTTTCATACCAGGCCCGAGGGGCTTGCTTCAGACCATAGAGGGCCTTCTTAAGCTTGTAGACGTGAGTCTCTTTTCCTTTCTCCACAAAGCCTGGAGGTTGAGCAACGTAAACCGTTTCTTGAAGATCACCATTTAGAAATGCGCTCTTGACATCCATTTGATCTCCTGAAATCCTTGTATGTAGCATAGGCTAAGAATTACGATAATTCCGGTCTTGCTCTTTGAACAAATGTTTCATCGTAGTCAATTCCTTCTTCTTGGCGATATCCTTGTGCAACAAGTCTTGCTTTGTTTCTAATGATGTTTCCATCCTCATCCTTCTTGTTTCTGAACACCCATTTTGTGCCAATGACAGTATGATCAGCAGGCTTTGGAACTAGCTTCCATACTTGACATCGTTCAAATTGCTGAAGTTCTTCTTGCATGGCTTCCAGCCAACTTGGATCTTGAAGAGCTTCATCAATCTTCTTTGGCTCATCTTCTGAAACGAATGCAGCATAGAACATACATTCATTTTTGGAAGATCTTCTGGTCCGTACTCCAACATGAATGTCACCAATGATTTGAGAGATTGGATGGTCTTTACATGTTCTTTTGACAGCAGGAATGTGATGATTTGCTGATGTTTCTTCATGATAAGGTTCAGAAGGAGGGCTAGAAGGAAGATCAGCTGTGTCTAGATGAGTATCTTGTTCAGAATTTGGTTTGAAGGTTAGTTGAAGAAAAGGATTTTCAGGTTCAGAAACAAAGGGTTCTGGGTTTGAGTTTTCTTGAGCAGGGTTGAAGTCTTCTGATGACTCATTTGATAAGAAATGATGGTCAGGGATATTTGATTGAGTTGCTAGAGATGGATGGGGTATATGAGAGAGTGATGGATGGGAGGTACCTGTCTCAACATTAACAAAGTCATCAGCAACATTTGGAGCCAC